>JARQOC010000004.1:338339512-338824272 GCA_033576535.1 Allobates femoralis | reverse complement strand
ATGTGCATGTAGATCTTTCTAAGGGCCACGTCACACACACAGATAATTTTGCAGATATTGTTTGCAGATCTCTGGTTGCAGTGAAATCATGGACACATTGTTACATTTTGTGGCCATATACAAATGAACAATTTGTCCATGATTTCACTGCAACCAGAGATCTGCGAACAATATCTGCACAGATATCTGTGTGTGTGACGTGGCCCTAAGACTGGTTTGTTCTTCCATTATGGACAAATCAGTATTTGAATTGATAAATGTGGCAGTAGATTTGAAGTTTTGCTCCAACTCTCTTCCTCACCCAGTACTTCCTTCCACCTGTTTGTCCGATGGGTCCTTTGCTTGAAGTCACACAGTTGCCATTCAGACAGTCAGGTGGTGCATGGAGTGGAATAGAGCTGGAGTGACAGGTTTCATATCAACCTCATTTGCATATTGATTCAAATAGATTTATCACAAAACATAGAAGTCTGTAAAGGGTATTCCTGAACTTGTTTTCAGAAGAGCTACATGTACATCTAAATAGTTTTGGGGGATGAAATCCTGCTGACCAACTCCCTTTAATATCATACATTAATAGATTTTCAGAAGTGAACAACTTAAATATAAGGTGGAATTCAGCTCTCCCCCCCACATCCCCTCCAGCTGGCCATATATATTTTGGTAATAGCAAGAGTGATTCACTGTAACAGCTGCAGAGCCCTTAGTCATTTTATAAAGGCCTAAAATTACAATCTCTCTGTAAGAATGTTAGCATTACATTTCCAATAAGTTAGACAAAGCAGTCCTGAATTAACCAATTTTATACTAGAGCATTTTTCATCATTCAAAGTCTTGTTACTATAGATCAGGTGTCTCGCGCATGCTGCATGTGGCCCCTGAGACTGCTTTTTGCATCCCCCAGCCACCGTAGACCCCTTGGCAATTGCACCCCAGTCCAGGGGGTCGCTGACGTCCGTGCTTTATTTCACAAAAATGTGTGTCCATGAATATCTTCACACCTCTATGCCAGCCGCCAGCCAATCAGGTCAGCAGATGACTTCTGCTTGCCGACATAGCGGTGCGGGCAGTGACGTCATACGCCTCTGCGCAGGCATGTAGATGTCGGCTACTTGCCTCTGATTGGCAGCCTGGCTTGCCTGGACATTGCAAAATCTTTATTACTCCCATATTCCCTCCATGATTCTCTCCTCAAATCGTTCCTGCCGAGACTGAAAACTGAATGAGTTTCGTCTCTCACAGTGAACAAGGTGAGGTCACGGTCTGGGTCCCCTGAGGTCAGGTAGAGAGACATAGCTCTCTGCCTGAGGTGAACTTTCCCGCTTCACAGCCGGACCCAAAACTAGTGAGTTTCCGGTCCTGCTGTGAATGGTGACACGAGAAAGTTCACCTCAGGTCAGACACCCTGCAGAGTATGTTGTGTTTTATGTGCAGATTTTTCCCATAGACCTACATTGGATATGGAAAATCTGCAGGTAAAATATGCATATGTTTTGAATGCATTTCTGCTGCGGGAAAACGTAAAAAAATGCATGTAGTCTGCACATGAGTCTATCAAAGATTTGTCAATGACAAATACACTGAGGTATAAAGGCCACGTCACACGCATCAATCGTATGAGCGATATTGTTAGCGATCACGTGCACGCGCGATCGCTAACAATATCGCTCACATCGCTGGTGAGATGTCACACAGACAGACTCACCAGCGATGTGGACCAGCGAGATCGCTGGTAACTATGGTACACATCGGGTAACTAGGCGCCGCGCGGCGCTTAGTAACCCGACGTTTACCATAGATACCATCTCCCAGCATAGGCTCTGCCGCTGGGAGATCGTTCATCGTGGTGTCACACACCACGATGAAGCAGATTGATCAAGCGTTTATCGCTTGATTTGAGGTCCTGATCACAAATCTGCGATGAACGACCACACGATTTAAAATCAAAAAATCGATCGTTTACACGCAGCGACGCCCGAAACGATATCGCTTAAGCGATCAAAAAACTGATCGCTTAAGCGATATCGCTCAAGAAATTGAAGCGTGTGACGTGGCCTTAAAAAAAGCAAGGCAGCTTTGTTTAAAGAGGACCTGTCACCCCCTGCTGCTTTGCAGACTAAATGCAGCACTGAATGCAGCATGTCTGCTGCATTCAGGGAAGGCTCCCCCATGTCTCTAGCCCCCTGTAAGCTTTAAAAAAAGACATTAAAAACTTACAGATAATAAGATCCCACCCATTAGACTTCTTAAGGGGGTGTCACACGTGTCAATGTCGTCAGTAAGACGATTGCTGACGACATTGACGGCTGATCGCTGGTGAGCTGTCACACAGGCAGACTCGCCAGCGATCAATGGACCAGAGACATCATGGAAACGATTTAAATATCGTTTCCACGATGTCTTGCTCCCGCTGCCAGCCTGCTGGAAGCGGGAGCAGGCTGGTCTCCAAGGTAAACTGCGGGTATCTAGGCAGCGCGCGCTGCCTAGATACCCGATGTGTACCTTAGTTACCAGCCCTCCTCCGCTCACCGGCTGGTATCTAAGGAACACAGCGGGTAACTAGGGACCCTAGTTACCCGCTGTGTACCTTAGATACCAGCCGGTGAGCGGAGGAGGCTGGTAACTAAGGTACACATCGGGTATCTAGGCAGCGCGCGCTGCCTAGATACCCGCAGTTTACCTTGGATACCAGCTCCCAGCGCTTGTGAGAGGCGCTGGGAGCTGGAATATCGCTACTCCCGGTGTCACACGCAGCGATGCTGCATGTCCACCGGGCGACCATCGCCAGGTTTTAGGACAGATTCTAAAACCTGGCGATCATCAACCAGCGATTTATCGCTGGTTGATTCAGTATGTCACACGCATCAATGTCGCTGCAACGTCACGTGCAGCCGTGATCGTGCAGGCGATATTGACGCGTGTGACATACCCTTTAAGAGGTCTTCACTTCTGCCACAGTCATCCAGCCTCCTCCTTGTGTATTCCACCTGCAAAGCATTTGGCCTGACGGCAGCACCTGATTCCCGCCCTGCTCTCTGAATAAAGCATAAACTGTGTGGGAATCTGCTGCTGACGTCAAGCCAAATACTTTGCAGCCGCTCTGACCGAGCTCTGTGCGGCAGGTTGAGTGACAGAGAGCAGCAGAGGAGGAGGGCAGAGCCAGCAGAATAGGAGGCGGCGCAGAGACCTAGAAGGGGGTGGAATACACAAAGAGGAAGCTGGAGGACTGTGTCAGCAGTGAAGACCTCTTAATATGATCCCACCCTTTAGACTACTTAACTAAGTTTTCTAATGTCTTTTTAAAGCTTACAGGGGGGCTAGAGACATGGGGGAACCTTCCCTGAAGGCAGCAGACATGCTGCATTTAGTTTGCCATGCAGCAGGGGGGTAACAGGTCTTCTTTAAAACATGACAAACCGACAAGATAAGGTGTCAAAAACGCAATAAAAATGAATGTAAAAAAAAGTAACCTAATTTACATAATAGATGCAGAAATTGTGTGACATTAAAAAATCTCTAAAAGCTCATCGTGGAAACGTTGTGTAACTTGGCTAGCCATCATGACTGAGTGAGTGCTGTGCACCTGAAACGCACAGATGTTTTAGCCAAGCTATTTAAATCTTAAGTGTTCATTTCTATTCATCCACCGGTAAAAGACGTTTGTACGATTGTGCAGCCAGATTATCTACTTACAGTGATCATATTCTGTCTTGGCATAGATTCTGTCCATGTTCTGGACTGCAAGGGTATGAACAATGGTGAGCTGGACTTTCACATTGTCTATTTAGCTAGCATGTGCAGGAAATGATACCTGCATCATCCAAGATTGGAAATCTATATATGATGTATCAGTAGGTCATTTTGGGATGGGGATAAATACAATCTTATCATGGTGTTATAAGGGGAATGTAACCTTTGTAATATGTGTAGTATGCACTAAATCCCACGTTGTATGTGATACGCGCTTGTGATCAGTGAAAGTAAATGGTGATAATGGACCCAGTGGAATACAGGGCAGTCATCAAGTTCCTTTTCTTGAAAAGCTGCACACCAAGGGGGATCATGGTGACTATTCCCTATTTTATGATCTAGTCAAGAACTGCCATAGTCATTTCAAGTGTGATTGAACTTCGGTGCAAACAGCTCCATTTCCAGGGTGACCCCATTCCTCTATCTATGAACACATCCTTTAGGTAAAGGAACTTGAGGACCGCTCTGTATTCGTTATCACACCTCACAACACTACAGCTCCTGTAAAAGAAAGACCATCATCAGTTCAGAGTTGCAAATTGGCATGTGACCTATAGAGACTTATATCATTACACATGTGCAGGTTCAGCTTCCTGCTATACATAGAAGGGGGTCAGGGGAAATCTTTAATGTACCTTGTACCAATGCACCCCATTGACAAAGCTGAGAGAAATGGTGGGGAATGGGAGTAACCATTCCATTTCTTATCGCCTGCATGAATGAAGCAGGTTAGCATAAAATCTGGAACATCCCTTTAATATAACAGGATATGTTCATTGTTCCAAATTGAAATGTTGAATAAGTTTTGCACAGAGCCCTAATTCAAACCTATGTGTCTCCATAGTAACAGATTACAATCAAAGCAGGTGTGCAGGATCCTGCCCTCTTGTCACTCGTATCAATTTCCTTCTCTTCCTTTCTTTTTTTTCTTCTTTTTGTAACCTTGAAAAGCCTTACTTATATTTCCTTATTAATGTAAAATGAAATCTGGCTTATATAACATACTTTGAAGAATTTCTTTTGCCGTTTTGACTCTTTTTAAATCTGTTTACACAGACATCTCTTGTAGCAATTATATAGCTGCGAGGGATTTATGTGACAGAAAAGCACTAAACCAGTTCATGAAAAAATGTTTTCCTTCTGGGCCTCACATGTTTTGCTTATACTTTTTTGAGTCATTGTTAGGGACTGGAAAAGAATATGCAGCATCTTGACTTGTGATGTGGGATTTGATGTCTGGATATTGTACAGAATGGAAATGTTTAAAAGGGAAAAAGTTTTTAACTTCATATGTGAGGGCACAGAGGTGGCATTCATATACTGTAAAGGATTTTTCAATGAAAGCTTCTAGAGCTTCTTTCCTACAAAACCAGAATATGTGCCGACGTGTATTCTGCTTGCAGTGGTTCAACTTCTAAAACCATCAGCTGAACACACAAGGAAAATAATCTGGTTATCAAGCAGCTGCACTGTCAAGAAACCTTTATACCAATGCTGAGGTAATAAGCTTTAAAAAGTCGCAAAATGTTTGTATAATGTGGGACATGCAGAATTGCAACTTTTTTTTTTTTTCGTCTGCAGTTGTGTGCCTTTTTTTGCCCAGCTCCGCCAAAGTGGATTGAACTGGAAGAGGCCATGACAAACCCTGCTAATCATATTCATAACACATTTAGGTTAGTCTCTGGAGTAAGATTTGTGGTGAGGTACACATCACTTCACACCTCGCCCAATTTATTAAAGAGACATACTCCTCCTAATGAATCAAGTCCCTTTTTCTCCACATCACTGATTTGAAAATGATGAATCTGGGCCTATTAAATATGCCTATAGTGTCATCTTGTTCCATAGCACTTTACAGAGCTCATAATCACTATCCCCATTGGGGCTCAACTTTTACATTCCCTATCAGTATGTCTTAGGAGGAAACCCATGCAAACTTGGGGAGAACATACTTGCCGATGGTGTCCTTGGTGCGCTTTGAATCCAGGACCCCAGCGCTTCAAAACAGTGCTAACCACGGAGCCACTGGGGCCTAAAGTTATGTGTATGTTAGCATCTAGGTAAAGGACCTACCTTAATTACAGATTTGCATTTTCTTGACTGCTTTTTAGCACTCCAAGCTGTGACTATAGTTTTTCTGCAATGTCTACAGAGAATCAGCTAGTCTGAGACGCTCCTACTGCCTTGTCATTGGTACAGACTGCTGCCCTATCCCACCCCTCTCCTCTGAAAGGCTGCTGTCTAAAAGCAGACAAGTTTTTCACATGAAATAACTGAGCGATAACCAGATTTTCTTCTTTGGTTTTCTTTTTGTTTAAAGAGGTGCTTGTGCCAGGAGCTTTCAGGTACATGACTGCAAATATGTGGTTTGCATGTATGCAGTCATGAGCCAACTTGAGGTGTCCAGCCACGTGCAATACAAGTGAATTGAGTGAGGCTCTGGAGCAGTGAGGTTTTACAGGTCTGCAATCATAGTCTGGACAATATTCATGGCCATTTTGGCTAAACAGTCATTTACCAGATGGTTGTTCAAACATCATCCTACCACTGTGAATGACCACTTTGAACTGAGAACTTATAAGCACCCATGATAATGTTCCCACCATACGAAAACCTTTATATTTATTTTCTTTCATAATTTACAACCCTGCAAGAGTCTGCACCAAGTTTTGCAATAGCAATCTGGTCTGATTATTGCATTTTTGCCATTTTTATAATGTATATAATGATATATTTATTTCTTACTGTGTGTGTGTGTGTGTGTGTGTGTGTGTGTGTGTGTGTGTATGTGTGTGTGTGTATATAGATAGATAGATAGTAGAGTCAGTTGTTTACAGGCTACTTTTGGAGTGCCCACAGAGGCCTATGGCGTGAAACTCTCTCCATACAGCTCGCAGTTCCCACAGTGGCTTTAAACATATAGTGCGCATGGATTTTTATAAAATCTACTTTGCTTAAACTGCTAAATGCTGCAAATTTTCTGCAAAAGAAATAGAAAATGCAGTGGACAAAAGGCTGTATTCATGTTATTTGGGACCATGACCTGAGTATACTTCTGAACTCCTGGGTGTTAATGTGTTCCAGTTCTGCATAAACTTTACATTCCTCAGCTATTGACTTCCAATGTTATGATCTCTGAGCCTTACAGGAAAAGTATAAGCTGATGTGTACTTTCTTCCGCTTAGTTTATCTATCCATCTAGACTCCAGTGAGGTCACAGCAAAGTAGTCAGCATGAGGTAGCCCTTGGGGACAGCATTTAATTATATTGTTCAACAGAGGATAATAAATTACAGCTTTCTGCATTAATGACCTTAAGCATATTGTTAGTCTTTACTGGTGACTACTCGACACTACAATCCATTTCCCTTAACTGTCGTGGCTGATGGCACAAAAATGATGCATGCCCCAATAGGGTCACAGGATCTTTCACCCCTTCAGTAATTGTATAGATTTCTTTTGTTTCAGCTGAAGGAGATAAATGGTGTTTAACTCTCTTGACACTAGGTGGCGTATTTCAACTTTATATGTAAAGTGAATGGAGAATACTCTGCAAAAAGGGGGGCATCATTCTTGCTTGGCTGCCTGCTAATAGTGTAAGAGTTGGCCAAGTTATTGTTTTCTGCTTAGAGATGTGCAGTTTTTATAGCATTATTGTAGTGTTCTTTATTTTTACATATATCTCAAGAGCAAATGCTGTATGCCAAGCCTAGCATGGCATACCTGTGTTGCCAAAAAATGTACCAAATAAAGGTCATCATAATTTGTATATTTGACTAGAAAAATATTGTAATCGGAGTCCTCAGTGGTTGATATCTTTTAATGGCTAACTGAAAATATTGTAAGCATAGCAAGCTTTCGAGACTCTATGGCCCCTTCATCAGGCCAGGGTGTCCCGAAAGCTTGCTTTGCTTTTTCTTACCATCTTTTCAGTTCGCCATTAAAAGGTATCAACCACTGAGGACTCGCAGGCTCCAATATTTTTCTATCTACTGGCTAACACAGTACAAACATTTTTTTTTATTATTTTCATATGTATTTTTCCTAATATCCAGAGTGCATCAGGTAAAGCCCTTGGCATCACTGTGAGATTATGGGAATTTTTTTGAAAAAAAAAAAAATTTCAGATTTCAGTTTGATTTTTCCTAGAAAGATAATAATTAGAAAAAGGTGAAGTTAAAGCTTCACGTAGTCATCTCTTCTGTGAGAAAAATGAACCAGTTTTCATCAGTGTTTGTGTGTGTGTTTTTACCACCATTGGTTTTCACATATGCCAAAAGACAAACTCCTCCCCATTACAGTGTTAAAAATGGACTGAAACACTTTGTTCATGATTTTCACAGACCCTCAGACTTGTATTCGGCCCCTTTCACATAGGCGTTTTTGCCCAGATCCGGACAAATAAAACGCATCTGCGGCACACCCCATTCATTGTCTATGGGGCTTGTGGTAAGGTGCGGCAAGTGCGGTTGCTGCCGCGAAAAAACGTGGTCAGCAGCGGGTTTTTTTTTTGTCGCGGCCGCAACTGCCACATCTGCCGCAACGCTCTTGCCGCACCTTACCGCAAGTCCCATAGACAATGCATGGGACTTGCCGCAAGTGTACCGCAAGTGCGGCCGTTAGGTGGCAGATGCAGCACATCTGCCGCATTTTAGCAAAAACGCCAGTGTGAAAACAGCCTTAATCCATAATCTACATCAAAAATGGTCATATCGTCATAATATTTTTACAGACTGGTCCACTAAAAATACAGGATTGTGAACCGCACCATGTACTATAGTGGCTACATGTTCTGTTTGTAAAAACTGTCATCTAAATGATGCCTAAATATGTGTCCACACAACATTTTAACTCAGCTGGCCGTGCCAGGCAATGACTTCTCTGGGTTGTCAACAGTCTGTAAAGCAGGTGATTCTCTGCAACCCGTTTTTGTCCAGAAGAATTAAACATGTTTATGTTTTGATTTTTAAAATTTACATTTTATTTTTTTCCTGTGTAGTTTGTACTGCGCATGAGCTAAAAAATTTGACATGCGAAGTGCAGACATGACCTTATCAGGAGGAGGGAGAGGGTGTGAAAGAATCCAATCACTGCTGAATATACTGGATGGTCGCTATTTCAATTCTTTGCCTCGCAAGTACCAAGAAAGCAGATGCTCCAACCTGCAAGGTGCAGTTGATTATAACTGTATGTGTGTCTGTCTACTCTAGACTAAATGTATATAGTGTGAACCTGTGGTGTTTACATGTTAGGTGTAGAGTAGTCTGTGTATCCCACGTGATGTATACAGCAGAGTCTCATTGTATCCCATGTGATTTGTATATGCGCTCCAGACTCATGCAAATCTGTGAAGGTTGCAAATAGCAATGTCACCAATACCACCTAACATTACCTCATCAAGGAGAAGGCATTCTAGCATTCACATTAGGAGTAGAATATATTTTTATTTTTGATCAAATATCAAAAACTTTTAAGTTGATCATTTTGTATGGCCCATGAATGATGTCACGCATATCAAAATTACCCTTGCCAAAAAGTTCCCCATCAAATGGTATAGCATGTTTAGCAAGTCCATAGATATTTGACCTTTACTTACCAATGCAAAATCGGAAGCCAACCATGGCTCTTGCTTCAATAGAGGTGGCTCCACTTGTGTCTAGCTCCCCTCATTAAAGTTACCGAAAGAATAAAGCAATCAATACTCTAATTTTATCCTTAGATTCAATTGACCACAGCTTAATGCACATTAGCGCTAGTTGAGTCATATAAGATTTTAAGATGGGTGCCTTTGTATCGTCTTCTCACCTGTGTCCTTCATCGACCGGTCTCCCCCTGTTTCCTCTCCATCCCCCTTGTGTGCGGTCTTCTCCCCTCGTGCTCTCTCCTTTGAGCGGTCTTCCCCCCGTGCACTATTCCTTGGTTTGTGGTCTCTCTCCGGCCGTGCTCTTTTCTCCCCTTGCATGCTCTCTCCTTTGAGCTGTCTCTCCCCTATGTTGTCTCCTCCCCCCTCCTCCTTCCCCCCCCCCATGCATGTGCAGTTACTCAAACAGCAATCGTCTTTGTTGACATAGCTTTGGACTCGCTTGGGTATACAAAGATGGTCACCGTATGAGTAACTGTGCATGCGAGCATGTGCAGTTCATCAGATGTTGAGGGGTGGTGGGTAGATGTGATGTTGCGATGGGTGGCGTGGAGCAGGCCGCTGCGGCACCACTGGCGATAGTGCGCAAGTAGCCATCACTTGGGTGTGCAAATATGGCTGCCACAATGCGTGGTATCATGAAATTACACCAGAAGTGTGTGACGGACATAACTTCTCAATTATGTAAGTAGGTATTACAATCTTAGACAGCTATATAATATTGTGCTTTTTATATTTTTTTATATTTTTCCAATATAAATTACGGCCACCACATTTACCACTTCAGTCAGTATTCCAAATGTTTTCTTTTTATGTGTACATTTTCATGCCTACACCACAATTTCTTATGGTGTCTTGGATGCTCCCAAGTTAATGGGAGTAGTCATCTATTTTGTGCACAATTTTGGCACACATTGCAACACCTGAAAACAGGAGAAGGAATTAGAAACCGCATTATGGAAAATGACTTGTTTTGGTATAGTAAACAGACTGTGTCGCTAAGATAATGTTGCAGGTCGTTTGTAGAGGCTTAAAGTATTACTTTCCAATTAAATTCTAAGTAGGAAAATGCCAAAAGCCGCTTGTAGACAAACTTAAAACCATTGTTTTTGTCAAAGTAGAATTACAATAATCTGTTTAGCATTGGGATCCTTGCCAGAAAGACCTAAAAAGATCTAAAGCCCTGTCACACATAACGAGATCGTTAGCAAGATCTTTGTAACTTCACAGGTTTTGTGATGTAACAGCAATCTCTCTAACGATCTTGCTACATGTGACGCAGCAATCAGGCCCCTGCTGGGAGATTGCTGATCATTACAAAGTGCTCTGGGTCATTTTTTGGTCGTTGCACTCCCGCTGGGAACATTGCTTCGCTGTGTTTGAAAGGGACATCGACAACGATCTCAATACTACGCCAGAGAGTGACAATTCCCAACGACCTCTGTATCATTCCGGGTCCTTGCTGAAGTCGCTGGTGAGATCTGACTGTTTGACATCTCGCCAGCGATCCCAAAGTGACATAGTAGCGATCCCTACCTGATCGTATCGTTGTCAGGATCACTGGTGCATCGTTGTGTGTGACAGGAGCTTACGTATTTGCCTAATATTCTTTGGAAATGTGTTCCTCTAGGATCCAACCTCTGCTGCCAATGGCTTTCAGTTTCCTGCACCATGCACAACTTCTTTAGCCAACCTAGTTTGAGTTTAGAAACCCACTTTAATCGTAGAGTGATCCTGTTCAGCAGCATGGTCTGTATCCTTAGCAGGCCAGGCTTGTATTACTGATCGTCAAAGCATGCTGTTCTGGTAAAAAATAACACTAAACGCACTTCCCTTTCATAATCTTTTCAATGCCTCAAGATGTTTGTACTGCTTATCATATTTTTATCTTGTCTGGCAGTATCACGTATATCAGCAGTTCCTATACGCATTTTGCATATTAGTTTAGTCATTAGACAAGACGTTCACCATCTTGTTTATAAATGTCTACTTTAGATCCACATTTTTTTTCTTTAACTACCGTATATACTCGTGTATAAGCCGAGTTTTTCAGCCCAAAAAATGGGCTGAAAAGTCTCCCCTCGGCTTATACACGGGTCAATACGGTAACAAGCTGTGGCTAATGGCACTCGTCCCGCTCCTGAGGCTTCGTGGGCGGGGCTATGTGGGGAAGATGGCGCCAGGCTATTGCACACAAAGGAGGAAGAGGCAGCCAGAACGGGACCTCTCCCAACGGTCCTCACCTGTCAGCCACAGAGCTCTATGCACCGGAGCTCTATGCAGGTGGACCGTCTCTGCCTCCCGTCCTCCGCTCCCCGACAGCTCCCAGCTGATTACTGCAGCGGCGGGGTGTGCTGCGTGGTGCCAGGCGGGAGAATCCAGCAGAGCACCGGCCACGCCGCTCCAGAGTCCTCGCTGCGGTCCCCTTGGTCCTCCTGGCGTCACCGGGGTAAGTGCAACCCGGTGTCCCCACAGAATGTCAGAGTGGGGACACTGGAAGTTACAGGCTGTAGGGGGATGCTGTATATACTGGGGATTGCTATATATGGGGGCTGCTGTATATAGGGGGATGCTGTATATACTGGGGCTGCTGTATATAGGGGGATGCTGTATATGGGGGCTGCTGTATATAGGGGGATGCTGTATATACTGGGGATGCTGTATATACTGGGGATGCTGTATATGGGGGCTGCTGTATATAGGGGGATGCTGTATATACTGGGGATGCTGTATATACTGGGGCTGCTGTATATAGGGGGATGCTGTATATGGGGGCTGCTGTATATAGGGGGATGCTGTATATACTGGGGATGCTGTATATACTGGGGATGCTGTATATGGGGGCTGCTGTATATAGGGGGATGCTGTATATACTGGGGATGCTGTATATATTGGGGATGCTGTATATGGGGGCTGCTGTATATAGGGGGATGCTGTATATGGGGGCTGCTGTATATAGGGGGATGCTGTATATACTGGGGGTGCTGTATATACTGGAGATGCTGTATATAGGGGGATGCTGTATATACTGGGGATGCTGTATATGGGGGATGCTGTATATGGAGGATGCTGTATATGGGGGCTGCTGTATATAGGGGGATGCTGTATATAGGAGGATGCTGTATATAGGGGATGCTGCTGTATATACTGGGGATGCTGTATATACCACTGGGGCTGCTGTATACCATACTGCTGGGACCTGTATACCACTGGGGGGGCCTGTATAGCACACTGCTGGGGGCTGTATACCTGTGCTGGAGTCCACCCTCGGCTTATACACGAGTCAATAGGTTTTCCGAGGTTTTGGGGGCAAAAGTAGGGGGGTCGGCTTATACACGGGTCGGCTTATACACGAGTATATACGGTATATGTAAGGCTGCTTTCACATCACATATTTTTTCCTGTCTGTGGGATCACACATTTTGTAGGCCCCCACGAACAGGAACGGACACGACAGGAGGTGACCTTTCCTGTGTCCGGGTCCGTGATTATCACGGGTCCGGACACAGAAAGAGCTGTGCAGGGCCCTTTCACTTCAGCAATGTATATACATACATTGCGGAAGTGAAATGTAGTAAAAGAAATGGTTAAAAATAATAAAAATCTTAGTGCTCCTGATGCCTGTAGGACCTGCCGTGATGTCACAACCCTGCAGCGTCATCGGGTCACATGACCGCAATAATCGGTCATGTGACCCGATCAGCTGATCGGGTTGTGACATCACGGCAGGTCCTACAGGCATCAGGAGCACTAAAAATTTTTTATTTTTAACCATTTTTTACTACATTTCACTTCCGCAATGTATGTATAATCGAATTACACGATTGTTAACAAAACCACAATCGTGGCCACAGCAAGGGGCGAATTATTCGAATGAATTCGATTAATCGCCCAGCCCTAGTGTACCGTCACACATGGCGATGCCCCAGCGATCCCGACAATGATACCACCTGGTAGGGATCGCTGTTGCGTCGCTGTCGCTATCGCTGGTGAGATGTCAAACAGTAAGATCTCGCCAGTGACGCAGCAACGATCCTGAATGATATGGAGGTCGTTGGGACCCTGTTTCTCAAACCTGTAGTATTGAGATCATTGTCCCTGTGAAACACACCGATGCATGCTGCATGCATGCATCCAGCGGGACCCCAACGATCAAAAAATGGTCCAGGCGATTCTGACACAACCAGCGATCTCACAGCAGGGGCCTGGTCACTGCTAAGTGTCAAACATAGCGAGGTCGCTGTTACGTCACCAAATTTGTGATTTAGCAGCGATCTTGCTAGCGATCTTGCTTAGTGTGACTGGGGCTTTAGGTTGTTCTATATATTTTCTGTCGACTTCAAGTCAAGTGATTAGATAAGACATTCTAGCAGCTTTTTCTTTGTCTGAAATCAATTGAGCATTTCCTTGGCTGTGAGTTTGGGATCATTGTCTTGCTGAAATGTCTACCCTTATAGCCCAGTCACACATAACGATATTGTTAGAGAGATCGTTGTAACTGTGACGTTACAACGATCTCTCCAGCGATGTCGTTATGTGTGACACTTAGCAGCGATCAGGCCCCTGCTGTGAGGTCGCTGATCGCTGCAAAGTGTTTTGGGTCGTTTTTTGATCGTTGGTTTCCCGCTGGTCAGCAAGCATCGCTGCGTGTGACAGCGAGAAACCAGCGAACAGTGACCTCACTGGCTGGTAACCATGGTAAACACCCGGTATTTATCATAGTTACCAGTGTCCTCCCTGCTTAGCGCTTCCTGTAAGCAGGGAGGACGCTGGTAACTATGATAAACAGCGGGTATCTAGGCAGCGCTCACTGCCTAGATTCCGCTGTTTATCAGTTACCAGCGTCCTCCCTGCTTACAGGCAGCGCTAAGCAGGGAGGACGCTGTAACATCGCCTTCAGCGATGTGGGAGGTGGCTCCCATGCCCCTGATTGCTGGGGAGATCTGCCTGTTTTGACAGCTCCCCAGCGACCAGGTAATGACGCTCCAGTGATCCCAGCAGGTCGTTATCGCTGTCGGCATCGCTGGAGCGGTCATTGTGTGACAGGGCCTTTAAGGCCCAGTTATACACACACATAATTGTGCAGAGATTGTTGTCAGATCTCTAGTTGCAGTGAAATCATGAACACATTGTTACATTTGTACACGACCACAAAATGGAACAATGTGTCCATGATTTCACTGCAACCAGAGATCTGCCAACAATCTCTGCGCAATTATCTGTGTGTGTAACTGGGCCTTTGTTATCTTCATCAACCTGGTAGATGACAGTAAATTATTATGAAGAATGTCACAGTACATTTGTCAATTGATCCTTCCTTCAATTATGAGATTTGCCAGTGGCGTATGATGAAAAACAGCCCCACACCATGATGTTTTCACCTTCAAACTCCACAGTTGGTCTGGTGTTTTTGAGATGATGTGCAGTACCTTTTGGCCTTCAAGCATGGTGTGTATTTTGGCATCCAAAGAGTTCAATTTTGATCGCATCTGACCAGTCTATATTCTCCCAGTATTTCATTGAATATGCTTTTTATTCAGCAATGGAGTCTTGTGCGGTAAGGGTGCATACAGGATGTGGAGGTTGAGTGTATTACTTATTGTTCTCTTTGAAAAAATTGCACCTGCTGATTCCAGGTCTTTCTGTAGCTCTCCACAGGTGATTATTGGCTCTTGGACAACTCCTCTAATAATCCTTTTCACTCCCCTGTCTGAAATCTTGCAGGGAGCACCTAATTGTGGCCGGTTTATGGTGAAATTATGTTCTTTCCACTTCCAGATTATGGCCCCACTTAACCTTTAGTAGTTTAGAAATTCGTCTGTAACTAATGATATCAGAATGTTTTGCATTAAAAAGATTGCGAAGATCTAGACAGCTCCCTGGTTTTACCCATCATGAGATGTTTATTGTGTGGCACTTCTGTAATGAGACACCTTTATATAGGCCATCAGCTGAACCAGCCAGGGCTGTAGAATCAAGAAATTAAACCAACGACTCCAGAACTCAAACTCCGACTCCCTCATACATGGATCATTTTTAAGTGATAAGTTTATTGTAGTACATTGGTAACATCCGGTTTTAATCATTAATATAATACAATACTCAAGCTATTTAGATAGAACATAATAATAATTCACAATAATAATATTCAGCACATTCTACATTGAACTACTGTACCCAATTTATTATATATATTTTAGGAATCTAAGTTGGTCCATTTTATACCAACTCCTACTCCACTAAAATGGGCAGACTCCAACTCCAATTCCACAACTCCAACTCTCAGCTGATATTATTTTTCACTTATTGGCAGGAATGCTTTTTAAAACTGATATATTTCATCTGGAGTCATGCATTCTATGGCTTTTTAGCGCCTCACTTTCTTCATATTCAATACTTTTTCCATATGTCATTTCACATTTTTACACATCACTAAATTCATGAACATCTATGGTTTGATTTCTTGCCTTTGTGGATTGGATGTGTTGTTACTGGCATCTGGTGATAGTCATGTCAATAGCACCTTTAGAAATACATTTATTTTGAAAATTGGTGACATGTTTAATACTTGTATCACCTGCTGTGTATATATGTATGTGTATGTATAATATATTTTACTTTAAAATTTCATATGTTAATAAAGTAACAATTGTAATAAATTAGGTACATAAAATAACATATAGAACTAATCTAGGTAAATACAGACAGGAAATGTACCTACGTCTGCTCACACAACACATTACACCATAGATAGTGTAATACACACATTGCATGAAAAAATGTATACATGAAGATTAAATGTACCGTATATACTCGTGTATAAGCCGCCCCCCCTACTTTTGCCCCAAGAACTGGGAAAACTTATTGACTCGCGTATAAGCCGAGGGTGGACTCCAGCACAGGTATACAGTCCTCAGCAGTGTGGTATACAGCCTTCAGCACAGGTATACAGCCCCCAGCAGTGTGGTATACAGCCCTCAGCACAGTGTATACAGCCCCAGCACAGTGTATACAGCCCCCAGCACAGTGTATACAGCCCCCAGCACAGTGTATACAGCCCCCAGCACAGTGTATACAGGACCCCATCCCTGGTATACAGGCTCCCCCTCACAGTACCGCCCCCCCCATGCTGCCGCTGCTCACTGTACAATAAATACATAAATATAAGTACGGCGGATTGCTCCTGGCTGTGCGTCTTCCCTCCTTCCTGCTTCTTGTCCTGTGACCGGGGCTTACCGCGATGACGTCACCGGCCGGTCACATGACACGCAGGGTGGAGGGAGGATGCACTGAGCGATCCGCCGGCGGGTGAGAGCTAATAACAGTATGCATTGTACAGTGAGCAGCGGCAGCATGGGGAGGCCTTACTGTGGCAGGGGGCGCCATACTGGGATGGGGAGCCTGTAATGCGATATGTACTACTCCCCCCTGCGGATGGGTGGGGATGCAGTACATATCATGAATAAGTTATGAGCGGCTCCACGTGACGAACCGCTCGTATTACAGCCTTCCCCCACCTCCTCCAGCCTCCTCCTGCTCCCGGACACAGCCCCCACTTCACACAAAAGTATATGACTCGTGTATAAGCCGAGGGGGGGACTTTTCAGCCCAATTTTTGGGCTGAAAAAGTAGGCTTATACACGAGTATATAAGGTAAGTATTCTTAAACCTGTACCTATATGTAACTACTACATAGTGTCATATATACAAATACTGATGTAACCCACAAAGAATCTATTATATAAAACCCGAAGGCCACTTCCTGAAAAGGCGAAGGCCACTTCCGTGACGGCCTTCGCCCAGGGGCTGGTGACGTCAGCCAGTGCAGGGCCCCCCTGCTACAGGCACCGGCACACGGAACGTTCCGATCTCGGAAGTTCCGTGCGCCCTCCAGCCACTCCCCTCCACCCTCTGCCCTCCAGACAGTAGCTACACACCGGGGGGGGCGTGCTCCCTGCCGTGAGCCTGGAGAGGAGGGAGGGCGGGACTTCCTCTCCTGCAGCTCTGCCCGCCCCTCCTCTCCTCTCCTGCTACAGTACAGCTGATTCCCGGCCCGTGGTGAGTCTGCCCTGCCGGCTCCAGCAGCCTCTGCCCTACCGGCTCCAGCTGCCTCTGCCCTCCAGCCTCCTCTGCCCTGGCCTCTGCCCTCCAGCCTCCTCTGCCCTGGCCTCTGCCCTCCAGCCTCCTCTGCCCTGGCCTCTGCCCTCCAGCCTCCTCTGCCCTGCCCTCTGCCCTCCAGCCTCCTTTGCCCTGACCTCTGCCCTGGCCTCTGCCCTCCCCTCTGCCCTGGCCTCTGCCCTCCAGCCTCCTCTGCCCTCCCCTCTGCCCTGGCCTCTGCCCTCCAGCCTCCTCTGCCCTGCCCTCTGCCCTCCAGCCTCCTCTGCCCTCCCCTCTGCCCTGGCCTCTGCCCTCCCCTCTGCCCTCCCCTCTGCCCTGGCCTCTGCCCTGGCCTCTGCCCTGGCCTCTGCCCTGGCCTCTGCCCTGCCCTCTGCCCTGCCCTCTGCCCTGCCCTCTGCCCTCCAGCCTCCTCTGCCCTGGCCTCTGCCCTCCAGCCTCCTCTGCCCTGGCCTCTGCCCTCCAGCCTCCTCTGCCCTGGCCTCTGCCCTGCCCTCTGCCCTCCAGCCTCCTCTGCCCTGGCCTCTGCCCTCCAGCCTCCTCTGCCCTCCAGCCTCCTCTGCCCTCCAGCCTCCTCTGCCCTGCCCTCTGCCCTCCAGCCTCCTTTGCCCTGACCTCTGCCCTGGCCTCTGCCCTCCAGCCTCCTCTGCCCTGCCCTATGCCCTCCAGCCTCCTCTGCCCTGGCCTCTGCCCTCCAGCCTCCTCTGCCCTCCCCTCTGCCCTGGCCTCTGCCCTCCAGCCTCCTCTGCCCTGGCCTCTGCCCTGCCCTCTGCCCTCCAGCCTCCTCTGCCCTGGCCTCTGCCCTCCAGTCTCCTCTGCCCTGGCCTCTGCCCTCCAGCCTCCTCTGCCCTGGCCTCTGCCCTCCAGCCTCCTCTGCCCTCCAGCCTCCTCTCCCAGTCCTCTGCCCTCCTGCCTCAGCTCTCCTCTCCCAGTCCTCTGCCCTCCAGCCTCCACTCGCTTCTCCCTGTCCTCTGCCCTCCAGCCTCCGCTCTCCTCTCCCTGTCCTCTGCCCTCCAGCCTCTGCTCTCCTCTCCCTGTCCTCTGCCCTCCAGCCTCCTCTCTCCTCTTCCTGTCCTCTGCCCTCCAGCCTCCTCTCTCCTCTTCCTGTCCTCTGCCCTCCAGCCTCCGCTTTCCTCTCCCTGTCCTCTGCCCTCCAGCCTCCGCTCTCCTCTCCCTGTCCTTTGCCCTCCAGCCTCCGCCCTCCAGCATCCGCCCTCCTCTGCCCTCCAGCCTCTGCTCTCCTCTCCCTGTCCTCTGCCCGCCAGCCTCCGCTCTCCTCTCCCTGTCCTCCAGCCTCCTCTCTCCTCTTCCTGTCCTCTGCCCTCCACCCTCCGCTCTCCTCTCCCTGTCCTCTGCCCTCCAGCCTCCACTCGCTTCTCCCTGTCCTCTGCCCTCCAGCCTCCGCTCTCCTCTCCCTGTCCTCTGCCCTCCACCCTCCGCTCTCCTCTCCCTGTCCTCTGCCCTCCAGCCTCCTCTCTCCTCTTCCTGTCCTCTGCCCTCCAGCCTCCGCTCTCCTCTCCCTGTCCTCTGCCCTCCAGCCTCCACCCTCCGCTCTTCTCTGCCCTCCAGCCTCCGCTCTCCTCTCCCTGTCCTCTGCCCTCCAGCCTCTGCTCTCCTCTGCCCTCCAGCCTCTGCTCTCCTCTCCCTGTCCTCTGCCCGCCAGCCTCCGCTCTCCTCTCCCTGTCCTCCAGCCTCCTCTCTCCTCTTCCTGTCCTCTGCCCTCCACCCTCCGCTCTCCTCTCCCTGTCCTCTGCCCTCCAGCCTCCACTCGCTTCTCCCTATCCTCTGCCCTCCAGCCTCCGCTCTCCTCTCCCTGTCCTCTGCCCTCCACCCTCCGCTCTCCTCTCCCTGTCCTCTGCCCTCCAGCCTCCTCTCTCCTCTCCCTGTCCTCTGCCCTCCAGCCTCCACCCTTCGCTCTTCTCTGCCCTCCAGCCTCCGCTCTCCTCTCCCTGTCCTCTGCCCTCCAGCCTCTGCTCTCCTCTGCCCTACAGCCTCTGCTCTCCTCTCCCTGTCCTCTGCCCTCCAGCCTCCGCTCTCCTCTCCCTGTCCTCTGCCCTCCAGCTTCTGCTCTCCTCTCCCTCTCCTCTACCCTCCACCTTCCGCTCTCCTCTCCCTCTCCTCCGCCCTCCAGCCTCCACTCGCTTCTCCCTGTCCTCTGCCCTCCAGCCTCCGCTCTCCTCTCCCTGTCCTCTGCCCTCCAGCTTCTGCTCTCCTCTACCCTCCACCTTCCGCTCTCCTCTCCCTCTCCTCCGCCCTCCAGCCTCCACTCGCTTCTCCCTGTCCTCTGCCCTCCAGCCTTCGCACTCCTCTGCCCTCCAGCCTCCGCTCTCCTCTCCCTGTCCTCTGCCCTCCAGCCTCAGCTCTCCTCACCCCTCCATATGCAATGTACAGTATGTGTGTATATGTGTGTATGTACGCACTTCCGTCACTTTGTCCACACTTCCCTCAACTTTGTACACACACACACATACACACACACACACTCCGCTATACTTACCACCGGCCCTGCGTCCGCTGCCTGGATCCTCAGTCGACATGTCGCTGCCCCCAAACTACTGGATGCAATATAGCGTCCAAGATGTCTCGCAACACTACCCGGACAACATATTGGATCCAGTAGTCCGGGGGCGGCGACATGTCGACTCAGGATCCAGGCGGCGGGGAAGACGCAGGGTCGGTGGTAAGTATAGCGGAGTGTATGTGTGTGCTTACCACTCTGCCCACGGCGCTGCGCTGACCACTCTGCCCACGGCGCTGCGCTGACCACTCTGCCCACGGCGCTGCGCTGACCACTCTGCCCACGGCGCTGCGCTGACCACTCTGCCCACAGCGCTGCGCTGACCACTCTGCCCACGCCGCTGCGCTGACCACTCTGCCCACGCCGCTGCGCTGACCAATTTCACCCCACTCACTGCTAACCACTGAGCCACCCCACTCACTGCTAACCACTGAGCCACTGCACTCACTGCTAACCACTGAGCCACTGCACTCACTGCTAACCACTGAGCTACCGCACTCACTGCTAACCACTGAGCTACCGCACTCACTGCTAACCACTGAGCCACCGCACTCACTGCTAACCACTGCGCCACCGCACTCACTGCTAACCACTGAGCCACCGCACTCACTGCTAACCACTGAGCCACCGCACTCACTGCTAACCACTGAGCCAGCGCACTCACTGCTAACCACTGAGCCACCGCACGCAGTACTAACCACTGAGCCACCGCGCAGTGCTACCCACTGAGCCACCGCGCAGTGCTACCCACTGAGCCACCGCGCAGTGCTAACCACTGAGCCACCTCTATACACACAATTAATTTCACCGCACTCCCCTAACTATTACTAAATAAACTATATATGGATTCTAGACTACCCGATTCTTTAGAATCGGGCTGCCATCTAGTTAGTAATAAACAGTAATAAGTGAAGCTAAATGCTGTTACTGATCTCCACTATCAAATCCCTGATGAGCGTTTCACAAATGCTTCATTAAGGGTGGCTGATGAGAAGGTTACACAATTTAAAGTGGTATTGCCATTTCCAAGATCCCATCCCTATATGTAGTGGGTGTAATAATATTAATTAGCAAATACTCCAAATGCAAATATTGCATAGTTCTCCTGATTAGCTATGTTACTTATATCATGTGCAGTTCCTATTAAAGCATAGAGTGCACTACTAGAATCAAGTTATGTAAATATATTGGGTTGGTACATGTCAGTGAAAGCCGTAATAAATGGAGAAAAGACCTGGCACATACGAGCACACCACAATTAAAGTGAACAAATTTTATTTAATGAAAAACGCATAGAAAAGTTAAACCAAATTAAACTCATGATGCCAATATAGCCATTAAAGGACGACACCAAGCCCTGAAATAAGAGAAGATCAATTATTCACAATATAATAAATATAAGACATAACAATGTCAATATGGAGACATTAGTAATAATGCCACAATATAAAGATGCGAGTCTTCACAAAAACCCAGGGAGTGAACACAATACACCCTACTGTCTAATCCCAAATGTTCACAAAATGAACGATATGAAAGAAAAGGTATATAAAACTGGGAGTAGACCACTAGGAGACCAATAAACCTCTAAATAATAAAGGGGTGCACTACAGGAACTGATCCTGAAAAGAAAAGTCAAGGGAGGGACACATATACATCCTTGGTTGTGAAGGGTTGAAAAATATATAAAAATTTGATAAAACCAACCAAAATAATAGTTGCAACAAGAAAGAGGTATCCGATAACAAAGTATGTGGAATGAATAGAGAATCCTAAGAATAGAGCAAATGAGGCGCACTCATTGAATCCAAATAGATTCTGTGTCTGTCTGTAAATTCATTGGTCTTCTTTTTTGGCAAGTTAGTTTTTTCCTATCAGCTCCTCTTATACACGGGATAATACAGTTTATGTCACAAACCTGTAAACGTTTATTGTCTTGATCATGGGCTAACCAGAAATGTCTAGGTATTGGTTTTAGATCAGAGGTAGTGTTGGCATCTTTGACTGCCTTCTGGAAGACATGCACTTATGGCGGTGTCTTTGACACATGTGGAATACGCTTCTACCATGGGTGCCAGGCATCTTTCGTGCAGCCTTTCTTTTGCCCTGCAGCTATAGATGATTTGTAATGGGGCACCTTTTTCCTGTTAAATCCTATGATACCATTATCCTTTTAATCTACCTCCTCATGAGAGGATCCAGACCTCTAGGAGAGATGGAAACCGGCAGCTTTCCAGGAAGAAGAGTTGGCAGGCACAGCACAGGCAGCTTCATCTGTGTGCTTTTTGTCTGGTCAAGAATGAATTGCTCTGCAGTGATATCATGCCTTGTCTTCTCTGCACAGATCTGCTTATATAAGCAAAAGACTAAGGAACAAACTTTCCAATATTGGAGCTGTCTGCATGACAGTAGCAAGGAGGAGAGCTGCTTGTGCTTTACCCAAAATTTTCAGGAATCATTCTCCTGGGAAGGGAACTGTCTAAAATCGAGCAGACAGATGTATGACGGTGTTATCTAGAAGTTAGAAAATGATGTGCAAACAAGTAAGAAGGTGAAGTCGTGTGAAGTCGACAGCCTATTCTTTGCTGTATGTATGTAGTTGTCTTTGCTTATTAGGCAGCAAAATAAGTGCACTTTAAAGGTACTTTCACATTGCACTTTAGCCTTCAGTCAGTGGTCCCGTTGGGACTTACCTCCAAAAACTGAATTCGAACGTATGCACCTATGGAGCCATTGACTTTAATGGCGCGGACTTAGTCAATGTGCTCTGTCTGTCCTGCACAAGTTTCCAGAATATATATTTTCTGCAGCGGACACCCTAACGTAACACACTGCACAGCACACATTGAAATGAACACCTAGAAGTTTGCACAACCTTTATATCAAGTGATAACCATATATATTGACCTAATGGAACTGAAGAAACCCACATAATTCATATCCATGTCCATGTTCTACAGATGATGCTTGTGTGTGGTTGCCAACTTCTAGGCTGGTCAATAACTAGTGTAAAGCCCCTGTCACACTAAGTGAGATTGCTGCTGAGTCACAAGTTTGGTGACGCAACAGCGACCTCGCCAGCGATCTCGTTATGTTTGACACTTAGCAGCGACCAGGCCCCTGCTGTGAGATCGCTGGTTGTCAGTCGCCTGGACCATTTTTTGATCATCGGGGTCCCGCTGGGCAGCATGCATCGGTCTGTTTGACAGGGACAACGACCAATGACCTCAATACTACAGGTCTGAGAAACTGGGTCTCAACGACCTCCGTATCATTACGGATCGTTGTTGTATCACTGGTGAGATCTGACTGTTTGACATCTCACCAGCGACCACATAGCGACGCACCAGGTCGTATCGTTGTCGCTATCGCTGGTGCGTCTCCAAGTGTGACGGTACCCTAAAGCCCCAGTCACACATACCGATATCGTTAGAGAGATCGTTGTAACTGTGACGTTACAACGATCTCTCCAGCGATCTCGTTCTGTGTGACACTTTGCAGCGATCAGGCCCCTGCTGTGAGGTCGCTGATCGTTGCACAGTGCTGCGGTTCATTTTCTGATCGTTGGTTTCCCGCTGGTCAGCACGCATCGCTGCGTGTGACCGCGAGAAACCAGCGATCTGTGACCTCACAGCGCTGGTTACTATGGTAAACACCGGGTATCCAGGCAGCGCGCGCTGCCTAGATACCCGGCATTTACCATGGTTACCAGCGTCCTCCCTGCTTAGCGCTGCCTGTAAGCATGGAGAACGCTGGTAACTATGATAAACAGCGGGTATCCAGGCAGCGCGCACTGCCTGGATACGCGCTGTTTATCATAGTTACCTGCGTTCTCCTTGCTTAGCGCTGCAGCGCTAAGCAGGGAGCGATATGGGAGGTGGCTCCCTTGGCCTGATCGCTGGGGAGATCTGCCTGTTTGACAGCTCCCCAGCGATCAGGTAACGACGCTCCAGCGATCCCGGCAGGTCGTTATCGCTGTCGGGATCGTTGGAGCGATCGTTATGTGTGACTGCACCCTAAGGCAGAAGTGATTTTCTCCATGTACTTTTTCCAGAAGAGCCAATGACATGCCTGAATCTAAACAAAAGCTGTCGATTTATCTATGACCCCTGACCTCTGCTAACAGTCCTGATTGTCCTTATCAATGAGCGTCTACTGATATGCTTAGTTCAAAGAAAGATATTTATTCAGTTTACGCCCAATTCTTTCTCTTATGAGGAAGCCTGAGTTTGAAATCTTGGCTTAAAAGCATGCACGCCGGCCTGGATTTGTTTTAAGTCTTTTATACACATTATGCTTTCATCTATGATAAAACGTTCTTCATGGACAAAATTGGATAGAATTCCTCTCCATCTCTTGGTTCTAGAGCATAACCATGGAGCATGTGTTTTAGAATGAAGTATTGAATACCGTACTTTCTAAACTTTTTATTTTTTTATTTTTCTCATATGTTTCCTTCCCGAGTCTTTTATGCTGACTGTATCACATTTTCCCCACAAATAATTACAGTGTGGCTTTATCATTAAGCAGATGTTTTCTATTCTGAATGCAAGAAAATGATTGCAATTAACCAAATGCTGAACTATGGGCTCGGCCATTCTTCCTCCACTGCTGCGTGCATGACTCTGTAACATGTAGACATTTGTTATACTTGGATGTGTTTTTGTGTCTGAAGACAACTACGCAACAGAATTACGTGATGGAATCACCATTGGCTCCTACATTCGTTTGCAGTCATATCGTCAACAGTCCGTGACTTTTCTCATAAATGTCTAAAATTGTGGATTTCTTTATTTGCTTGAGTTCTGAAAACCATAATTGTTAGAATTATTTTGTTGTATTCTGGGTTTTACAATATGAGATTTAGGCAGGGTCCCAGCTTGACCTTATGTTACATCAAGCTTGCTTCATAACCTATATTGAAAAGAAGCAATAATAAAAGCTGCTCTTATTGCATAGGCAGTCAAGTAGGACATTACAAGTATTTTTTATCTTCAAGAAGCCTAACCGAGTATTAATGTGTATATATACCATGGCTATTTGGTGTAGCCAGTATATTTTAATGTTAAGCCAGTGCTATTTCTGAGTAAAATGCTTATTTCCAACAACCTGTGAGATGTCTACCGAAACTTGTTCCTACAAATCCATTCCCTACATTGAATCCATACAAATGGCAGTGCAAATAAACAGATTGAGGGCTCACTCACACGAGCGTATAATATGGACAAGAGCTAGAGCTATTCGATTCAGAATTAGAAAAAAATTGCTGCATGCTGCAGACAATGGAGAAATGAAGCTCTGTCTGCTCACCTGTGATCCGATTTTCTTATGCAAGAGAATCCGATCCAGTAAAATGTCTACTCTAATCAGAGTTTGAGCCTAGTGTTATTAGTATAATCGGGCCAATTCTCTTGCATGATAGAATATACACTCATGTGACCCTGGCCTAAAACTGTAATGGAAAGATTGACTCATACTCATTGGAGCTATTGTATTGCCTTTAAATATTGATAGTAATTTAAAGGTGTTTTTCCACAAACAAAAATTAATTTTTAAAATTTTATTTTAATCAGTAGATCTTGGAATAATAATAATTTCCACATTGGATGTGTTTAAATAAAAAAATGTTCCTGTACTGAGATAATCTTGTAAATGTGTCCCTGCTATGTAAAGTTTCATTTTTATTTCTGACCGTGCATGGAACACTGTCTGGTCATACCACATCTCCTGGGCAGGGAGGATGGAATAAAGTATACAGTATACATTACAGCACAGGATCACAACATATTTTTGAGGGAAAACATTTTTTTACAAACGGGAGGGAAAGGTTTATCTCACACTGTGCTGTAATAATTGTATACTCTTTTACTTCCTCCCCTGCCGAGGAGATGTGGTATGATGACTGTTGGTCTGGAAAGATCGGACGCTGCTTTCACAGCAGTGGATTCGGCACCTTGTATCCGTGCACTGGGGGCCACTATGTGCAGAGGGAGTGGGTGGTGACATTAGGGGCTGGGGCGGACAGTAGGAGCCCTGGGGGTGGCTAGGA
Organism: Allobates femoralis; assembly: GCA_033576535.1. Classification (NCBI taxonomy): domain Eukaryota; kingdom Metazoa; phylum Chordata; class Amphibia; order Anura; family Aromobatidae; genus Allobates; species Allobates femoralis. The sequence continues at coordinate 338,798,200 of JARQOC010000004.1, read as the reverse complement.
ATCAGTGCTTTTTTTTGTAAAAAAATATTTGCCGGTACGCATCTCCGAGGTGAGGAGGGGGGGGAAGTTGGGCAGTCTTGGGGTGCTGTCAGGCGCCGGCAGCCGAGAATGAAGATTTCCTACACATTTTCTTTAAACATACAAGCACACATACACCACACACACATACACATACACACACATACACACTCGCAAACCACCAGGAACGGCCAGATGACGAGCCAATCAGAGGTCACGACGTCATCTGGCCGCGCCCGCTGGTTCCTGGGAGCCAATCGGAGCTCGAGCCGAGCTGCTGTGACGTCACGCTGGGCGGAGTTGAGCAGGGGCACACAGCAAGTTAGGCTGTGATTAACCCCATCTGCTCCAGCGCGGCTGCACCTGGGAGACAGAGGACACTGGAGGAGCCTGTAAAACAAAAAGGAAAAGGGGCGCAAATGTGTAGGATCCCCTTATTAAAACCGTCTAAATGGCATGGGTAGGTGGCCACTCACCTTATCGGGTTGTGCAAGTCCTGCACAACCCGGTTTAACAGCCTCCGCCGCTGGCGGTATGTGCACTGCCTCTCCTCTCTCCTGTTCAAGGCAGATCGTTTGTGCTTTTCCTGAGCTGCTCCAGCCGCCAGTCCCTCAAAAAGGGAGTCGTTTTCATGCAAAAAATAGTAATGGCGGTCTGATTAGGAGCGCTCTAAAGAACAAGCAGACATGTGAGATGTTTTCATAAATGAAAAACCTTTTTATTAACTTCTTAGCTCCCCTCACAGCTCCACTACGCGTTTCAACTGCATACAAACAGTCTTCATCAGGTGGTGTAAACTGGAGGAGCCTGGACACACCGGGGGACAGCGGGGAGCCACACCGGAGGACAGCGGCACGCGGCCGCCATTCTCATCTCAGATGTGACATCTGAGATTTTCCGGTACGCCAGTCAGATCTTCCGGTACGCCGTACCGGCTCGTACCGCCGCAAAAAAGCACTGCTAAGAATAGTGTACAATGGGGAGGGGGCGGGCTGTAGGAGCCCTGGGGGCGGCTGGCGATGCTGGCAATAGGGGAGGAGGCGTGTTTGTAGTAGAGTAGGTGGAAATGATCAGTTGCCATTTCCATGCACAAACACGCCCCCTAGACGTTCCCTGCCAGCTGCAAATATGTGATATCTAGGAAACCCTGCAAAATGTTGACAGCAAGTATATTGCAAATTGTCAACATTTTGCAGCCTAGATACACATATGATTTATAGCAGAAGTCCGGACAATTCTTTCCTAGTTTGTCTTGCGATGTTGCTTCAGTATTTCCACATAATCTTCTTTCCTTATGATGCCAGCTATTTTTTTAAGTGCATCAGTATCGCCTGCAGCAAAACAGCCCCACACAATGATGCTGTCAGCCTCGTATTTCACAGCTAGGATGGTTTTTTTAAAGGTACTATTACACGCTGCAATGTTGCGTGCAACTTCGCTGACAATTTGCTGAGTCAGGGAAGTTGCAGGCAACGTCGCAGGTGCATAGTGCTGTATGACAGCACGATGCAACTGCAATAAGTCGCTGGTTGCAAGTTTCCAGGTTTATGAACATGTTCATAAACTTGGCAATCTGGCCCCAGCGATTTGGCGGTATCGTGCCGTCTGACATTGCAGTAGCGATGTCGCCGGCGATACAGTATTGCTGCGGGATCGCTTGCTGGGTTCTTCCCAGCCCAGCAAGCGATGGCTGCGCCCACATCGCAGCAGTGCCACCGGCAACATCTTGCCGTGTGCCGGCCAGGCTGCGATGTTGGAAGCGAGCGTGCACCCGCGGCATCACGACATCACAGCCTAAGTTGCTGCGTGTAACGGTACCGTTGGGCTTCAAAGCTTCTCCCTTTTTCCTCCAAACGATGGTCATGATGGCCAAATAGTTCAATTTTGGTTTCATCAGACCACATCTCCAAAAATGTAGGTCTTTGTTCCTGTGTGCATGTAAAAATGAATCTGGCTTTCTTATGTTTCTTTTGGAGTAATGGCTTTTTCCTGGCAGAGTGGCCCTTCAGCCCATGTTGATACAGTACTAGTTTCACTATGATAATGACACAATCTTACTAGCTTACACTATCATCTTCACAAGGTCTTTTGCTTTTTTGTTGGGTTGATATGCACATGTCGTTGCAAAGTATGTTTTATCTCTGGGACACAGAACCCCTGGGACACAGAACCTGAGCGATATGATGGCTGGACATTGCCATCTTTTTAACTTGCATATAATTATTTGTACAGATGAATTAGGCACCTTCATGTATCTGGAAATTGCACCCAAGGATGAACCAGACTTGTGCAAGTCCACAATTCTCTTCCTGAAATCTTGGCTGATTTCTTTAGACTTTTCTATGATGCTACACAAAGAAGCAGTGTGTTTCATGTGTGCATTAAGATACATTCGCAGGTGTGTCTCTAACTCGGATGAAGCTTCCAAACATATAACATCATCATATGGGCTGTCCCAAAATGTTTAAAGGCATAGTAATTTTAGTGTATGTAAACTTTAGAATTTGAAGAAAGTAATAAATATGCCTTAAAACATTATCTCTCTAATCTGTCATTTAGCAAAATATAAATAATTATGGTAATCCTAATTGACCTAAAATGGGAAAGGTTTATTCAGATTTCATGTCAGATAGTGAGAGACATATGTGTCTTTTTATATAGTGTATGTGACTGTCTGGTTTCAATTGTATCTAGGTCCCCCCATCAGATTGCTAGCTAATTGTACCAATATTGGCAAGTTTGCCAAATTTCATCTAATATCTATCTGGGGCTTTACGTGGATTAAATGTTGTGGAACTAAATCCAGTTCCTAAATGTGTTGTGTTAAAATGTATTGAAAATCAAATGGCAATTTCTTTCCTTATAAAGAATACACAGAAACCGATATTGTACTGAAGGTTGAGTGTGTGGCTGCATATATAGCTGCCATGTGTAATGCTTTGTCCCCCTGTTGGTTGTCAGGGCATTCCATACACAAATACAGCTTGCTTTGTTGTAAAATAATGAGGCTGCTTATACTTGGGAGACTTTCATTTTTATTTGTGGCTACCATACATGAGGGACTCTCAACCCCCTAACAAACCTCTTATTGACTTGGTCATGCTGGTGTGATATTACATAGTGAACCACCTTTTTGTGGAGGCCGAGAAAACAATAGCTCCATAGACTGTGCAGCAGGCCGGAGCCAGCCTCTCATTTAATAAAAAGATTAATAGGTCTATTTCCATCTCTCCACATTCCACCTTTGGCCTCCATCGTAATCTTAACATTTATAAACGTTAGTATTTTGATTTATGGAATTCGCCATGCTTCGGGTTTCATGACCTAATATTTGTTTAATCAACTGTAACAAGTTACATACTGATCTCGCCATGTATTATATCAATTTCATCATGTGGCATATGCCTTTATTAGATGATGTATGTGTTTCAATTTGCTAAATCGTGTATTCACAGCTTGGATGAATTATGTGGGTATTCTCATGTTCGTTAATTAGCCCTTAAAGCCACAGCCTTCCCTACTTTCAGCAGTAGAGGGCGCCCTGTCACATAAAGAATGTGAGCAGACAAATACTCACTGTTTCATTTACATCAACGTAGTGGGGATATAAACTGAATGTCGCATAGACCTTGTACAAGCTATAGTAGGAAAATATCGGGGATCACCAAAATAGCTTGTATAGCAGACCTACTGCTGCAATGGGACAATGCTTTCCCACAGTCTCCATGCTCTCAACTTCTTCCATACAAATAATCATTAGGCACAATCTGGTCTGTGAATAAAAAGGAAAGAAATATCTGAACAAGAATGCCTCCCACCTTGACATATCCCTCCCGCACACACCCTGCACTTGGATTGCAGCAGAATTGTCTCATCCGAAGTGTCTGGAAGGGATTTGTGAACCCTTCAGGAAGCATGTGTTTTTAATAAGGTTAATGTAAACCTGGTAGGCTGAATACAGAGCTAAAAAATGTTTCTGTAAAAGTAGTTATACGCTATGCTTGGCGTTTTATATATTCCTTGAGCTTTATACCAAAGGTTTAAGTGCCCAACTAGAATTCTATGAACTACTGCATTTTTGGTGCCTTGCTGTTGGTGTGGAGTGAGTATTTGGCGTATACCTGTGTGGGTAAGCGCTAAATGGGTAATCCTATGCAGTGCTGCCTACAAAAATGGAAGCCTTCATAGGAGCAGATCTTTTATGTTCCTGGATAATTAAAGTTGAGAATGTTCATGTGGAAATGGTCAGTTCATATAAAAGCTCCAGTGAGTCGCCAGCCTTTGAAGAGTCAGATCTGTTAGCTTTTACTAGATAATTCTTTTAGTCCTTTTTGTAAATGTTTCCACATGTTTTGTGCTTTAGCCTAAATTACATTACTTGGTAGCCACAATTGTGTACTGTAAGGTAAAATATAAATCCACCATAAATGTCCTGGCAAGTGATGTTGGACCATAAACATTGCCACACCATCTTAAATTTAGCTTTAACTTGTAGCTGTCAGATGATCTAGAATGGTGTTTGTTAATGCATGATGGGATATGTAGTTTTGCAACAGTCGGAGACGTACAGGTGGGGAGAAGGTCCATAGACCGTGCCCCCCTGCACTGACTGACAGCCACTCCGTATTAGGGAAGGCTGTCAGACAGACAGGAGGGCATAATTATAGTTGCTGCTCTCTATACACAGAGCTGTGACTAATCCCACACAGGTGTCACCCCAATGACTGAAACCTGAATGCTGCAAAGAGCAATAAATGTAATTTCCTGCTGGAAGCAGAATCAATATGCAGGCGCTGGGCTGGTTTTACATGCTATTAACCTGCAGATTAACCCCATTTCTGTAGGTTAATAGCATTTTTATCCATCCCCTTTAATGAAACACTCCCATATAGTTTTGTCAGGTCAGGAGAATAAAAAAATATCCTACAGACTGATCAGGTGGGACAATGTGGCTCTCTTTTTTTTTTTCTTCCCTTCATAGTTCCAGGTTTGATGTTCTTTTAAAGGCCCCGTTACACGGCACAACGTTGAAACGATGTTGCAACGATTTTGGGGGCGCGCGGTCGTTTTTGACATAATTTCAACATCCCTGGTGAGATGTCACACGTCTAGATATCGTGGACAACTCACCAACGATGTTGTGAGCAGGTATTGTTCGCAAACCCCGATCCCTGCTCATTGCTGTGAATGGGTAAAGTCGTCCACGACATCATTATCGCAGTGTCACACAGAACAATGCAGCAGGTTGGTTGAGTTGAAATCGTCAGGTTTTCCAACATGTTGGTAAACCTGTCAACACCGATCTAACAATTTATCGTTACAACTTGCCAGAGTCACACGCAATGAGGTCGCAACAACGTCCCAGGTATGCCTCCAAAATGTGGAAGTAAAAAACTTACATTTTACTTTTTCCAACAAAAATGTTGCTTTACCCTCAAATTTTGCTTTTTTTACAAGGGAAACAGGAGCAAATGAACCCTAAAATTTGTTGGGCAACTTCTCCTGAGTACACTGATACCTTATATGTGGTCATAAACCACTGTTTAGGCACACAGCAGAACTCTAAAGGGAAGGAGCGACATTTGATGCTCCCAGCGGAAAATTAGCTGAAATCGTTAATGAACACCATGTCGCATTTGGAGATTCCCTAATGTGCCTAAACAATGGCGCTCCCCCACAAGTGACTTCATTTTGGAAACCAGACCAACAAGGAATCTATCTAGATGGGTAGTGAGCACCTTGAGCCCCAGGTGCTTCATAGAATTTTAAAAAGTGGAGCTGTGAAAATGAAAAAGTCCTTATTTTTTCCACAAACATTGTTCTTTTAGCTTCAATTTTTTAATTCTAACAGGGCGAGAGGATAAAATGGATCCCAAAATTTGTTGATACCTACCTTTATATGTGGCGGAAAACTGCTATTTGGATGCATGGCAGAGCTCTGAAGGGATGGAGTGACATTTTGGAATGCAGATTTTGATGGAATGGTCAGTGGGTGTAATGTCACATTTGGAGAGCCCCACTGTGCCGAAACAGTGAAAACCCCCACAAGTGACCACACTTTGGAAAGTAGACCCACAAGGAATTTATTTGGATGTGTGATGAGCACCTTGAATTCCCAGGTGCATCACAGATTTTTGTGAAATTGAGCTGTGAAAATGAAAATATGGAGGCTAAAACAACATTTTTGTGACTAAAAAAAGAATTTTTCCACACCCGAAGAGGCTATAGAGGTTACAGTGACTTAGTCATATGATGGTCACTGATCTTATGAGTAGGGTTTTGCAATATTACTTTTTGAGACGTGAATTTCTAAATGTGCACGTGTCCATTACTATTATTCTTGATATTTATTTTGGTATGGCTTCTACTTTTAGTAACAGACGTGATTAAGCGGCTATGTATTTGAGCGTGTAATACTAGTAATCTTCAATTGTATATTTGTAACTGTTTTTCTTATCTTCCTGTTATTGGAAAAAAACATTTTGTTTAATAAAAAAGATTAAACCAAAAAAAGGAATTTTTTTTTTTTTTTTTTCACACAGGCAATATGAATAAAATGGACTCCAAAATATGTTGTACAATTTCTCCTGAGTATGCCCCATATGCGATGGGAAAACAATTTTTGAGCACACAGGAAGGAGTAACGTTGAGTGGGGACCTGGTATGTGAATTTTAGGCTATGTGCGGACGCTGCGAATTTCCCCACGTTTTTGTTCTGGATAGTTTTGACATTTGCAGTGCAGCACCTTCCCTGCAAAGTGTATGGGAAATCAGAAGTGCTGTGCCCATGCTGCAGATTTATCTGCAGCAGAAATGGCGCGCATTTTACTGCAGAAAAATCTGCAGCATGTCAGTTCTTTTAGAGTATTTTGCAACGATTTTCACCCATAGAACTCAATGACAGCTCCTAAATACTCTGCAAATACGTAGCACTGTTCACACAGTATTTGTGTATTTAGCAGAGAATTTGCACTGATGATATGGGGCTCCGCTATATTTTTGGTCACCAGCACATGTACAGCAGGCAGGTACAGGCTGCCACCCACCCCCAATCTCTTAGTTGTACCTGGCTGGTAACCAAAATACCGCGGAGCCCCCCCCCTTTTTTTTCTTTTTTTTTCTTGAAATAATAAGACTAAGTCCGCATCTTTTTTTTTTTTTTTTTTTTTTCATTCACTTGCATTCATTCATTCATTAGAAGTGCCATTTCCTACTGCTGTACCCAGACTCTTCCTGTTGCCCTGGTGTCGGTAGCAAACTGGGTAATAGGGTTAATGGCAGCTTTGTATTGGCGGCTGGTACTAAGCCCGAGGTTCGTAATGTCGAGCCAGTGTTAGACCCGGCCATTAGGAACCTCTAAGTCAATGGTAAATAAGACACCACTCCATGAAAAAATCATTTTATTATAACAAAAAACAAACACATATTTGGACCCCAACTTTATTACCCCCACATGCCCTCCAACATAGTCCACAAGACGGTCCCACGACAGTCAGTCGCCTCCAGAGACTGCAGCAAAGGATCAAGGGTCCTTTTGCTGTAGTCTGTGGGATCACACTGATGCGACACTGTATGGCAATGATCTGCTATATAGTGCAGCTGTCAGTGCTACCGTACAAACCCAAGTCCCAAAGATCACATAATCTCTGATGCTTGGGTCAGGTTTACTAGATGTCACCATGGGAACCTCAGGTTGCCATTGTGATACGACCCATCGCAATTACATTAGGATGGGCTGATCACCGCTGCTCCCTGTGCCCCCTTTCCCCAGATCCTAAGTGCTGTGATCAGTAAGATCAAAAAACTTAGGGGGTGACACAGTCAGGGACAGCGACCACACAGATCGCTGCCCCTGGCTGTCACATCGCTCCTCAGCCTCATCTCATCCATGCAGGGGATGAGGCTGAGAGGAGCAGGGCAGAGGCGGGCAGTACAGGATGAAGGAGGAGAGCGGCCACCGAGAGGAGAAAATGGAGGTATGGCGGTGGAAGGAGTAAGCGATGAGAGGAGGCGAGTCGGGCACAGGACGGGAGCCCGGAGGTCAGAAAGGAGAGGAGGCAGAGGCAGGAGACTGGGGACCGGGCTTAGGAGTGGAGGGGGCGGCGGGCACAGCAGCATGATGATTGCAGTAGCCGGGCATAGCTGACAGCCCGGCTCCTGCAGAGATTATGCAGGGAAGTGCTGATATTTAGCACTTTCCTGCACGATCATGATGTGATTGGTCAGTCAAACTGACTGACCGATCACATCGCTTTGCGTGTGGGGACCACTTACAAGTGGCCCCACACCTCTTCCCCTGACCCTTGCTGTTACTAACAGCTGTCAGAATTGAACTGTCACTGTTTGTTTACAAGCAGTAACATGTAAATAGAAGTAAGCACAGGTAGGGTCTTATCGTTTTAAACAGCTCAGCGGCTTTGAAGCCTTAAGTGTCAATGCTCACCTTGTAAAGTTGTGTGATACACAACTAGTATAATAAGCAAAATGGCAGCTGCTGCAAGCTCTGAAACGCGTCGGATGATCGAATAAAGGTGTTATAATTTGAAGCCTTTGACTGTTTTCTGTAGCAGCGGGACCAACAACATTGTCCCTAGGAATCTCTGTTTACAAGAAGGGAATTAAGCCATCATGGTGAGGTAACTGACATCTTTAATGATGGCTAAACCCGTCATTGGTCGAAATGGGATTAAAGGGAACCTGTCAGGTTGTTTTTATCCCCTAACCTATCACTGTGTCCCTGCACCTTCCTAGCACATCCCTAATCATCCCTGTCTGACCTAAAACTGTCCTATATTGGCTGTTAAAAAAGACTTTGACTCCCATTTTTGCATGCAAATGAGGCATCCAGACCACGGTCTGTAGCCTGACTGGGTGGTCTTAAGGGCTCCGTCTCCTCCCATTGCTGCTGTAATCATGGCCCCACTGTGCATGAGAATTCATTCTCCTGCAGTCTCCCAATTTTAAACTCCCACCACCTTCTTCCAGGTATGATGCACAGGCTGAACGTCACTTCCGGTCTGGTATATTATGGGGGTGTATTAATTATACAGGCCAGCTCCGATGCATGCGCAGTGCACATATCAAAGCCAGGCCACACACCCGATAATCGCCCACCATGCACTGGATCGGAAAAGATGTCCAGCTGGCCTATCATACTCTGAAGGAGGAGGCGGGAATTTCAAATTGGGAGCACACAGGTGAACTAATTCTCATGCCCAGCGGGGCGTGATAACAGCAGCGAGGGGAAGACCGAGCCCTGGAGACCACCCAGTCAGATTACATACCATCATCTGGATGCCTCATTTGCATGCAAAAATATAAGTAACAAAGACATTTTTTCACAGCTAATATAGGACAGTTTTAGGTCACACAGGGATGGTTAGGGATGTGCTAGGAAGGTGCAAGGACAGGTAGTGATAGGTTAGGTGGTAAAAACGACCTGACAGGTTCCCTTTAAAGGCTTAGCCTTATTTTTTTAAAGATAAATAACACATTGGGGTTGGGGTTAATTTAAAAAAAAATAACATGACAGGTTCCCTTTAAACCACCAATGCAGCGGTTTTTTTTTTTTCTTTATTGCATTGCTGGAGTGGTGTTTTAAGTGAATGTCCCCTGCTCCCCCTGTTCTAGACTCCACCCCTTCCCCCCTACTCCCACGTCCTCCAGCAGCTTCATCTTCTTATACTGCCGCTCCTGTCAATCCCTGGTGATTTGTGACCTGCAGACAGCTCTATTGTCCAGTCACAACTGAGAGCCTCTCTATGGCTTTGTTCTGGCTCTTGTAGAATTATGTTGAGTGCTTCTAATGCAACTTCTGAATTCTGGAAAGTCAGAAGTTAGACACAAGATGGCACCATGGCACTGGAGCCACACCTGTAATATTGGGGGCAGGGGACTTAGATTTAAGGTGCCACTTCAGCACTAGAAATAAGGATGCAGTGGGCTTTAAGCAAAGATTTTTTTTTTTTATCTTCATTTTGGTTGCCCAGTTTGTTTGGGCTTTTTATTAAGCAGCTCATTTAACATGTTTAGTTAAATATACCAAATATAAAGGTCAATATATTTTAAAGTATTCCAATGATACTTTTCCAGCGTCATGGGAACACTGGATATAGATAAGAATGTTCTCACTCACTGATGAGTAGGGAAGATCTTAAAGCTAGAAACAAAAATAGATAATTATTAAACTCCCATTACATAAAACTCACTTTAATTGTAATTAGACCACTATGTTTGCCTGTATTTATGGTGCTATATATTTATTTCTATGGAGATTTTTTGAGACCTTATTGATTTTTTATACCGTTATGGATGAAAGTGTCAGCACCCTTGAAGTTGTTCTAGAAAATGAAGTATTTCTCCCTGAAAATTATCACAGTTACATGTTTTGTTATACACATGTTTATTTCCACTGTGTGCATTGGCACAGCAAAAAAAGAGATAAAAAGGTCAATTGGACATACGGTAATTTTACACAAAACTCTAAAAATGGGTTTCAGCCATAACTGTAGATTTGTAAAATGAGAACATTGGTTGCTTCTAAACACTGCAGATAGCTTCTTCCAAAACTGATTGGCAGAATTCTGCCTGAGCATAGTATACATAGAAAGCTGCCAATCATAAATGGGGAGCGTGTTGAGCCTTCTTCACATGTCTGTATAAAACACGAAAAAATGGAAACCGTGTCCGTGGTTTAGGTGTCAAGCAATGTGTGCTTGTACGTGTTTTACATGGGCTCTGTAAAAAAAAACAGACATGTCTGTGTGACATACACGTAGATATAGTCCTTGTAAGAAGACGGATATGTGAGCAGCCCCATAGGTTATAATAGGTACGTGTAATATCTGTGAAAATAAAATGCCACATGTACTAGAAACATGGATGAATGATCATGTAGAGGACTACATGGTTGAAGGTTTACTAGTTCTCTAGTAATAATCTCCTGCTGATAAAAATGATTTTATCAAATCTACAGCAAGCTGTTCAGTAAGTGGCACATCTTCGGGATCGGGGGTCTGCCCCTAAATTATATTACTCTAAAGGGGCCGTCACATATCGCTGTCAATGTCGCTGCTGCACGTGACATTGCAGCGATTATTGACACGTGTGACATGGTGAATCAACCAACGATAAATCACTGGTTGATGGTCGCCAGGTGGACACGCAGCATTGCTGCGTGTGACACCAGGAGACGCGTGATCAGCCAGCTCCCAGTGCCTCTCAGCAAGCACTGGGAGCTGGTATCCATGGTAAACAGCGGGTAACTAAGCGCCGTGCGGCACTTAGTTACCCGCTTGTTTACATGGTTAACAGTGTTCTCGCTGGTAATGATCGCTGGTGAGTCTGCCTGTGTGACATCACACCAGCGATCAGCCGTCAATGTCGCCAGCGATAAGATCGCTGGCGTCATTGAAGTGTGTGACGGGGCCTTAAGATCTAGATGGAAAAAGCATAATGACAGATTCACTTTTCAAAGAGCCTTGCCCACATGAGTTTTTACGTAAAACTAAATGAAAACCTCTTGTTTGCAGGCACATTTTCCTTTGTTTTTTGCCCCATCTGTGTAAACCAAAAGAACTGATTTGGTTTGGTGAAAAGTGTTTGCCAGTACATCTTTATGAATAAAGTGTCTGGATAGTTACCATACAAAGCAAACAGGTATATGCCTCACAATGCAATTACTCCATCCTGCTGTTCACATCTTCCAGGCTCAGACCCACATTGCTACGGCCATCATACATTAAAAAAATGTGGGAGGAGTCATAAACATAAATAAAACAGCAGGTTATTGCGTATTTCTCCTCCCACAGGTTTTTCATGTCTGGAGATTAAGGAGATGCCCAGGTTGGATTGTGCCTAGAGATCCTACTCTCTTGCTCCGATGTCCTGAGAATTTAGTTTCCCATAGAGACATTACATGACTATTGGGTCTCCATGTAACAAATTGGCGCTCTCCTGAATGAGAACTTTTCAGGCCCCCTTCACATCACATTTTGTTCCTCTCTGTGGGGATCCTGTTTTTGCAGGACCTCATGGACAGAAACGGACAGGATCGGATTTGTAACTCCGAACGCCATTTCTGTGTGAGGGGCCCAGCCTGCAACGCAAAGGCAAGTGGTATCAGGGCTGTTACTTTCACTTTCGACATGTATCTACATACATTGCGAAAGCAAAATTAAAGCAATGGTTTCAAAATTAAAAAAAAAAATGCTCGCCTCTCCACGAGTGTCCGGCAATGCGAGGTGTCCACATCTGATGGCTGCAAGGACCTTAATCAGCTGACTGGCGGCAACTGATCAGCTGATGTGTCACATGATAGAATCAGCTGAACGGTTTAAACTGCCCACCGTTTCGGTTTTCGCGGGCGATTTAAACCACTCATTGATGCTGTCATGTGACACATCAGCTAATCGGTTGCTGCCAGTCAGCTGACAAGGTCCTTGCAGCCATCGGACTTGGACGCCTCGCATCGCCGGACACTCGGCGAAGAGGTGAGCATTTTTTTTTATTTTTAACATATTGCTTTTTTAATTTTACTTTAGCAGTGTATGTAGATACACTGCTAAAGTGAAATTACACAGATGTCACATGGGAATAGAGGAGTTTGTGTACTGAGCATGCTCAGTACACTAAAACCGGATCCAGGAAACGATCCTGTTTTTTCCTGGATCCGGCGCCCATAGACCCCCATGTTATTTGAATCGTACAGTGTCTTGTCCAATTCTATCTAATTGTGTCTGATTTTTTTTTTTTTTAACACAGCCCTAAATCGAGCAGACTCAGATTCTGGGTACCGGAAAAAAGTGGACACAATCAGATCCCTGATAAAACTGGCACACATGAATGGCCATTAACCCCTTCATGACCTGGCGATTTTTTTTTTTTTTTTCCATTTTTGTATTTGCTCTCCTGCTTCCAAGAGCCATAACTTTATTTTTCCGTCAATATAAACATATGACGGCTTGTTTTTTGCGGATAAGTTTTATTTTCAGGTGCTATAATTTATTTTAGCATGTAGTGTACAGGGAGATGGGAAAAAAATTTCCAAGTGCAGTGAAATTGCAAAATAAAGTGCAATTACACATTTGTTTTTTGGGTTTTTTAGTTGCTATGTTAAATATATGGTAAAAACAGACATGACGGTGTGATGCCTCAGGTCAGTACGAGTTTGTAGATCCAAAACATGTATACTTTTACTGGTATCTAAGTGGTGAAAAAAAATGTAGAAGTTTGGAGAAAAAAAAAAGAATTGCACTTTTGCGCCATGTTCTGCGACCCTTAGCGCCTCATTTTTCGGGATCTAGGGCTGTGGGTGGCTTATTTTTTCCGTCTTGAGCTGATGTTTCTAATGATACCATTTTATGGGTGGATGTGCTGTTTCAATCACCCGTTATTGCATTTCATAGCAATGTTGCGGCGACCAAAAAAACGTAATTTTGGCCTTTGGACCTTTTTTTTCTGTTATGCAGTTTACGGCTCTCACTTAATTAACTTATATCTTGATAGATCGGGCGTTTCTGAATGCGGCAATATCAAATATGTGAGATTTGAACATTTAGTTTTTGTTTTCTCATATTTTCAAAAACTTTATTTAACAATTCATTCTGTTTTACACAGCCCCATAGGGCGCCACAGCACTGCAGTGGCTGATCACTTGTGACAGGTCCTGATGAGCTGCATGTTCATTGGGATCTGTCACAATTGCGTACTCTGAGTGGTTGGCAGTGCTTGCCAACCACTACAGGAAGTGCTCCGTGACAGCTTCCGGGGTCAAGCCAGGACCCCAGGCTGTCAAATGAGTGCCAGAGATCCCGTGTTTTATTGCGGGATCTACCAGTGCAGGCGGGGAACAGCGCGTTCCCAGCCGCAGTGGCTTTGGATCCCGCTGTCTGTGAATGACAACGGAATCCAAAGGGTTAACAGCACCAATCAGATCCCGGATCCGATCGGTGCTGCAAGCCCGACATCTCAGCTGATGAGATCACTCAGCGCCGTAGCTCACATCAAACCCCGGTAACCGGCCCATGCGTTGTACAACATCATCGGTCGGGAAGGGGGATAATGGCCAAATCGGATCCGTGGCTATCAGTTTTACAACAGCCACGGATCCCCAAAAAAACGTGACGTGAAGGGGGCCTTAGACTCCCTAAGACTTCGATACAATTACAGAAATATGTACTGTATTTGAAATTGTAGCAAGAAATTCCTATATTGTAAATATTGCTGTCTAATTATGTTCTTTCCTTGATATTTCTAGCTGTTATCTTAGCCACAGTTCACCTGCCAATCCTGATGGTCAAGTTTATAGAGACGTGGTTAATGCAACGTACATAATTCAGAATAACATACAAGAAGTGACTTGGCTCAAAAGAGATTTTAATTACTGCAGTGAAATAAGTGCAGCTTTGTAGAGCAGAGTCTGGCTCACAACATGGCAGGTTGCCACCTAGTTAATGTAGCCAGACAACATATAGGGTGAACACCACTTTAACTGATATTTAGACAAAGTGCAATACTGAGCTGTATGATGCATGTGAGGCAATCTAGGACGGACCACCATTTCCAAATAGTATTATTAGTGTACCAGTCAGTACAGGTTTTCTGTGTACAGAGCAGATATGCACTAGAAACTTCTTCAGATATTGCTACAAAATCACATTAACTAGCATGTCAAGGAGCTCCCCCCCCCTCCATTTCTACATTATAATTTTTTGTCATTTTACAATGTTCTCTGATGGATTTTTTTTGTGTTGTTTTTTTGTTTTGTTTTTGTTTTCCTTCTTGACAGATCCACACACATATGTATATATGTGTATGTATGTGATAGAGATATATTCATGTGTAATGTATATACTGAGCAGTGAATATTCATTCTCTTTAAGAGCGGCACACATGATCAATGAGCTGCTGGCTTACTGCAGCAGCTGAATGATCACATGTGCTATTAAAGAGAATGAATATTTGCTGGTCTCCACACTCTGGGTTATAGTCGTGGAGAGCAGCAAATATTCTGGCAGCTGACATCGTAAGTGGGCGTGCATGGCAGTGACTTCATGCGTTGCAGTGCTTACACAATGAAGTCAGATGCTGACTTCAGAAGACACTGCAACGAGGGAGTAGAGCAGAGCAAGGGTGGATAGAATCAATTACCGTAGCTTTTTATTTTTATGTGTTCAGTGAGATGGGAGTCATATACACCAGGATGGGTTCCTGATGGAGATCATAAATACCAGGATGGGGCAAAAAATACAAGATGAGAGCCATATTTACTAGGGTAGTCCGATTATGAGGGCAATAAAACCAGGATGAAGGCCATATATAAGAGATAAGGATCCTATATTAAAGAATGGGGGACTTGTGTACTTGGAAGGAGCCCAGTATGGGGGACATAGTAAGTATAGTATTCGACAGCAGATACCACCCTCCCCAATAAGTATCAAGACCACATTTTTGCTTCCATTTTTTTTTTCCTACTCTCCTCTTCCTCTTGCTTTCTAGAATGCTGTATGTAAATCCCCAGGCCGATCTGTAAAACATAAAAAATAGCTTTTATTACACACACCTGAGAGGCATTCGGGCTTATGGGCATACTGATCTTGATCAGACACCTCCTCTCTTCTTCTGATCACCGTCCTCCTTCTCTGCTTCTTGTAGGTGACACGTCCTACGTCATCCACTCACTGGCCTCTATTGTTCTCCTGCGCAGGCGCAATTATCTCTGCCCTCCTGAGAGCAGAGCAAAGTACTGTAATGTGCAGGCAGAGGGGACAGGTTAAAGTTTGCATGTGCACTACAAAGGCATTCTTTGACCTCTATCCACGCCTGAGCATTGCAATCCTTTGATACAGAGATAAGTACACGTGCAAAAGAGGGCAATGAAGGCCTGTGAGTGGATGAAGTAGGACGCATCATCCACAAGAAGTAGAGGAGAAGGATGGCAATCACTAGATGATGAGTCGTCTGATCAAGACCAATGATGGCCATCAGACCATTATTATTATTGTTACATTATTTAATTATTCTTAGTGGTGTTTCCCTGCTCAAAAAAGTAAAGGGAACACTAAAATACAACATCCTAGATTTCAGTGAACTAAGGCTGCCTTCACACTAGCGTTTGTGAACGCTGCTACCGAACGCAGCCAAACGCTTGCGCACTGCGTTCCTATGTTTAACATGGGAACGCATGTGCCTGCGTTTGGTTTGCGTTCGGATGCGCACAATTTGTGCGCCCTCCGAACGCAGCTTGTTGCATTTTTTGTGCGGGCGCTTGTTTTATCTGCAAGAGCCCGCAAGCGCACAAGAAATGCATGGATCTCAATGGATCCGCAGTGTCCTCCGCATGACACCACAGGAGAACGCTGCGGATCTCATTGAAATCTCTCCTGGTGGCCGCCGGTGATCAGAGGCGGCCACTGGGAGATCATGCAGAGCCACAGCTGATCTCCAGCTGGTGTCAGCGGGGAGATACAGCTGATCTGACAGCTGTTTAAATAGGTGAATAGGTGATGTCTTCGCGGGAGATTTTGAAGCCGTGATCAGCTGTTTCATATCTCCTGCACTATCACCCTATCCGGTGTCAGCGCGGTAGATTTAAACAGCTGTCAGATCAGCTGTATCTCCCCGCTGACACCGGCGGGAGATCAGCTGTGCCGGGAGGAGGAGAACTCTGCCGCTGATTCCTCCTCCTGGCCGCCCCCAGAGACAGCTGATTGGCTGCTGGGGCATGATAGTAATGTGAACACATGCGGAGATTCTCCGCTGCTTTCACATTATTATGGGCTGCTTTTGCGTCTGCATGCCCTCTGCATGCAGACACAAACGCAAGTGTGAAGGCAGCCTAAATATTCCAATTGCAAATCTTTATTCATTACACATGGAATGTATAAATATTATCAATGTAAATCAAAATTAATTGCCCATAGAGGTCTAGCGTTTTTTTTTTTTTTTGTTTTGTTTTTAAATCCGGGGGGATGCAGGTAATGGCTGCATCCTCCAGATTTCCCCGAATCCACCCGCAAGTGCACAAACTGATGCAACCCGCACTGATAATAATAATAATAATAATAGTTATTCATTTATATAGCGCTATTAATTCCATAGCACTTTACATACATCAGTAATGCTGTCTCTCTTGGAGCTCACAATCTAAATATCCTATCAGTATGTCTTTACAAAAACTGGGCTCCCAGATAAGTGATAATACTGGTGCGTGAGCAAACAGTTGTTTCCAGGTGCTTACCTTTTTCCACTTGGTCCGGGGACAAATGGCATGCCCCCTAGGAGGTGTGTCACTTAAAATTGCATTCTAAGCATGAGCAGTTCAAAAACCCGGATCCCGGTTACATTGAGTCCCATTGTAAATCCGGGCGTACACAGGTTTTGTCATGGAGACCAAAACTGCAACGAAATGCAAATTTAATCTCTGTGAAAAATCTGGTGACACCCAGATCAGGGGAAAATGGAAACAACTGGGTGGATTCACAAGTGCCTCCGACCCCATTGAGTGGGGCACTCAGGTGCATCCAGTTTAGGCCAGATTCACATGAATGCCAATAAATGGCAGTGTGAAACTAGCCTAACTGCTGTATAAAAAAAACAATGGGCTGGAGAAAGGTGGCTAGTATGTTACGAGTTAGGCTGGAAACACACTGTCCGAGTGATATACGGGTCACTCGGACGAGTCTCTGATAACTAACTCGGAATGGGCCCCCTCCTGTCAAGATGGGAGTGGGGACCTGCTTAAAGGGAACCTGACCCCACAAACTGCCCCCCCACATCTTTAGACCTGTCCCTGCACCCCGTCTTATCATTTCTAGCCATCCCTTTTGCAGAAAAAAATCGATTTTGTAGAGAAAAGGTTATAATCACCTCCGTCCTGTGTGAGGTCTCTGTTTCTGAATTAGTCTCAAAGCCATGCCTGTCTGCTGCTCCCTTGTAATTATGCATTGTAATTATGCCTAACGGCAGCAATTGTGGCACAGTTGGGCAAGCCCCATGCATTGTCTATGGGGCTTGCGGTAACTGTTCGGCAGGTGCAGCAAGTGCGGTTTCGGCAGACGCGACCGCGAAAATAACCGCTGCTGACCGCGGTTTTTTTCTGTGGCCGTATCTGCCGCAACTGCCAAAACCGCACTTGCCGCACAGATACCGCAACCCCCATTGACAATGCATGGGGCTTGCCGCAAGTGCTGCCATTAGGCAGATGCGTTTTTTTTGTCCAGATCCGGGCAAAACCGCCAATGTGAAAGCAGCCTTAGAGAGGGATGGTTAGGGATCAGCTAGCAAGGTGCAGGGGCAGGTAGTGATAGTAGAACGAGCTGACAAGTACCATTTAAATACCACCTTCAGAGTTTGACTGCAGGATTTAAAAGTTTAACAATTGCAAGCGGAGCTCTATTTCACCTGCAATTGTTAGATGTAGGTCCTGGCTGTAATGCACATCCATGACCTGCTGAGTGTGGGGTGGATTCACCCAGTGTCTGCTGTACACACCTGCTGCCAACTTGTGCTGTACATGTACCTAATGTTCAAAATAATTGCAGTGCAGTATGACTAACCATATTATTCACTGTTTTTGTATAAATTATTATCTCGCATGTCATGAAAATTTATAAACTCCGCATTCATGATCTGGACATTTGAGTCTTTATGTTGAAACGGGTTGTGTTCAAAATAATAGCAGTGTGGATTTCAATTAGTGAGGTCAATCATTCTGTGAAGAAACAGGTTTGAATTAGGTGGCCCTTATGAGGGTGACACCAGCACTTTATGTACATGCATTTCTCCTTCAAAGCCTGAGAAATATTGGTCCGTTCGAGACATTGTTCAGAAGTACAGCATCCTTTCGTTAAAAATTGATTGGAGAGGTAAAACCTATAAAGCAGTGCAGACAACGATTGGCTATTCAGCTAAGGCTGCTTTCACACTGCAGTTTTTTCACTGATCAGTGTCCATCAGATTTGTGTGCCAAAACCCGGAGAGAAACCAGGAGAGGAACTTGCAGAGAAAAACTATAATTGAAAGATTGACACCTGTTCTGAGTTTTGGAGACACTCCTGGTTTTGGCACACAAATCTGATGGACACTGATCAGTGAAAAAACTGCAGTGTGGAAGCAGCCTAAAATGATCTCCAATGCATTAAAATGGAAAGCAAAACCAGAGACCTGTGAAAGAAACTGAAGACTGCCATCCATTGAATGGATCAAAGAATAGCCAGAATGGCAAAAGCAAAGCCAATGATCAGCTCCAGGATGATCAAAGACAAGTTAACTGTGTGTACTGTGACGGTTCGAAAACACTTGTGTAAAGCTAATCTATTACCACGAAGTCTCCGCAAAGTCTGACTGTTAAAAAAATATATATACTGAAGCAGATACAATTTGTCAAAGAACACATCAACTGGCCTAAAGAGAAATGGAGAAACGTTTTGTGGACTGATGATGTAAGTAATTATTATTTTCTTTTCTTTTGGGGGGGTTGTCCAAGAGCTGCAGATAGTTCCAGCCACAGTAGTCTCTGAAAACATTAAAGCATGGTGATGCATCATGATCTGGATATGTTTTTCTTACTATGGTGCCAGGCCTAGTTACGGCATACCAGGGATCATGGACCAGTTTGCATATATCAAAATACTTGAAGAGGGAATGGTACCATACGCTGAAGAAGAAATGCCCTTGACATGGGTGATTCAAAAAGACGACGATAAAAAATACGCCAACAAAGGAGCAAAATCTTGGTTCCAGTCCAACAAAATTGAGGTTTCAGAACAGCCAGCCCAATCTTCGGACCTTAATCTGATAGAACACTCGTGGGGCGACATTAAAAATGCTGTTTCTGAGGCATAGCCAATAAATGCAATCAAATTGTGGGATGTAGTCAAAGCATCCTGAGCTGGAAACAGTTGACAGAAGTTGGTTGAGTCTATGCAATATAGATGTAAAGCATTGCTATAAAAAAAAATGCTGCGGTTATACAACTAAATATAACACAGAGTGTCCTATCCAATAGGCAGTAGAGCCACTGTAATTTTCTTAGTAAACATTTTATCCGCCATTTATCCACTTTGTTCCTCTCCATATCTCTTCTATAGGAAAGTCCGTTTCTGTATACATTTTTATGAGATCCATATCAAGGTCATATGAATTTATTATAGATCTCTTGTTTAGCACAATATTCAGTTTGAATAACATAACTTTAGATGCATTTGTGATCTTTCAAATTAATATAAATATATTGGTCTACAAGGAAAATACTCTATAATCAATAGTGCAATCCTGCTGATCCCATAAATAAAATGTAAGGTGGACTTGTTGAGACATGACCTGAAGTGAGGGGAAGTGATGGAAATTAGGCAATCTGTAATGTCTCTGTGTGTTTAGGTCCTCATGGCTGGGCTATTGTTATGCCATCGAAGGTGACAGTATCTTTAACAAATGCAAAGTTCAGCAAAATAAGCTGATAAATGCTGTTGTCTTGGGCACACATCCACCTGCTTATAGACTATATCACCTTCTTCATAAATAGGAAAGAAAATCCTGAGAAGAGCATTGTGACATTATATGCACCCACTTCACATCTTACTGCAATGCCTGTACAATACAGCATATTTCTTCATGGACCTATTGTATAAAGGTGACACTTCCAAGGAAGGAAGGAAACCTGAAAAGCAGCAAGAATGCTAATGAATGCTCTACCTTTCCAGTTTATCTTTAAGTGGCAGTCATTTACTCTTGGCCCCTGTAAGATTGTGCTGCCTCATTCTTACCTGGAAATAGACGTATTCCAGTAAGTCTAATGTATGTCAGGAAATATAACAATTCTTACATTCAAAAAACTATTTACAATTTCTGATTGATGACTTAAGCCCCCTTCACACTATGTTTTTTTTCGTGATCGGGGGCTGTCCGGTGTGAACCAGACAGCCCGTATCCGGTTTCGGCCCCATAGTATTCCTATGGGGCCGGATTGCACCGGATGGCAGTGCTTTGCCATCTGGTTGTGTGCTGTCCGGGAGGACCCGGCAGCTTTCGTTTTTTGGCCTCGAACACAAAATCAGAAGAAGCAGCATTTTTTGGTCAGGGGCCAAAACCACTCAAAATTGGATTCTCGGATCCGGCGCGATATGCGCTCCTACATGGGAGTCTATGGCGCGGATCTGACAAATCTGATCTGGGAGCCAGACGCCAGGTGCTGAAGCTTAGCGCCAGGCTGGCGCTGAACTTCAGCAACTGAAGAGCTCCCCGCTGAGCTTTCAGGACCTGCCTAGCAGGGACAGCTCCTGAAAGCTGTGCTCAGCTGAATCCGCTGCAAACGGACCGGAGGGTGCATTAACCCTCTAGTTCTGTTTGTCAGCGCACCTGTCAGGTTCTGTCCGGTGCTTCCTGCAAAACACCGGAGAGAACCTGACAGGGCAAAAATCGTCGTGTGAAGGGGGCCTTAAGTGTTACTGTTTATTAATAAACTGTGTTCTTGCGGGTTGTTTAACTGATGTACTTGTGATTTTGATCCAACACTTGACTCAAGACTTTGTATTTTTATTATAAATATATATACACACACGCGTTCTATCCATGAAAAACCTCAATAGCATTTGTACAATAAAAATTGATGTCTGAAAGAGCCTTAATACAAAATGACTCCATTCAGTCTATCCAGCCTTACTGGTGTGATATGATCAGCTTTTATTGGATATTAATGATGTGTTGAAGCATTTTGTTTAAAAAAAATGTCCTCAAAAATGGTAACCATAAGACAAAGGACAAACCTCCTTTCAATTTGTAGATCATAAAAAAGGTTAAAAAAAATCATGTTGTAGCTAACTCGTACACAGTCATCTTAAAATGTGCAACTCCCTCTCTGACAATAAGCATTATTGTTCAGTCTCCTTACTGTTAGATGTTGGGATAGAGGTAGTTTTGCTTGAATCTCTATGAATACATACGATATATACATTGCTATCAAAGAGAAGTATCCACTCAAGTTCTGTGTTTTTATTCCTTTTGCATGTTAATCCCCTGTTTTTATTCTGCACATTTAGACATTTTGTGGAAATGCCTATGTCAGGATGATGTACCTGGGTTTGGTTGGGGTATAGTACGGTGGCAGACTAGCATTAGTCACCAGTCTAAAAGTCTCTACTTTCTGTTATTCCCTTTCTTCTGAGAATTATTTCTGGGAGGTGTCCTTAGTCCAAGTCATTGTAATGAACACTGTCTGGTCTGTGGTTAAACCTCTGTCCACATCAAGAACAGACCTCTATGGTAATGGTTCTTCCAGCAACAGGCAAATGAAAGGAGAGAACTGTGACACAATTTCCTTGTAGAACCCACTCCTTACTTCAAAGGTTTTCATTAAGTAGTTGCTTTGTAGTCTCCTCATTGAGCTAAGGTGTTTTATGTTCAACATGAACTGATAAGACTGATTCCATGACATCCTCATGAATAATTCCAATAAAAACAAGCCTGATGTATTCATGTAAAGGCTCATCAGATCTGCCATCTTTGATTACATTTTGATAAATTTGTGTGACTTCAAAAAAGGTTTTTCAGGTGAATTCTGTAATGGTCTTCATCATCCTATTCATACTCAAAAGTAATCTATTCTCACTGCTGAGCAAGGTCATTAAGTGGCTTCCAATAAATTAGTGAAGGCCACTGAAGAACTCTTTGGATCAGTCTACTTTTTTGAAGCTTTGGTGCTGCGCATTGTAAAATGTACCATTACGGCTTGGAAGAGCGGGGCGGTGTTATAGATAAACGCCAGGTGTGCAGCATTGTTAGATGACCTCTTCTGCTTGTTTGAAAAGAAGGCCTTGTGTATGTTTACCACACAAACTAGAAATAATGGTGCACTTGAAAAACCCATGTCTGTTTGCTTCTATTCTCCTCATCGTTTAACCCAGTGAAACACTGCCAATATATGCTACATGAGCAATAGTACATGTATCTGCTCTGTAAAGAAGGGGTTAAGTGTTGACCAGAAAAGCATGGACACACACAACACAACACACACCCTGACACCTTCTATCTCTACACAGAGGTGTCTGCATTGTAATTGTTGCCTAGAAAAAGTAAAAAAAAACTATTATTCCCAAATGCAACACTCCTGTCCTACTCTCAAGGGCAGGTTATACGCAGCGACATCACTACTGATGTTGCTGCAACGTCACAGGTTTTGTGACGTTGCAGCGACTCGCCAGCGACGTCACTGCGTGTGACATGCCGCAATGACCAGCGATAAGCTCGCTGATCGTTGCGGAATGGCCAGGATCATTTTTCAATTGTTGGTCTGCTGCTGTCACCATGGATCGGCATGTGTGACAGGAGCAACGACCCACAACACCCAGTGCGCGCCCGACACCCTGACCGATCCCAGCGACCGTTGTGTGTCGGCGCATCGCTGGGTGATCGCTGGTGAGATCTCCCTGTCTGGCATCTCACCAGCGATCACATATCAATGTTCAAGTGATCCCGATCGTTGGTCGGGTTCCTGGAACATCGCTATGTGTAACCCAGCCTCCAGCCTATAATGTAAGGGAATGCTACATTCTTAGGACATTATTTCAATATGTATGGCCATTATCTAAAATATACTTAGAAATGACTAATCTGTAATAAAGGTATAGCTGGGAAATAACTGTGGGAAAATTTGGTTTTTGGCCACCTTGATTTGGAGTGAGACAAACATACCTTATTTTGATATATATCTTAAACTGTATTTAGAGACAAAAGGCCCCCATTCATATCAAAGTTGGCTGAACCCACCAATATGGGGTACACTACCCAACAGATGATGTTGAGGAATAGAAGGATCCGGTATTATTAGCTTCAGCTACCAATCTTTTTGTTCTCTGAAGATAATCCACTAGCTGTGATCTGACAGCAGCTCATATAAAACACAGGAGGTCTTGTCTGACTATTGTTTGTCCAAGGACCTCTATCAGATTAGTATGGTAGCTCTTGGCCATATGCTTTTAAATTGATATTTGTGGTTACAATTTGATTTCAAGCAACCATACATGTTAACACCAGAAGTAATATATTTACAGAAAAATGAACACCATTGCTGGGTGATCGCTGGTGAGATCTGCCTGTATGATATCTCACCAGCGACTACGTAGTGACACACCAGCGATCCCGGTCAGGCAGGATCGTTGTCTGGATCGCTGGTGTGTCGCTACGTGTAAACCCCCTTTTAGTAACAAAAGAAAAGTTTATGCACTACCTACAGTATATAGGTATGTGAGGCAAATGAATGCCATGCGTCTCTCTGCCAAATGTTTGCCAACTTTTTGAAAGGTTGCAATATTTCAGCTTTAGAAATATACATACACACCATGCACAGCACATCAGTGTAAGGCTGCTACTTGAGTTTTGCATGCCAGTTTTTTATAGACAACATTTTAGTTTTTGTCTTCTCACAAGTTTATTATTACCACACATTGCTTTATTTGTGAGATCCGTTACCATAGGTAAATATGGGTGCTTGTAAGAGTTCCGCTGTAAGATACATAGACCTCCGTGAATAGGGTTATTATAGGAAATGCCTGAATAATCCCTGTTCCCATAAAACCCCATACATATGCATGTTGTCCGTTTCTTACAGCTTCAGTGGTGCGAAGTGTTTTGTGATGTGTTTTTTGCCTGGATTACTGAAGCCACATTCGATTTTACAAGGCTGAGCACTGTAAATTATTGGATGCTAGAAACCACCAGCAGAGTACCTTCTGTGTTGTTGACTTATGTCCAGAAAAGCCAGTCCAGGAAGTCTGCCGAAGGAATGGCACTCAATCATTCCCCTTCATGGCTGGCCAGGAAAGTAAACATTCTCTGTATCGCTAATCATAGACCATCCTGGACATAATGCCACCATTCATTGTAAATGAGAAAAATCTTATCGTAATTACAGGTGTAAAATGCTTTCCATCCATTTGTTAGGGATGAAAACATTATTCAGTTTACGTAACAGATTTTCTTTTATAGTAATCACTCTTTGCAAGTTGTTAACCTGCCTGCTGAGGTGATCTAGAGAACTGATGTATATTAAAGGGTAAAATATACCATTGGCATGTATGTTCTGGCTCACGTGGGTATATAGAGGTGCCCTCTAGTTACAGAACCCCACAAGCCTTATCTGTATATCTGGCAGAACGGTTCGGGAAACACTATAAGTGAACAAGGAACTCCAAAGATAGGAGAGAAAAGATAAAACATCAGAATTCTCTCAGAATATCATACATTTTGTGTTTGTGTTTTTAATGCAAACCTCTTTAAAAATAGCAATGATTTACTCTCATTTATTCATTACCAGCAATCTTGCGCTGCTACTTTGGGTCATATACTAGATATAACACTGTATATAAGTACATTAAAGGTGTTCCTTGTGCTTCAATTTCTTACAAGTTTAATCTTTCAGGGATTGATTGTTTCAAATATAAAGCAAAGTACGGTAGTCTTCCACAATTGTGGAAACAAAGGCAGGCACTCTGAAGACAAAGAACAATCTCTGACCATTGACAATAACCATGCATTTGAGACAATGATAATCACTGTTCACAGTGGAGATATCTCAAGAATTACAATGAACAATAGTTGATGATCAAATCAAAGGGGTTCTTTCCTTCATGAGAACTAAACCTCTTAAGGCCCAGTCACACATAACGACGCACCACCGATCCCGATAACTATGTGCAGAGATCGCTGGTTCGTCATTTTTCACATTGCTGGTAAGATGTCAAACAGGTATCTCACCAGCGATGTGAAAAACGACGCACCAGCGATCCAGAATTATACCGAGGTTGTTGTGAATTGTCACTCCATAGTGTAGCATTGAGATCGTTGCTCATTGCTCATTATCTCTGTCAAACACAACGATGTAGCGTTCCAAGCGGGAGCACAACAACGCAGGAATGACCCAGAGCAGTGTGCAACGATCAACGATCTCACAGCAGGGGCCAGATCGTTGGTGTGTGACACACATAACATCGCTAACTGGATCGCTGTTGTCTCACAAAATCTGTGATGCAACAGCGATCTCGTTAGCGATGTCGTTATGTGTGACAGGGCCTTTATATAGAATATTGCTTCTAATTATATCTGGTCTATGCAAGTACTGACAGGCTTCATTCTGGCCAGTATAGCAGAACAACAATAGTCCTATACTGTCCTTTCAGCCACATAACATTTATACTGCCCCCTTCAGTCAGCTGGTGTAAATTCAATACTATGTCTTTAATACGATAGTAGCACATTATCTGGTTTTAGTAAGGGACATGGGATAATTAACCCTAGTCATGTATTGTCTCATGTAAGGGTACCTTAAAGGGCCTGTCACACGCGTCAATATCGGCTGCACGTGACGTTGCAGCGATATTGACGCGTGTGACATACTGAATCAACCAGCGATAAATCGCTGGTTGATGATCGCCAGGTTTTAGAACCTGCTCTAAAACCTGGCGATTGTCGCCCGGTGGACACGCAGCATCGCTGCGTGTGACACCGGGAGTAGCGATATTCCAGCTCCCAGCGCCTCTCACAAGCGCTGGGAGCTGGTAACTAAGGTAAACTGCGGGTATCTAGGCAGCGCGCGCTGCCTAGATACCCGACGTGTACCTTAGTTACCAGCCTCCTCCGCTCCGCTGTCCCTGTGCCAGTGTGGCAGAGGAGAGGGGGTTAACCAGGGAAGCTTCCTGCTTCCCCCGGCTGAGCCCGCCCGTCCTCTCTCTGCTGCTGCTTCGGCTCACAGGGGCCCCGCTGGACGCAGGTTAGCCCTGCAGGGGGGTCCCCAGCCGCCCCCCATGTCCCTGTGCCAGTGTGGCAGAGGAGAGGGGGTTAACCAGGGAAGCTTCCTGCTCCCCCCTGCTGAGCCCGCCCCTCCTCTCTCTGCCGCTGGGCAGGCAAACCAGGGCCCCCCCTCAAAGGCTGCACCAGGGCCCCTGGGCAGCAAGGTCCGCCCCTGGCTCACCGGCTGGTATCTAAGGTACACAGCGGGTAACTAGGGTCCCTAGTTACCCGCTGTGTACCTTAGATACCAGCCGGTGAGCGGAGGAGGCTGGTAACTAAGGTACACGTCGGCTATCTAGGCAGCGCGCGCTGCCTAGATACCCGCAGTTTACCTTGGAGACCAGCCTGCTCCCGCTTCCAGCAGGCTGGCAGCGGGAGCAAGACATCGTGGAAACGATATTTAAATCGTTTCCACGATGTTTCTGGTCAATTGATCGCTGGTGAGTCTGCCTGTGTGACAGCTCACCAGCGATCAGCCGTCAATGTCGTCAGCGATCATCTCACTGACGACATTGACGCGTGTGACAGGCCCTTTACACGCGGCAACTTTTCTAGGAATTTCACTGGCAACTTACTGGTTGCAGTGAAATCATGGACACATTGTTTTATCTTGTTGCTGTGTACAAATAGAACAATGTCTCCATGATTTTACTGCAATCATTAAGTTGCCAGTGAAATTCCTAGAAAAGTTGCCGCGTGTAAAGGGTATGTCACACGCGTCGATGTCGCTCATACGTCACGGATTTTCAGTCGCTCAAGCGACGTAAAAGTGACGTAGGAGCGACATTGAAGCGTGTGACCAAGCGATGCAACCAGCGATATGTCGCTGATCGCCGATCGCAGGTTTCACTGCCAGACGTAAAACCTGTCACTCATCGCTCAGTAGACCTTGTGCATCGCTGCGTGTGACACTAAACTCAGCGACGTATTTTCTATTTTAACACCGTACAAGCGACTAAATAAAATCGCTCGCTGGATCGTCTGCAAGATGGCGACATCACCGCATCGCTGGGGCATATTGACGCGTGTGACATCTCACCCGCAATAATTCCACATCGCTCAGGCGATGAATAATATGTGACGCATATCACGGGCGACATTGACACATGTGACAGGCCCTTAAAGGTACCTTAAAATGCATTGCTTGGAACTCGTTGACATCAGTGATTTTTCTTGAACATGAAAAAAGGTCCAATTTTTCATTATTGTTTTGGATCTGCTTTTCATAAGGATTTGTTTAGTGTATGCATTACCACTGTTTCAATAATGATGATTGTCATATACTAATTAAAGAAAAAAATGTCAATTGCAATACTTCTCTTAAGGCCACGTTACACAGAGATATCTGTTCAGATATTGGTCACAGATCTCTGGTTGCAGTGAAATCATGGACACATTGTTCCATTTTGTTGCCAGGTACAAATGTAACAATGTGTCCATGATTTCACTGCAACCAGAGATCTGCAAACAATATCTGCACAGATACCTGTGTGTAACGTGGCCTTAAGAGAAGTATTGCAATTGACTTTTTTTTTTTTTTTTTTTTAATTAGTATATGACAATCATCATTATTGAAACGGTGAGCGGAGAAGGCTGGTAACCAAGGTATACATTAGGTTTCTAGGCAGCGCGTACTGCCTAGTTACCCGCAGTTTACCCTGGATACCAGCCTGCTCCCGCTAACTGCAGCCCGTCAGCGGGAGCAAGACATCGTGGAAACGATATTTAAATCATTTCCACGATGTCGCTGGTCCAATGATCGCTGGTGAGTCTGCCTGTGTGACAGCTCACCAGCAATCAGCAGTCAATGTCGCTAGCAATCAGATCGCTGACGACATTGACGTGTGTGACGGGGCCTTTAAGTGTTGATCTTTAGACTTTCTATCGGTGTCTTTTCTCCTAATCACTATTGAGCTAAACTTTTTGACATGTAGGGGAAAATGCCTAGACATGTCTGAGGGAATATCAAGAGATCTGACCATTTTTTTTCTGTTCCCCTGGAAAAAAAAAAGGCGGATGCAGACGTGTGAGAAGACATTTGCATCAGTCTGCAATAAACTGCAATGCTGAAAGGGATCCATTATTTACCGTATATACTCGCGTATAAGCCGAGTTTTTCAGCCCAAAAATTGGGCTGAAAAGTACCCCCCTCGGCTTATACGCGAGTCAGTGCGGGGGCTGCTGTATACAGCGGTATAAAGCAGCCCCCGCATCCCCAGTAATGCAGGGCCCCCCCCCTCATGCTCCGGTCACCTGTATAGCAAATTATACTTATCAGTGTCCCGCTGCCGTCCACGCCCGCCGCTGCCGACATCGCGATCCTCCATCTTCATGCATCTTCTTCCTGTTTCTGTGCGCGTCGCAGGCAATGACGTCATTACCGGCGACGCGCACAGGAAACAGGAAGAAGTCGCATGAAGACGGAGGATCGGGATGTCGGCAGATGCGGGCGCGGACGGCAGCGGGACAATGATAAGTATAATTTGCTTTACAGGTGACCGGAGCATGAGGGGGGGGCCCTGCATTACTGGGGCTGCCTGTATACTACCACTGGGGCTGCTGTATATAGGGGCCCTGCATTACTGGGGCTGCAATACCACTGGGGCTGCTGTATATAGGGGCTGCAATACCACTGGGGCTGCTGTATATAGGGGCTGCTGTATACACCACTGGGGCTGCAATACCACTGGGGCTGCTGTATATAGGGGCTGCAATACCACTGGGGCTGCTGTATATAGGGGCTGCAATACCACTGGGGCTGCTGTATATAGGGCTGCAATACCACTGGGGCTGCAATACCACTGGGGCTGCTGTATATAGGGGCTGCTGTATACACCACTGGGGCTGCAATACCACTGGGGCTGCTGTATATAGGGGCTGCAATACCACTGGGGCTGCAATACCACTAGGGCTGCTGTATATAGGAGCTGCTGTATACACCACTGGGGCTGCAATACCACTGGGGCTGCTGTATATAGGGGCTGCTGTATACACCACTGGGGCTGCTGTTTATAGGGGCTGCAATACCACTGGGGCTGCTGTATATACCACTGGGGCCTGCTGTATATCATACTGCTGGGGCCTGTATACCACTGCTGGGGGCTGTATACCTGTGCTGGGGTCCACCCTCGGCTTATACGCGAGTCAATAGATTTTCCCAGGTTTTGGGGGCAAAAGTAGGGGGGTCGGCTTATACACGGGTCGGCTTATACACGAGTATATACGGTATATATATATATATCTATTATATAATCACGAATGGGTTTTTTGCCCCTTTTGAGTCCGCTCTCGCTGCGAGTCAGCGTGGTCATGTGGATACGACCGAAGCATTGGCTGCGCAGCGGCCATTGCGAGCAGTTCTAAGGCGACTCGCTATGCCCGCGCAGCGGGCATGGCGAGTCGCCTTAGCAGCGCGAAGCATTGGCCGCGAAGCAGCCATTGCGAGTCAGAGACTCGCTCTGCTAGAATCCCGATGCATCTGCATCGGGCACCCAGCTAGTATATATATATTATGGTTTTGATTTATTTTGTTTTGTTTTTTTTACATTTTTCTTCTCCCATGTTTTTAAGAAAGAAAGAGCACGACAGATTGCATTTTTTTTTTATTGCATCCTGTAAAAAATTTAAATGCAATTGCAAGTACACATGTGATGAATACCATTTACCAATTTGAAATTAATGCTTTTCTCATAATATTCTATATAAATAAATATCTTGGTTTATTTTTACAGTACAAACTGGTACGTTAAATACACCCAAAAGGCGTTGCATGAAACGGGCCTAAAAGTGATGCCGTCAGTATTCAATTTGATTTTAATGAATTCCTTTAGTTGTGAATGGCTGATTGTCATCAGTAAAAATGGATGAGAAGAGGGTATACACAGAGTTTAGCGGAATAGACACAGTTCCAGAACAAAAGGATGAGTGAAAAATTATGGGACTTTGTGCTGTTTATTCTAAAAAGTGACCACAGAGGGGCGGGAAAAAATGTGTGAATGTGTTGAAAGTATGGTAATGCCACTTACACCTAAGAGTACCGTCACACTTGGCGACGCACCAGCGATCCCGACAGCGATACGACGTGGGATCACTGGTGAGATGTCAAACAGTCAGATCTCACCAGTGATACAACAACGATCCGGAATGATACGGAGGTCGTTGGGACCCTGTTTCTCAGACCTGTAGTACTGAGGTCGTTGGTCATTTTCCCTGTCAAACACACCGATGCATGCTGCCCAGTTGATCCCCAACGATCAAAAAATGGTCCAGGCTACTCTGACATGACCAGCGATCTCCCAGCAGGGGCCTGGTCGCTGCTACGTGTCACACATAGTGAGGTTGCTGTTGCGTCACCAAACTTGTAACCTAGCAGCGATCTCGCTTAGGGTGGCTTCAGACTTGCAGACGGCGAACGCAAGCTGAGCACAAGCCCATCCCTATGTTTATCATGGGGACGCACGGTGATGCGCTCGGCTGCGGATTGCCGTGCGCACCCATTGACTTCCGTGTTTGATTTGTGCGCATGTGGATGCTTGCGTACAAATCGCACATTCTCGTCCGCATCCTGAACACGACATGAATGGGGGGTGGCTTAGGCTGGGTTCATACTTGCAGATGCCTCCGCAGCATTCTGCGGAGGACATCTGCAAGCCTCTGCATGCAGACCGCAGCCCTATCCTTTATAATGGTCCGCACGGTATCTGCAGATGCTTGCAGACCGCTGTGCGCTCCCATTGCCCGCCATGAGTGATCTGTGCTCATGCGGAGGCATGCGCACAGATCACACACTCTCGTCCGCACCAGGGATGCAACATGTTGCATTCCTGGTGCGGACGAGAGTGTGTGATTTGTGCGCAGGCATCCGCCTGTGTACAAATCACATATGGCAGTGAGTGGGTGCGCACGGTCAAGCGCAGCACCGTGCGTCCCCATTCTAAACATAGGGGCTTGCGGAGGCTGCGCATACATGGCGATTCCCCTCCGCAGAATGCTGCGGAGAGAAACGCCAGTCTGAAACCAGCCTTAAAGGGCCTGTCACACGTGTCAATGTCGCCCGCGATATCGCTCATGCATCACAAATTATTAATCGCCTGAGCGATGTGGAATTATCGCAGGTAAGATGTCACACGCGTCAATATGACCCAGCGATGCGGTGATGTCACCATCTTGCGAGCGATTTTATTTAGTCGCTTGTACGTCGCTGAGTTTAGTGTCACACGCAGCGATGCACAAGGTCTACTGAGCGATGAGTGACAGGTTTTACATCTGGCTGTGAAACCTGCGATCAGCGACATATCGCTGGTTGCATCGCTTGGTCACACGCTTCAATGTCGCTCCTGCGTCACTTTTATGTCGCTTGAGCGACTGAAAATCCGTGACGTATGAGCGACATTGACAGCGATATCAACGCGTGTGACATCCCCTTAAAGGGCCTGTCACACGCGTCATTGTCGTCAGTGAGATGATCGCTGACGACATTAACGGCTGATCGCTGGTGAGCTGTCACACAGACAGACTCACCAGCGATCAATTGACCAGAAACATCGTGGAAACGATTTAAATATCGTTTCCACGATGTCTTGCTCCCGCTGCCAGGCTGCTGGAAGCGGGAGCAGGCTGGTCTCCAAGGTAAACTGCAGGTATCTAGGCAGCGCGCGCTGCCTAGATACCCGACGTGTACCTTAGTTACCAGCCTCCTCCGCTCACCGGCTGGTATCTAAGGTACACAGCGGGTAACTAGGGACCCTAGTTACCCGCTGTGTACCTTAGATACCAGCCGGTGAGCCAGGGGCGGACCTTGCTGCCCGGGGGCCCTGGTGCAGCCTTTGAGGGGGGACCCTGGTTTGAGAAAGGGGGGGAGGGGGTGCTATCAGTGTAGGTGTGGTGAGGACCAGGGGGGGGGGGGGGTGCTATCAGGTCGCGGCTCCTACCTGCGTGCGTCCAGCGGGGCCCCGGAGCAGCGGCAGAGAGAGGAGGGGCGGGCTCAGCAGGGGGGAGCAGGAAGCTTCCCTGGTTAACCCCCTCTCCTCTGCCACACTGGCACAGGGACATGGGGGGCGGCTGGGGACCCCCCTGCAGGGCTAACCTGCATCCAGCGGGGCCCCTGTGAGCCGGAGCAACAGCAGAGAGAGGACGGGCGGGCTCAGCCGGGGGAAGCAGGAAGCTTCCCTGGTTAACCCCCTCTCCTCTGCCACACTGGCACAGGGACAGCGGAGCGGAGGAGGCTGGTAACTAAGGTACACGTCGGGTATCTAGGCAGCGCGCGCTGCCTAGATACCCGCAGTTTACCTTAGTTACCAGCTCCCAGCTCTTGTGAGAGGCGCTGGGAGCTGGAATATCGCTACTCCCGGTGTCACACGCAGCGATGCTGCGTGTCCACCGGGCGACAATCGCCAGGTTTTAGAGCAGGTTCTAAAACCTGGCGATCATCAACCAGCGATTTATCGCTGGTTGATTCAGTATGTCACACGCGTCAATATCGCTGCAACGTCACGTGCAGCCGATATCGTGCAGGCGATATTGACGCGTGTGACAGGCCCTTAAGAGTTTCAATCAAGGTAACATTACAGATTGCATTGTATAAATCTTCCTATCAGTGCTTCCGTGCGCTTTGCTGCAGGTTGAAGGGTCATAGGTGTCACAGGTACTGTGTGTAAATGGATGAAATTGGTGAAACTAGATATATTGTCTGAAGTTGACACTTATTGTGGAAAGCTATTGTTGAACAATTCCTCTAAAGTGATTAGTTTTAATTTCTTTAGTAAGGGTAAATAAGAGTTGTAAATTAAAGAACTAAAACTGTAAATGTGTCGCCACGCATTCAGCCCTGAAGCTGATGGTAATGGCATTCTGCCCTTCATTAGCCATACATAATTGTGCCCATTGCTGCCTATATAGAGCCATGTAGGAGTAACCCAATAGCAGGCACTGTAAGCTTTTTTTTTTTTTTGCTTTTGATATACCTAGGAGTGGACAAAGTTCATATATAAGAGCCTTGAATAAAGGAAGCTAAGATTGCTGGTGACCATCTGATTCTGAGTTGTTGGAATTTTGGGTAATCAAGGGGATGAATGGGGGGTTGGGCCAGTGACCACATGAATAAGAGGGGCCAGCCCTTTTAACTACAGGTAGGGTATGGCTCTCAGCTCAGTCAGACAGAATGGAAAGTCACATCTAGTTCTGCTGGTTGAAACGTCTAAAGATTTGTTGGATGTTCTGTAAATCACTGGAACGATTCTGCTACTGAGCCACTGAAGAGGTAATGTCAAGGCTTGCCCAATGACATCGCATTTTTAAATATTTTGCTTGTTAATGTTATGACTTTTAGCAATTTATTTCTATTTGTTTGTGTTATTGTATTCAATATATGGCAGTAAAAATGGGATCATAGGAAATGCCAGTTTAGTGTTTATTATCCTGTGGCCTGCAGATTACAAACCTGTTTTCATGGCACTATAGTTATTTTTTCATGCTACCTGGAGCTCAGACACTTAATCTCATGGCTTTATGTAAGTGAGGTTAATTGGATGTTGATGCCTGAACCATGAAGCTGTAGGCAAAGAGGGGTCAGGTCTGCTCAAGTTCCTCAGTGTGCCTCTGTTCTAGATGACATACAAGATGGCCCCACATTTGATCCCTTTTATGGAACAAACGTTGCATTTGTATGTAGCATGTGCACGTTTGTTGTCAGCTGGCCTGTCTGATGTGCAGGTGGTCTGTGTGCGCTTTAAATTTCAGCAGTGTATTCATGGGAATGCTGGGATTCCTGATACTTGTCCCTGTTTAATCTGGCCACACAAAAGATTATTTCTAAAGGTCCGTTGGAGCTGGTGAGTGTTGTAGAAGACCCAGCCATCGATTTATTCATAGAGATGCTGTGTGTGTTTGAGCTTTCATCACAGTCTGGTATTTGTGGCATAGATTTTTATCATACTTATTTTTTGTTTTTCCCATAATCTTTATGTAACGATTAATTTGTGGATGCCCTGTTCCTATAAATCTATTTCAATGCGTCCCGTAATATAAAAGACAATAGAGTGTTAAGTCCAGCAGGTGACGGTGTGAGATGTAAATATCTGTGTACACTGGACTAGTCTGCTTCTGTTTCCCAGAGGTCATGACAGGACCGACCCTGAAAAACCAGGGAATGATGGCTACTAAAAGTTTTATTGTTGCTATCTTAAGTACTGTACTTGGTTAGTTCCAGATCAACCCCTGTGTTGCTCCTCCTCTGCCCCAGCATCAGGACTTCTGCATAGCCACTCGCTCTTTTGAAGTGGGTGATTTACTACAAGTTACTAGAGTATAATCATTTATTGCACAACTTAACGGCAAGTGGCCTCAATGTGAATTAAAGATTCATCAGTAAGTGGGGTTGTGAGACAATTGAAATGGCTTATATTAGCCTTTTATATGGTTTGTCCTTTGCATCCTTCTGTTTTGGACATCTGTCTCTGTAAAAACAAAAATTCTGCACTGGATAAGAGCGCACAACAAGGGGGTCAGTATAATGGAAATGTGTAGCACTGGACATAAAGCATTATGGGCCTGTCGCTTGGTAAGGCACCACCAGGTTTCAAATGCTGTCATTCTGGCTACTTGGAAAAACGCAATTTTCTCAGCTAGAATTCCCTGTCTGAATAGTTTGATATTGTCAGGATTATAGCCGCCTTCATAATGGATCAATAAGCTCAACCATTTTGTAATCCTTGATATCTTGGTACTATGATCTGCCATCTGGATCAAACCCTTCCCACTAGGGGCATAGCTATAGTGCGTAGCAATTGCATCTGGTGCCCCGAGCTGGGGACCCAAGATGTTTCACTGGCCTTTGGCAAAAGACCTATTAAAGATCAATAATGGTTGGGAAACTTGTTGAAGGTTCTGCATGGGGGCCTGTTCCTACCCTACTGATACTATAATAGCACCCCCAACACTGCACAGGGGTAACCCATTGCCATATCACTGGTATTCAGAAAATGCCGGGATACTAACAAAGCAGATTCTTATTTATTCTTTGCTGCAGTTTTTGCCTTAAAATAGCCTTATATCTGGATTAGTTTTTACAGCTGCTGTGCTGGTTTGTACATGCTGACTGCTCCTGACAGGGCCAGCAGCCTACCACTTCCTTTGAAGAACACGTACAACTGTAAAAGCATTCACTTGTCTGTCTGCTTCAGCACCCCCAATCCTGTTCCATAATTACTCAGTGTAAGGGGTTCTTGTGATGTTCTCAGTTGCAGCCCGTCCTGTAGGGCCACTTTTTTGTCTGCAGAGCTTATATTGGGAGATTATTCACGATTGTCTAATAAATTCAATAGAGAGGCTACCTGTTAAAATGGGGCTCCCTAAGATTTTCTTTACCTTCTACTCATAAAAATGAATGAAGATATCTAAACTCTCATAATATTTTACAGTGGCATTTAAGAATCTATCCAGCCTCCTTTATAACAGAAAGCTAAATATTACCCCATCCAATACTCAACATATACAGTACATTCTACATCATGGATAGTAATCGCCCACCACGTAAATGAGGTTAAATCAGTCCTAAAGCATCCAGTAACTTGTAAAGCATTATATTTATGATCTTGTTCAGCATATTTTAGACATCTATGTTGGAGATAAATTTTCTTTTCAATATATAATGACTAAACCCCTTTTCGTGCACTTTAATTTCTCATCTTCTAAATTGAAGTATTTCTTGTGTTTTACATCCCATAGCTGTAGTGAAACCCTAAAGTAAAAGTATGTTGTTAAACTACCAAACTTTCCGACGTTTTTCCACTCATCTGGATAATAATTTGAGTATACGTATTGCATCATGACTGTGCGGTGTAGTCTTTAAGATGTCTGCGCGAAAGCTTAAGCCTTGACCTGCAAGAGCAGCTGTGGAGACAACTCTGCTATTATATGTGTATGACAGGGTCTGTACTGTATGCAGATGCTAATATTTCAGTCTGGTCTGACCATCGTGTTTCATATGGATAAGACCTTCTTTATAAGCATTTCTGAGGCTGACAACATTACACAGTTGAGCTTTACTGCCTTTGCCAAGGTGATGTCTCCACCGTTGGATCGCCCACAAATGTGAATTGGCTCGGTAAAAGAGAACATATTTTCATATAGAAGAGTTTTCATGCTCTTTGCTTTGGTTCCCAACCCACCCGTACAGTAACTCCGTATTCTTTATATGGTTGGGTTTATTTACACTTTTTCCAGTGTAACTGACACTTTTTGAGTCATAGCATTCTGGAAATCCAAAAATCAACATTTTTGCTTTTTTTTTAAAAAAAAAATTTCTAGCCAAATTTATTGGAATTGTAAAATCTTAAATTTTAGAGGTTCTAAGAAACAAATTCAATTCTGCAGAAATTAAAAGTAGATGTCTAGAATTGGTAATTATAAACCACTATAGATTGTGTTTTACTTAGTTACGTTGTACACGGTAGTTTCCTTTGTCACAGCCAACATATATTATTACAGATGACAGTCATTTATTGCCTGGTTTGCTGAGGTAGTGGTCTTCATCACAAGTCTAGTGCTTGAAATATTAAGCACACACTTATCGATGACCATTGATATGGGGGGAAACGTTGGTTGTAAGCATTACAAGTGCTGTGCAGAAGAGACTTGTGAACAGTTGCTTGGTGTGAATAAGTTGAGCTGCACCTGTTGAAGGCAAGGTTTGTTTAACTGTTAGTAGTGGAAAGAGCGCACAGCATTCCGGTATAATCCAGGGTCAAAAGGTTATAATCCCCGTAGGGAGAAACTGTAGCTTTTTTTGTTGGTGTGCTCTCTATTTTACCCTAATCTTTTCTACTCCCGGTATTTGATGTATTAACATCTTTGTACAAGATACAGTTCAACTCATGTCATCTGGCCATTTAACCATGCAGGGCTCACTGTAGACTGCCAGGGGACTTTTCTAGAATTGGTTAAATTAATGTATTTTATTACAACTTTAGGTTGTTCTGCAAGACTTTTTTTCCTGAAAGCCTTGTTCTTTGACCTGTAGAATTTCCCACCCATGAACCTGTGAGAAAATGATTTGTTGATTGTTGCAAATGAACTTTCCAGACCATGGAGGTCCCCTCTTCAGAGGTGACATCTGAGGAACTGGCTTTTGGTGCCTTGAATGGCATGTATTCATTTCAAAGTTGGCCTCTTGACATCACTGCATGGATATAGTATTTTCTTCTAAACTAAATACACTGTAAAACATTATCTCAGCATGACATTCTTCAGATTTAATTTAACAGCGTGTTGACTTTTTGTCTCATTTTCTTCCTTAGAGCAATTAATGACTGAAACATCCTGAAATAGAAGACTCCATTATCTGCCTATGGCGATGGAGCAGAAATTGTGCAAGCTCACTTACGGGTGTCAGCGAAGCTCCACATCGGATGACGATTCTGGATGTGCTATGGAGGAGTACACTTGGGTTCCACCAGGCCTTCGCCCTGAACAGGTAGGATCACACAGCTGTTTGTGTATGGGTGGATGGCATGTCCCTCCTTTATATGTACTATTACTTAGATGCTTACATGTTTCGTGTATGTGGCAAAATAATATAACATTGTATTATATAAGGTGTTTCAGTGCTACTTACCATATATTGTTCTCACATTGTATAGTACATCTACCTCTCAGAGTTGTAATTCAACACAGTAGCAAAACGTCTACATAAAGAAAAGCCCAAGGCCCTGTGGTGTTACGACCTGGCTTACAGCACATAAGGCTTATCTGGCATAGTATTTGGGAAAGGATGTAGTTAAACTGTGCTTCTTTAGAGTAGAACCTGGCATCTGGTTAAAACATGTTTGGATTTGACCCCTCCCGTGAAGTTGACTTCAGGTCCTCTGGAAAAAGCTCAGATGGAAGCAATGAAAGCTGTGGCTTGGGATGAACCTACCAGCAGGAGTTGACAAAGCAGCTTTTGTCTCACCAATGTGTAAAATGCAAGAAGCAAATTAAACCTGTTTATAGAGGCTGTTTTCTAGATGGCTTCTCACGTTATCCAAAGTAATTGTAGGTAGAAATGTTGGAATTTCTATGGACTTGTTGACTAGTGGTAGAGGAGGTGGGCAAATAGTCGCATTAAATGTGAATAATTTATGGTATCCCCTAATAGTCACTATAGCTTGCATTCCAGAAAAGCAATTCAGCAGCTGGGTGCAAACTGCCAGTCTACTGGTGCAGAGTTGGCTCATCTGGGGCTCATTATCACATAAGCCTAAAGCTGCCTCAACCCTAATGTCACATTGATTGCTTTTCTTAGCCAATTCACCTCCATTTTACCTTCTCTTTAATGCATCTGAAATACAAGAACACCATTGTATGCGACTAACATTGATGTTGTCAAAATGGTAATGTGCTTTGTTTGCTCTATATAAACAATATTGGTTTATTCTGCAGGTTCAGTTGTATTTTGCCTGTTTGCCTGAAGAAAAAGTCCCCTATGTGAACAGTGTAGGTGAAAAGTATCGAATCAAGCAGCTCCTATATCAGCTCCCACCACATGATAATGAGGTAAGACCAAATGTTTTTGACACCTTCTTGCTGTAATAATGCTTAAAATGCCACTCCAGCATTTTTATTTATATTTTGCCTTGCCTTCCACTGCGGGCCTCCGGTTGGTCTGCGCTGAGTGACCAGTCGGTAGCTCCACCTCGAGGGAGCATGGCAATGGTCTGTTTTCAATGCATCTCTATGGGAACCACGTTCTAGCTTTCAGATGTATTGTGCACCAATGACTTGGATTCTGACTTCCAACCAATCAGAAGCTAAGAGGAGAAGATGGCGCTGTGGTACCGGAAGAGTGTTTGTAAAGCATGAAAGCACTGGAAGAAGAGTATGACAGGGCAGGGGGCTTACCTTTAAAGAGCAACTACAGTGCTTCAAAAGAGAAAAAAAACACATTGGAGTGATGCTTTAACCCCTTAAGGACCAAGCCTCATTTTTGCTATCCTGACCAGTGTCCCTTTATAAGGTTATAACTCTGGAACACTTCAATATGTCCTAGTGACTCCCAAGGCTGATTTTTCATGCCATATTGGACTTCATGTTAGTAGTACATTTTAGATGATATTTTCTGAATTTCTTTGAGCAAAAAGTGTTTACATGCAGTGACAGTTCAAAGCCATGACGGGTATAGCCGTCATTGGTCATTAAGGGGTTTAAACACCTTTGATTTTGTAAATGACTCTTGGCCCACGAATAATGAAAGAATTTAGATGCGTAACCTGCATTGCACTTTCCTTCTAGCTTTACAACATTGTTGTTCATTCAGTACATTTTTAGTTTTATTTAGGCCAGAATGTTAATAACTTGTTTAGCTCTGTTTCATACCATTTTATAGACACATTCCATTTTCTTCATTGTGGATGACTGGATTCTTTTAAGAGTCATATATGTTGTTTGTTCATCTGTAGAATGCGTCAGTCCAGTGTCAAATAATCTTGAAGTTTGCGAATGCCGAGTATTGACAGATTTTTTTTTTCCCATAGGTACGTTATTGCCAGTCATTAAGTGAAGAAGAAAAGAAGGAATTGATCTTGTTCAGTACCCAACGTAAAAAAGAGGCCCTCGGGAGAGGAAATATTAAAATCTTGTCAAGGGCTGTGATGCATGCTGTGTGTGAGCAGGTAATTACTAAGTCTTTAATGTTGAGCCCACATTTTATGTAATTTTTGCAGTGCAGAAATTAATAGAAAACCAAATGAGATTGGTGCAGCATTTCCCTCCATGAGATTAGTCATGTCCTGGCGATATTGCACCTACTGCTGTCACTACAGTATTATCTCCGCTTCACCATGGCTCATATAGAGATTCCCTGGAGCTAGTCTGCTTGTGTACGTGCACATCTTTTGTGCCTGTGCAGACTTGTGTTTTCTCCATGGGAGAAGTGTCAAATTGTAGCCAGATGGGCGAACGTTATTAAAACCACATTCAAATAATGAAAACCAGCTTAAGTGGTTCTTTAAATATCTACTTCACATCAGCAATATTTTTCTTGGTTTAGAATCCGTTTATGGTTGGGGATTATTAGACTTTTCTCCCTTTTAGATTTTAAATGGGTGTTTAAATTCCTGTGTAAGTTTTATGTCAGAAGTAGTATTTTTCCTTTTAATGTGAGCAGCATGACATGTGCCAACTTTCTATCAGCATGGTATAGACTCGACTTTAAATGTATTTTTACACTATTTTTTTCTTTTTCTCCAGTGTGGCGAGAAGATTAATGGAGGTGAAATAGCAATTTTTGTTTCGAGGGCTGGGCCAGGGGTATGGTGGCACCCATCATGTTTCGCTTGTTCCACGTGTAATGAGCTACTGGTCGACCTAATATACTTCTACCAAGATGGAAAAATCCATTGTGGCCGGCACCATGCTGAACTACTTAAACCAAGATGCTCTGCATGTGATGAGGTAACACACAGATTTATTACAAACATGGTCATTGTATTGCTCTGTCTGATTACTGTTTTAGATGTCATTGCTCGCATAGGTGCAAGTAAGTAGGAAGTTTCAATATACTTTATTGAAATGATGTTATAAATTCTTTTCCTATAGATTATATTTGCGGATGAGTGCACAGAGGCTGAGGGGCGTCACTGGCATATGAAACATTTTTGTTGCTATGAGTGCGAGACAGTGCTTGGAGGACAGCGGTACATCATGAAGGATGGGCGTCCCTTCTGCTGTGGCTGCTTTGAATCCCATTATGCTGAATACTGTGAATCCTGTGGAGAACATATAGGTATTGTAACTTTTGTAGTAATCTCACCATAATGCATTGTGATGCGTGATGAGGGGGTTCAAAGGGCACACTAGATTGAAATGCATCCCGATTAGATTTGCTGATTTAAAGCATTGTAATTAAGGCAGAAAAAACCCAAACATTGTAAAAGAAATCCACTATAGTATGCAAATGATTTCAGCACAGCTAATTTAGGTCACTTTTTATTTTTTTTTGTTTTTTTAACACGTTGAAACACAGATTTGTTAATTGGTAGTTATTTAGAATGGATATTAAAACCATTTAACTATGCTTTTCGCAGTGCTCGTATGGAGAAAGAAGAAAATACAATATATAATTGTATTTGTATATTTGTCTTCCAGGTGTTGACCATGCCCAAATGACCTATGATGGCCAGCACTGGCATGCTACAGAGTGCTGTTTTTCGTGTGCACAGTGCAAAGTTTCCTTACTTGGATGTCCCTTTTTGCCCAAAAAAGGCAGAATCTACTGCTCCAAAACCTGTAGTTTGGGCGAAGATGTCCATGCTTCTGATTCCTCTGACTCGGCATTTCAGTCTGCCAGGTCTAGAGAGTCCAGAAGAAGCGTAAGAATGGGAAAGAGCAGCAGATCTGCAGATCAGTGTAGACAATCACTCTTGCTGTCTCCAGCACTAAATTACAAGTTCCCTGGACTGTCTGGCAATGCTGATGATACCCTTTCTCGTAAGATGGATGACCTTGGCTTATCAACGCAAGTTGCCAGTTTTGATAATAATGACTTTTGGAAAAGTAGAGATGAGCAGGAAACACCAGAAGATCATGAGGAATGGGCTGAGCACGATGACTACATGACTCAATTACTTATAAAGTTTGGTGAGAAAGGACTCTTCCAGCAGCCTGCCGAAGATAATCACTCCAGTGAACAATGGATGTCAGAAAATGTCAAAATCTGTAGTGACTTAAAACAAGGTGGGCATAATCAGAGCTTGGCAAGTAAAAAGTATCAGACTGATATGTACTGGGCACAATCACAAGATGGTCTTGGAGACTCTGCTTACGGGAGCCACCCTGGACCAGCAAGCAGTAGAAAGATACAAGATCTGGACTTAGATCATAGAACATCGGGTTACAAACATGACAAGATACCATGGTATAAAGACTCCTTGGAATGTCTGTCTGATGATATAAAACCACAGCTTGAAAACATGCGCAACTCTATGGATTCATTGGCATTGTCCAATATAACAGGTGCGTCATTTTATACTTCATGTGCACATTTAATTTATTGTTAAGTAAAGGCAGGATCCACTGATGCTACTTGTGCATATATACTCAACTGCAAACTAAGAGCAGAAAGCAATTTCAGTTTCTGTAAAAACACTTCCCCAAGGAAAGTGACTGAAGAATTTTGCTTTAAAGTGTAACTATCATTTTACGTTTCTTTTTTTGTTTGTTTTTGTTCTTCAATAAATTAATATTATGCATGAAAATGAGCAACTTTTGTAATAAAATGTTATATTATCAGACAAATTTGCTTATCTGCCAACATTGATCAGTCATGATCAACATTTTCCATTCGGAGATCAAATCTGTATTCACTAAAGACTTTCCCATTACTGAGCGAGGAGATGGCAGTTATTACTGATGAGATTCAATGTAGATAGCTCTAGCTCCTCCCTCTGCCTCTAGGTCCTTCTTCTGTCTCTAACTCCACGCTCTTCTTCTAGCCCCTCTCTCTGCCTCTAGTCTCTCTCTCTCTGCCTCTAGCCCCTCTCTCTGCCTCTAGCCCCTCTCTCTGCCTCTAGCCCCTCTCTCTGCCTCTAGCCCCACTCTCTGCCTCTAGCCCCACTCTCTGCCTCTAGCCCCACTCTCATGCCTCTAGCCCCTCTCTATGCCTCTAGCCCCTCTCTTGCCTCTAGCCCCACTCTCTGCCTCTAGCCCCACTCTCTGCCTCTAGCCCCACTCTCTGCCTCTAGCCCCTCTCTACTCCCATCATCATTGTATCTCATCAGTAACAACTGCCATCTCCTATCTCAGTAATGGAAAATACAGATTCTACCTCACAATTGTCAATTTGGATAATGACCTGAGCAATTCTGGCAGAGAAAAAAGGCATTTAGTCAGATGGTATATATTACAAAGCTGCTTGTTTTCATGTGCACCATTGATTTATTAAAAATAATTAAAATGCATGTTATGGTTGAAATTCATTTCATGACATATATATATTATATTTGGAAGTCAGCAGGCCTTTAGACTCTTAAGTAATTTCATAAATACAAGGGTATGTAAGTAATCATCACTAGGCCTCATTCACTCGTAAGTCTTTTGGATTGGTGTTATCCATATACAGTCTGTGTGTCTGTTCTTACCATCAGAGTAATCAGTGATTTTCACTGATGGATAAATTACAAAGCTTCTCCTATCCTTTGCAATGTTGACTACAGACAGTACATTCATGCCATCCGTGTGCTGTATGTGTTTTACATGGACCCAGAGACTTGTATTGGCACTTTTGATCTATGATACTTAAAAAAAAAAAAAAAAAAAAAATGTAGTGTTTGAATAAATATGTAAATGTGAATAGTACCATGGATTATAATAGGTGTGTGTTTCTGTGGGAAAAAAAAACTGACGTCTGAATGAGGCCTTACAGATGTTTTACTGTGATAAATTGGTGTCTCCATTGACTAATAATCCAAATGTGCATTCTTTGCCGTTGGAAATGAAGGTGTTTGCGTGAGATCCAAAGCAGGAGAGCAGGTTGCAGACTCTAAAGCCCCCGTTACGTATAGCTAGATCACTGCTATGTCACAGATTTTGTGACACAACAGCAACCTTGCAGGTGATCTCGCTATGTTTGACACGTAACAGCGACCAGGCCCCTGCTGTGAGATCGCCCATCGTGTCTGAATGTCCGGGACCACTTTTTGATCGTCTGTGTGTTTGACGCCTTAACAACAACCTCATTGGCAACTCAGAACTCCGCCACGTAGGTCTGAGCCGTCAGACTAGCTGCTGTGTGACGGGGTCCCAACGACCACCGAGGTCGTTATATGGGTCGTTGTATCGTTGCTTCGTCGTTCAGTCAATCTGTTTGACATCGCACCAGTGACCACGTAACGACGTTCCAGCGATCCCTACCAGGTCGTATCATCGTCGGGATCGCTGGAACG
Organism: Allobates femoralis; assembly: GCA_033576535.1. Taxonomy (NCBI): domain Eukaryota; kingdom Metazoa; phylum Chordata; class Amphibia; order Anura; family Aromobatidae; genus Allobates; species Allobates femoralis. The sequence goes on along the minus strand of JARQOC010000004.1, from coordinate 338,753,486 downwards.
TTGTCAAGTGTAATGCCACCCTTAGTCCATCTCTCACAATATCAACAGGCCTTAATTGCACATTGCTCTCGGGAATGACTTTGCCTAAAGGAGATGTTGGTCTGGGGAGCAGGCGTGAGAAAAAAGGCCAGAAAACTGTGTGCAGCCAAAGCTCCTGTACTTATGGGTTCATTTGCATAAGAATTTGCTGATGGATTACAAAACCAGTTCGACAGGGATTTAAGTTATATAGATACTTTACTGTGATTATGTAAATTTTGGGTCTAAACACTGGCTAACTGATTCCTTTTTTTTAAGAATTTTTGCTGGTAGATGGAGGGTGTCCTGTAAATGATATGGTATAGTTATTTCTTTAAACTAATATATATTCTTTTCTTTAGGAGCATCTATTGATGGAGAAGGTAAACCACGTTCTTCACACTTCTCTTATCCAAATTTTCAAGACTTGGACACAAGGGATTGTGAGAAAATGAGCAACATGGGAACTCTTAATTCCTCTATGCTGAACAGGAGTTCTGAATCTTTAAAAAGTCTAAGTTTGGAAATTTGCCAGGAAAAGCCACTTCCAGAAGAAAAACCTGTTCAAATGTCTGCCCTGAGAAGGTCAAAGTCACAGACAAGACCACAAGTCAAGTTTTCAGATGATGTCATTGATAATGGAGATTATGGCAGTGTTGAAATCAGACAGCCACCGATGAGTGAGAGAAGTCGGAGAAGGGTATATAACTTTGACGAACGGAATGAGAGGCCTCGTCATCATCATCGTCGTAGAAAAAGCAGGAAATCTCGCTCTGAAAATGCCCTTCATCTTGCAGCAGACCAAAAACAACCAACACGAGAGAAGCCTAGATGTTACACTTCAGAGGATTATGACAGAGTCTTTCAGAACAAGTCGCCTCAAGAGCTACAGGCGTATATTCAAAACAGTGAACTTTTTGGGCAGTATGCAAATGCTGCTTCAGACTATGGATTGCAAAACCAAATTATGGATAAGTTTTTTGGTCTTTATGGTGATGATGATGACTCTTGGTGTTCAACGTGTTCCTCATCCTCCTCTGACTCTGAAGAGGAGGGATACTTTCTTGGACAGCCTATTCCTCAGCCACGACCACAAAGATATCAGTATTTCACAGATGACTTGCCTAGTCCCACATCTGCACTATCCAGTAGTCATTTTGGCCAAAGGACCACTAAATCCAAAAAGAAGAAGGGACACAAAGGCAAAAACTGCATTATTTCATAAGACTTGTGGGCATCTTCGTTTCATTCCTGTGAAGACAATGCATTGAGATTCTCAATCCACAAACTGTTTCCTTTTATAGTTCTGTTATTTGCTAAAAAATTTTTTTTGTTCTTTTAATTATTAAATGCTTTGCCTTTTAAGCCAAAACAGGCCGGCTGGTGTTTGCAATGTGTAATTCCTATTGAAGATTTGTGTGTGGCAGATTATTTACTTAGACGATCACAGGTTTACAGTTCAGGTTTCCTTTGTTTTATTGCTTTGCACACAATACTGAAGTTAAAGTGTAGACACAGCGCCATATGCCTAGCGTTCACTGGTATCAATACTTCAAACTTGCTCTGGAATCCAAAAATGGTTCATTTCTTACAGAACCATCTGTCATTTTAGGGGTCACTTACTTTTGAATCTGATGTTTTCCTGTGAATGAGTCTTGTTTGCTCCTCATTTAGCATTTTGCACTCCTAAATCGGAGATGTGTGTTATATACCACCGTGCAATGAGCGCTTTGGTTCCAGATGATTCACACTGACCCGTATGGCAGAACAGATTTTCTTACTTGTAAGCATTGTCTGAGGCCCCCAAAGCCACCCCAAGTGTAGAATATTTAGCTGCAAGTTATTTATAATGTTGTTTAATCAACTTAGCCCTAATTTAACTGTGCATATATTAAGTGTATATATTGTATATGTCAAATGTAGAACATGGTATTTTTTATATTAATTCTTGGCAAGGTTTCATTGGAGTCCAACAGAGGAGTTCTGGTTTGTGATTGCTTTCTTACTATGATTTTGAAATTCCAAGAGGTTTAGAAAGCAAACCCCAACAGTGTTGAGTGACTGTTTCTTTATATTACCACCCCTATCCTGAATAATTTGGCCCTATATGTGGCACTGCAGTGGTGTATATTCTTTTACACCCATGTAACCTATAGGTTTTATTTATAGATCTAGCAGAAAAGACTTTTTGGAACAGCAATAGTTTTATGTCTCGGATGTATGTTTTAGATACTGTAAATCACTTGTTTGATATTTCTAAAAGACTGACACGTTTTGTGAATAAAAAAAATCTAAAAAAAACTTTGCATTCTGTTCTTTCTTTTGTTTTTTTTTTCACCAATGAGGACACAAGGAATTTGTTTTTCTTTACCAGTGGACCCCATGCCAGTAAGCCCTTAAACTTTGTTTTATCATTTACTCATAAAATCTGATCACAATATTTTTTTTTACTCTGCAGGAACAGAATAAATTGTATATTTTGCTACAAGCATATGGAACGTTATTTCTCTAATGGTAATCTGTTTCCAAAAAGTGTACAGAAAAAAAATGCTGTTTAGAAACCTGTCCATAGATATTACGTCTTGTAAACGAAAGAATCGCTCCCATTATTTTTTTTTTTTCAATTAAATGTGTATATGTGCATGTAATAGTATAAGTGTATGAATGTACTTACCAACTGCTGCTGTCTCAGGTGTCCAGCACCATTTTGCTTCACTTTTCCATAATGTCATTGCATTTGTGATTAACCAGCTCAATCTATCTTATGCGTGAGCTGGAAGTCTCTTCTACAATACAAGCTATGGGTCCTTGCTCTGATGCTCCATAGAGTTACAGTGTAAGGGTGGAAGCACACTGTGCAAGTGACTCGCGTTGCACTCGGACCATTGTTGCCATATCAGGCAGGGCACACTAGTGCGTGTCCCCTGTGCTGAACTCGCACTGCGAGTCAAACGCGAGTTCACTCGTAGTATGCTGCAACTGAACGCATGTTTGACGTGCGAGCTGAAATCACTGGTGGCTGTAGTTCAGGAGCTCTCCATGGTCCTGAACGTTAAAAGCTGGGTGCCAACCGTGGTGCTGAAGCTGTTCAGATTGCTTGCTGTGGAGCTTCAGCAAAACGGTCAACACCCAGCTTTAACATTCAGGACCCTGGAGAGCTCCTGAACTACGTCATCTGCTGCGCCCGGTCACATGACACCAGCACAAGCAGGAAGAAGCCGGGACCAGAGGAGCGGCGCCAGAAAGGTGATGTATGAAATGTTTGGTATTTAAATATGTGCCGCAGCCTGGGGGACACATACTAAGGAGGGGGGGCTGTACACCACTGCTGCAGGGGCCCTATATACCACGGCTGGGGCCCTGTATACTGCTGCTGGGGCCCTGTATACCACTGCTGGGGGGCGCTATATACCGGGATGGGGGGCTATATAACAGGATGGGGGTCTGCTCCATTTCTTTCCCTAGGCTTATACTCGAGTCAATAAATTTCCCGAGTTTGAGGGTAAAATTAGGGGCCTCGGCTTATACTCGGGTCGGCTTATACTCGAGTATATACGGTACCTTTAATATGGGAATTCATCCCTCACCCATTTAAAAGGATATTCACGCTCCGAAATTTTTTGAATTGTGAGCGGAACCAACACAGGAAAGACCAATGATTTAGCAGCATTGAGCTTGTAATATGAGACTTTAGCGCACTCTTCCAATGCAGAGATAACTGCCTGGAAAGAAGCCTTCACATATGTACACAAGATGATGACGACATCCACATACAATCCGATTTTATGGGACACCGGTCCAACCTCAATGCCTGCTTTAGCCTGGGAGTTCCTTATTTTCTCTGCTAAGAGTTCCATGCACAAAGCAAAAATATTGGCGGACAAAGGACACCCCTGACAAATGCCATTATATATACAGAATGACCCTGGGAGGAAACCTGATGATAAAACTCTGGCAGAAGGGTTTGAATAGATTGCACATATCGCTGAGTAAATAGGACCCACCAAGCCAAATTTTTTTAGGACGCTTCTGAGATATCCCCAGTGCACCCTGTTGAACTCTTTTTCAGCATCTAGGGACAGGAATGCACAGAGGACTCCACTCAACTCTGCTATCCAGATTAAATCTATCATCCTGCGTGTTCCATCCTTAAGGTGGGGTCACACGCGGCGATCTGGCCTGCGATGTCGGAAGCGATGCGCGGGTGCCCGCTCGCTTCTGACATCGCAGGCCAGCTGTCACACGGTACGACGTTGCCGGTGACGCGGCGGCGATGTGGCGGAGCCATCGCTCGCTGGGCTGGGCTCAGCCCAGCGAGCGATGGCTCAGTAACATAACGCTGCGATATAGGCTGGATCGCGCCGCCAACAGTGTCAGACGGCGCGATCCAGCCTAATCGCTGGTCACAGGTTGACAGGTTTATGAACATGTTCATAAACCTGTCAACCTGCGACCAGCGATAATTTGCAGTTGCGTCGCGCTGTCACACAGCGCGAAGCACTTGCAATATCGCCCGCGACATCGCTGTGACGTTCAGTTTGCGGCGATGTCGCGGGCGAGATCGCCGCGTGTGACCCCACCTTTAGTCTCCCGGCCTGCCATGAATCCCACTTGATCAGGCCAAACCAAGCATGGAATCACATGGTGCAATCTAATTGCAGTCATTTTAGAGAAGAGCTTGACATCACCTTTTAAGAGTGCAATGGGTCTGAAATTGCTGAGACTTGTTGGAGGTTTACCCGGTTTAGACAGGGTAGGAATAGTGGCCTCTAGATTCGAGGGAGACACTGATCCTGAGCTCTGCCAAGAGTTAAATAGCTGTAGTGGGTTAACCAGTGATGGAACTGGTGGTAGTACTCATATGATATTCCCTCCGGGCCAGGGGCCTTATGACATTTTGTGAGTTTGATGGTATTCCGAATTTCTGCCTCCATAAATGGGGCATTAGGTTAATTTAATTGATCTTGTGATATTTGGGGTAATGTTATGGATTACAGATACTAGTCAATGTCTGAGAGGGCTGTGGAGTGGAAAGATCACCCGCCAAATTGTAGAGATGTGCATAATACACTGTGCAGAATTATTAGGCAAGTTGCATTTTAGAGGATTATTTTTATTATTGATCAACAACTATGTTTTCAATCAACCCAAAATACTCATAAATATCAAAGCTTAATATTTTTGGAAGTTGGAGTGTTTTTTTTTTAGACTTGGCTATCTTAGGAGGATATCTGTTTGTGCAGGTAACTATTGCTGTGCAGAATTATTAGGCAACTTAATAAAAACCAAATATATTCCTATCCTATTTGTTTATTTTCACCAGGTAAACTAATGTAACTGCACAAAATTTAGAAAAAAACATTTCTGACATGCAAAAACAAAATACAAAAAAAATTAGTGACCAATATAGCCACCTTTCTTTATGATAATAAAAAGAAAAAATAGTGTTGCGCCACCTGTGGACCTCTCCTGTCTTTAAAGCGGTCGTATTATAAGCAAACTAACCTTTAAAGGTTGTGCCCGATCCACACAACCAGATTGTGAGCGTAGTTTTGTGGCTCAGGCTGCCAGCCTTAGATCTGTAGTGCTCCTTTGTCCTCAATCACCTCTGCTCCTGGCCTCGTGCTGTCCACACTCTCTCTCCAGGGTTAGGTCAGGAAACACCAGGTTGATCCATTAACCCTATCCCTCCTGCAGCTCTGTCACCGCTTTCCACAATGGAATTAGATTAATAGAATTCAAATAGAATATGCGGTTCTAAGGTAGAGCGCTGGTATGAGACGGGATACTTAGATCTTTATCTCCGTAACTTTATTCATAAAAAGCTCCAGACCACAACATGTTTCGACGTACAGACGTCTTCCTCAAGAGGAAGACGTCTGTACGTCGAAACATGTTGTGGTCTGGAGCTTTTTATGAATAAAGTTACGGAGATAAAGATCTAAGTATCCCGTCTCATACCAGCGCTCTACCTTAGAACCGCTTCAATTCTATTTGAATTCTATTAACCTTTCTTTATGATGACACTCAACAGCCTTCCATCCATAGAATCTGTCAAGTTGCTTGATCTGTTTACGATCAACATTGCGTGCAGCAGCCACCACAGCCTTCTAGACAATGTTCCGAGAGGTGTACTGTTTTCCCTCCCTGAAGATCTCACATTTTAGGAGGGACCATAGGTTCTCTATGGGGTTCAGATCATGTGAACAAGGGGGCCATGTCATTACTTTTTCTTCTTTTAGACCTTTACTGGCCAGCCACACTGTGGAGTAGTTGGATGCATGTGATGGAGCATTGTCCTGCATGAAAATCATGTTTTTCTTGAACGATACTGACTTCTTCCTGTACCACTGCTTGAAGAAGTTGTCTTCCAGAAACTGGCAGTAGGTCCGGAAGTTGAGCTTCACTCCATCCTCAACCCGAAAAGGTCCCACAAGTTCATCTTTGATGATCCCAGTCCACACCAGTACCCCAACTCCACCTTTCTGGCGCCTGAGTCAGAGTGGAGAGCTCTGCCCTTTACTGATCCAGCCTCTGGTCCATCCATCAGACCCATCAAGAGTCACTCTCATTTCATCAGTCCATAAAACCTTTGAAAAATCAGTCTTAATATATTTCTTGGCCCAGTCTTGACGTTTTATCTTATGTTTCTTGTTCAAAGGTGGTTGTTTTTCAGCCTTCCTTACCTTGGCCATGTCCCTGAGTATGGCACACCTTGTGCTTTTTGATACTCCAGTAATGTTGCAGCTCTGAAAAATGGCCAAACTGGTGGCAAATGGCATCTTGGCAGATTCAGGCTTGATTTTGTTCAATTCATAGGCAGTTATTTTGCGGCTCTTTTGCCCAACTCCCTTCTTGCAACCCTGTTGGCTATATGCCATGAAATGCTTGATTGTTCGGTGATGACTCTTCCAAAGTTTGGCAATTTCAAGACTGCTGCATCCCTCTGCAAGACATCTCACAATTTTGGACTTTTCAGAACCCGTTAAATCTCTCTTCTGACCCATTTTGCCTAAGGAAAGGCATTTGCCTAATAATCCTGCACACCTTATATAGGGTGTTGATGTCATTAGACCACACCTCTCCTCATTATAGAGATGAACATCAACTGATTTACTTAATTGATAGTTGGCTATACAGCTTGGAGTAAGAGAACATGTATAATAATATAATGTGATCAAAATACTCATTTGCCTAATAATTCTGCACACAGGGTAAGAAGAAAAGGTATTTACTATTTCCAGGGGATTTTGGATGCAGTTCTCTTGCTGGTCCACCAGATGTTCCATTCTCGTCCTTCCCTCCCTTTTTTTTAACTCTACGGGCTAGCAACACACCAGCTCTATCTCCTGTTGCATAGTAATTGCTTTTAAGTTTCTTATGGTTATGCTCATATGTAGCCAACAGGTTTTCACTTAGTTTAAACCTAATATTATATATTTCATTAGACAGAGCTGGTGTGACCGCTGCCTTATTCAAAGACTCCAATTGCTAAAGCCTGGACAGTAGTGCATTCCTACTGGACTGCCTTGTGTGTTTCAAGTAAGAAGTTTGTTGCAAAAAGATGCCTCTGCGCACGGCTTTATGCGCTGACCTCAAGGACTCATCCGTGACCTCTCCATTGTCATTAAATTGAAAGTAATGCGTGAGCTCTGTTTTTACTTCCTAAATCACCTCATCATGTAGTAGTAGTAGTGATGTGTGGAGCCCACTGGGACGGGGTACTCGGCACCGGACCGGGGTACTGCTGAGGATATCATGGTGGTCTTGGGCCGGACAGTGTCCCAGGTTCCGCAAGTAAATGGGGAATATATACAGGAGAGTTTGTCGTGATGCCACCCACGAGTTGTGGTCAGGGTGACCACCGCTGCTGCAGAACCTCTGGGGATGATGTTTGGCAGCTGGGGATGTAAGGGCTCTCCGCAGGTAGAGCTTGGTTCCCCAGGGCAGAGATAGTAACAGTCTTTAGATGGTGCTATGGATATTGCAGGATAGGGTTAGTAGTAGAGATATGATGGCTGCTTGTGAGGGAACCCAGGATTTTAGCACAAGGATCACACAAACTCAGTTTTGAAGTTTTCCAAGTCTTTACTGCAGATGTTGTTAGCAGAGTACTGTCCACGGAATCTGTACTGGGGCCGGGTTGCTCCCACCCTGTCCGGGTCCTCAGCTTCCCTCTCCTGCGCTGTGTGCGTGGCCCTGCTGCCGCTTCAGTTAGGCTGCTGGCCTGTCTCTCCTCACAGGTACCCCCTTTGCTAGGCAACTTGAGTCTTTCTTCTGTATTTCTGACCCCGCCGTGTTGCTTTGCTGAGGTACAGTGTAGATATATAACCTCCACTAGTCCGGTGTTTACTGTGCTGCGTGTTCAGTCACAGTTTTGGATCCAATATCCGGTCTGTGCACTCCTCTGGGGCGAGTTATGAGGTAACTCTCCCAGCTGTGTTCTCCTGTTTCTCTTACTCCTTCCCTCAGACCCTGACTAGGCCTGGAAGTGGGTAGCAGGCTGTGGAGAGGCTTAAGGCAGCTCCTTTACACCACCAGTCTATCTTCCTCAGTCCTCCCAGGAACTGAACTAACTCCAACTCACTAACTGTCACTGCCACTCTGAGGTAAACAACATTAGCTCCTCCCACCACTCTGCTCTTCCACCCCACACATTCCTTACTCCCCTCCTGACTAGAAGTGTTATTAGGGTAAGCCACAGATATGTTCAGCTTCCATCTAGCGGAGGGATTAGACTGATGGTGTAAGGTTAGTCTCAGAAATATCGGAGCATGTTCTGACTACGTAATCAAGCTAATGTCCCTGAAGTACATCTATTCAGGGCCTTACTGTCAAACAAGAAATAATCTGTTCTACTATATGTCTGGTGATGTGATAAGTAAAATGAATAATCACGCGCTGTAGCATGAGAATACCTCCAGAAATCATGGAGGCGATATTCATTTACCACTACCTTCAAGTCTCTTAGGTCAGGTCAGTCTATTGGAGCAGTCCATCTCTTTATCTATAAGGATGTTAAAATCTCCACATATAACCTTTTCCCCCTGAGCCAACTCTGTCGTCTTCTGGAACACTTTGCGAGCAAAGCTTCATTAGGAGCATACGCCACTACCAGTGTATGTAATACCCCATTTAGTGAGCAAACCAGGACCACAAATCTTCCGCAGGATCTGCATATATCTCAATGCTTCTAAATGCCACAGTATTTGCTAATTAATATACAAACTCCCGCTTTTTTATTTGCACTGTTAGCGAAAGCATATGAGGAAACTGCGGGTGATGCAGTCTACTGTTATTAATCTCTAGCAAATGCATTTCCTGCAGACATATAATTTCTTAACCACCCTCCATAACATTGAACACTTCATAGGTGAATTAAGGCCTTTAACATTCAGGGACATTAAATATATACTCCATATTATAAAGGCAAGTATTCTATAAATGCAGCAGACCTCAATATACCAAGACCTCCCACTATAGAAATTACCCAATCCCCAACACACATAGGAAACCAGAAAGTATACATTTCTATAAGCTGAATAAGTATGCAAGTGTCAATCATAATGGTACTCATGTCAAAAATTAAAAAGAACAAGACAAAAATGAAAATGCAGAAAAAAAACTACCAAACCACTGGATGCACTGAAAAATCTGTACATTCTTAAGATGCATCCAAAGTTGCAGAAAATGAATGCAGTCGGGTAGGTGAGCTCTTCTAACCCTATCCCCAGCAGAGTAGCCCACAGTCACTGATTGCTAAAGGTATTAAAGGGCAAAGGAAAATCAGACAACATCCAAGCAATCCTTCTTGAGCTCCAGCATATGGACCTTTCCAGTCCTCCATCTTATGTCTGTGACCACTCTGGATCCAACTTTTTCCTCCCAGGCACTTTTACATACATAGTTTTTAAGGTTGAAGGAAGACTTAAGTCCATCCCATAACCTAACATGTTGATCAGAGGAAGGCAAAAAAAACATGTGGCAATACTAAACTCCACATTGGGGAAAAAAATTCCTTCCTGACTCCACATACAGCAATCTGACTTTGTTCCCTGGATCAACGCCTATCAAAATCTAGTGTATATATAACTGGTAATATTATAGTTGGCAAGAAAGCATCTAGGCCCTTCTTAAATGTTAGTAGTGACTCACTCATTACAACATCATGTGGCAGAGAGTTCCATAGTCCTCACTGCTCCTACAGTAAAGAATCCACGTCTTGACTATGATTAAACCTCCTTTCCTCCAGACATAGAGGATGCCCCTTTGTCCCCGACTCAGGCCTAAGAGCAAGGACGGCGTCACACCACGGTTTAGTCCGATCTGGGGCTGTCAGGGATGAACCTGACAGCCCTGGACCGGATCAGCACACAGAACCAGAGGGCAGATATGCTCTCCGGTCCGGTGTGCAGCCGGATCCTCTAATTGCAGCCGCAGCTGCTGATTTTTCAAGATCTCGGCTAGCAGCGTGCTCTAGTTCAGCTATGTCTTTCTTATACACAAGAAACCACCCATCTAGTTAAGTTCCCTGGGGGTCTAGTTTCCAAAATGGGGTCACTTGTGGGGGAGCTCCAATGTTTAGGCACACAGGGGCTCTCCATACGCGACATGGTGTCCGCTAACTATTGGAATTGTTAGCAGACATCCCTGTCATGTATGGAGAGCCCCTGTGTGCCTAAACATTGGAGCTCCCCCACAAGTGACCCCATTTTGGAAACTAGACCCCCCAAGGAATGCATCTAGATGCATAGTGAGCACTTTGAACCCCCAGGTGCTTCACAAATTGATCCGTAATAAGGAAAAAGTACTTTTTTTTTTTTTCACACATTTTCTTTTTTCATTTTTACGGATCAATTTGTGAAGCACTGGGTTCAAAGTCTTCACTATGCATTAAATACAGTGAGCCATTTATTTTTTTTCTAGACTAATTCTAGAAAAAAAATGGCGTGGGGCTCCGCCATATTTTTGGTCCAGCCAGGTACAACTTGGCAGCTACGGACTGCCAGCAACCCCCAGCTGCCTCATTGTACCTGGCTGGCAACCAAAAATACAGCAAAGCCCTTTTTTTTTCTTCTAGAACTAATTCTAGAAAAAAAATGACGTGGGCTCCGCTATATTTTTGGTCCAGCCAGGTACAACTAGCAGCTGGGAGCTGGAATCCGCAGCATGGAGAGGCCCAAGCATTCTGGGCCCCCATGCTGCGAATTGCAGCCGCAGCCGCCCCGAAAATGGCGCATTCATTGAAGCGCTATTTTCTGGCGCTGTACCCAGACTCTTCCAGTTGCCCTGGTGCCGGTGGCAAACTGGGTAATAAAGGGGTTAATGCCAGCTTTTTATTGGCAGCTGGCACTAAGCCCGAGATTCATAATATAGGGTCAATGTTAGACCCGCCATTAGGAATCTCTGGTAAATAGTCAGAAAATACACACAGAGAAAAATCTTTTTATTTGAAAAAAAAAATACAAACAAAATTCGGACTCCATCTTTATATTATAAAGATCCAAACGTAGTCCACAACGAAGGTCCCACGACGCTCGATCGCCTCTGCTCAATCCAGAGACTGCAGCAAGGGATCAAGTGTCCTCTTCCTAAAGTCTCTGGGGTCAGAGTTATGGTGCACTGTATGACAATGATCTGTCATACAGTGCACCATGACTATGATCCCAGAGACTACAAGAAGGACACTTGATCCCTTGCTACACCCATCCACCCTTGCACTCATCATCCCATCCACACATCCACGCACACATCTATCCATGCACACATCCATCCATGCATACAAACATCCCTTCATGCACGCACACATCCATCCATGCATGCACGCACATCAATTCATGTACACATCCATCCATGCATGAACGCATCCATGCAACATCCATCCATGCAAACATCCACCACCGCACACATATTCATGCACACATCCATCCAAGCAATATCCATGCATCCATCCATCCATCACCCATGCATGCACCCACTCACTTCATCCATCCATGCACCCATGCATGCATGCACCTACTCACCATACATCCACCCATCATGCATCCACTTCCATCATTCATTCATTCGTTCTATACCTCTTCCAGGAGGAGCTCGGGAGAGGAGGAGGGGCACACACCGGAGCGGAGGAGGCTGGCCGGCGGGTGCTCCGGCAGGGGAAGCCTGCCGTGAGGTGAGGGGGGGGATACTGGGCACAGGGGGGAAATGTCAGCTTCCTCAGCCCCTTCCGTGATCACACCAGGAGGAGAGAAGCATTGAGCTCCCCTGCACAGACACACGGGCTGCAGAGTGCGGACCTCGGCTCCAGGACACAGAGCCCACAGGGTGAGCGCACACCATGCAGCGGTCCCCACTGCACTGACAGTGTGCCGAATCGCCTTCACAGCTGATGATTCGGCACAGTGTGTCAGTGCAGTGGGGACCGCTGTGTAAAATTGGGGTGGGTTGGTGACGTTTGAGGCTGGGGAGGGCCTGTAGGATCCTGGGGGTGGCCAGGCATAGTGTTCAGACGAAACGACCAGTTTCCCATTTCCATGCAGGCTCCAATACAAACACACCAACTGGACGTTCCCTGGCTGCCGCAAATATGATATCTAGGTAATCCTGCAAAATATTGACAGATGTATAATACAAACTGTCAACATTTTGCAGCCTAGATACACACATCAACTATAGCAAAATCCCAGACAACCCCTTTAATTATTGACAAACACTATTTAACTGGCAGCCTAACTCTCCAGTTTGCATTAAAAATGGTGTGCCGTTCCAAAGTGACTGAAACCCCCCAGCAGCAGGTTGTCGAGATGAAGGCCAAAGGGGTTACCCTATCAGCCATAACAGCAGAAGTTTGGTCGTTCCAAGTCTGTGATTTCTAGAATATTTCATCTTTTCAACATCGCAAACTCAAGTCTACCAAGAAGGCTGATTGCCCTCTAAAGACAAATGCAAGAGAGGACAGAATAATGCAGAGAATTCCATGAGTAATCACTGCAGTGGAATGCCAGCTCAGTACTGAACGGTAAGGATCTGTCTTGTCATACACTGTCACGACATTTAAGAGCATTTGGACTGAAGGCCCACTTTGCAGTAACCAAAGTCTCATTAGCAGAAAGAATCAAAAGGCTAGACTCACCTTTGGTAAGGAGCATGTTGTGTGGACAGAGGAGTGGTCCACAGCCCCTACAATTTTCATGCAGGACAATGCCCTTCTGTCACACAGCAAAACGGGCAAAGCAGTTCCTTGAAACAACGAAATGGCCAGCCCGGAGGCCTGAATTAAACAGAATAGAAACCCAATGGAAAATCCTTGGTGACATAGTTATAGCCAAAAACCCACAACAGACACAAAACTGTGGAAGAAGAGTGGAGCAACATCATACCAGAGCAGTGAGAGAGACTAGTGATGTCCTGTGGCCGCAGATGTGCTGAAGTCATACAAAGCAAAGGCGTGTACATTGTAACCTTCACAAAATTAGTTTTATTCTTTCTCTGTGCTACAGTCATTGCTGTTCTCTAATTATGATCATCACGTTTTATGTAAAACAAAAGGTTTTAAGTTGATAAAATGTTGTTATTTTGGAAAACCTGTTCTAGTGGCATCACGTACCTCTAACACAAAAACATTCAAATGTTGATCAATGTAGATTACATTCTGTCTGAAAAAAAGTCAAATGATTCATAAATTGTTCTCTAATTTTGATTGCAGTGTATATCTTCCTGGGAGACACAATCTCCTTATGCTGTAAAAGTTGTCACTTATTCTAGATTTTAATTTGCTAATGTAAAATGAGTAAGCAGAGGCGGTCCCATGACCTGTGTACTAATAGAGCTGTGGAAATATAGACATCACGTACAACTGTATAGGACACTACCAGCATGATCTAGATTTAAAAAAAAAAAAGTAGTGTGTCCTGCTGATGGAGTCAGACGCATGCATGAGCAGCTCCATGCCTAATTCATCCCTAGTGTCACTATCAAACGGGGGTATTATCTATAACGGATATGGGCAAAATCGGAAGACTCACAAAGCCTGGTGTCGATGTTGGTGTTTATCGAATAGCATGGATCGCTTTTTAAGCTCAAGCACTCAGTCTTAAAGGGAACCTGACCCCACAAACTGACCCCCCCCCCCGCATCTTTATACCTTTCCCTGCACCCCTCTTATTTCTAGCCATCCCTTTTGCCGAAAAAAACGGAAAAGAGGAAAGAGGTTATATTTACCTCGTCCTGTGTGAGTTCTCTGTTTCTGAAAAAGTCTCAAAAGACGGGCCCCTCTGCTGCTCCCTCCGCCTGCTTTGTAATTATGCACGCCCCCTCTCAGCTTGCTGCAGTGCTGATAGCCTGGCCGTGTCATAAATGGGTGGGGCTACCGGTATGCCACGATTTTAGCCCCGCTCCTTTCATGACGCTGCCAGGCTCTCAGCACTGCAGCAAGCCGAGAGGGGGCGTGCATAATTACAAAGCGGCAGAGGGAGCAGCAGACAGGCCCGCCTTTTGAGACTTTTTCAGAAACGGAGAACTCACACAGGACGAGGTGATTATAACCTCTTTTCTCTAATTTACAAAATTGTTTTTTTTGCAAAAAAGGATGGCTAGAAATGATACGAGGGGGTGCAGGGGCAGGTATAAAGATGCGGGGGGGTCAGTTTGGGGGTCAGGTTCCTTTTTAGGCCCTGTTTCACATAACAATATCATTAGAGAGATCGTTGTAACTGTACGTTACAACGATCTCTCCAGCGATGTTGTTCTGTGTGACACTTTGCAGCGATCAGGCCCCTGCTGTGAGGTCGCTGATCACTGCAAAGTGTTGCTCATTTTTTTGATCGTTGGTTTCACCTGGTCAGCATGCATTGCTGCGTGTGACAGCGAGAAACCAGCGATCAGTGACCTCACTGGCTGGTAACCATGGTAAACACCGGGTATCCAGGCAGCGCATGCTGCCTAGATACCCGGTGTTTACATGTTACCAGGTCCTCCTGCTACTCTGCTAAGCGTGCCTGCCTGACACCAGTGTTCATAGTTACCAGCTCTCCTGCTTACAGGCACGCTAAGCAGGGAGAACGCTGGTAACTATGATAAACACCCGGGTATCCAGGCAGCACGCGCTGTAAGGCAGCGCTAAGCAAGGAGGACGCGGACATCGCCTTCAGCGATGTGGGAGGTGGCTGCCATGGCCCTGATCGCTGGGGAGATCTGCCTGTTTCACAGCTCCCCAGTGGTCAGGTAATGACGCTCCAGCGATCTCTACAGGTAGTTATCGCTGTCGGGATTGCTGGAGCAGTCGTTATGTGTGACTGTGCCTTTACTCCAGGAGCATCAGATCTGAAATGGTGCAGTCGACGCTTCCAAGCAACCTATGGCTGTGGGAATCACAGGCCTCCCACAGGTCTGCTTGCTCACTGCAGATTATTCCAGTGATGATGATGAGGAAACTGAAGACATGAACTTACACGACCTAGGTAAACATATTAAAGCTCTACAGTCATGGCCAAAAGTTTTGAGAATGACACCAAAATTATATTTTCACATGATCTGCTGCCCTCTGGTTTTTATTTGTGTTTGTCTGATGTTTATATCACATACAGAAATATAATTGCAATCATATTAGGAGTACCAAAAGGTTCTATTGACAGTTAGAATGAGTTAATGCAGCAAGTCAATATTTGCAGTGTTGACCCTTTCTTCAGGACCTCTGCAATTCTCCCTGGCATGCTCTCAATCAACTTCTGGACCAAATCCTGACTATAGCAGTCCATTCTTGCATAATCAATGTTTGCATTTTGCCAGAATTTGTTGGTTTTTGTTTGTCCACCCGTCTCTTGATGATTGACCACAAGTTCTCAATGGGATTAAGATCTGGGGAGTTTCCCAGGCCATGGACCCAAAATCTCTATGTTTTGTTCCCTGAGCCATTTAGTTATCACCTTTGCTTTATGGCAAGGTGCTCCATCATGCTGGAAAAGGCATTGTTGGGCGCCAAACTGCTCTTGGACGGTTGGGAGAAGTTGCTCTAGGAGGACACTCTGGTACCATTCTTTATTCATGGCTGCGTTTTTAGGCAAGACTGTGAGTGAGCTGATTCCCTTGGCTGAAAGTAACCCCCACATGAATGGTTTCAGGATGCTTTACAGTTGGCATGAGACAAGACTGGTGGTAGCGCTCACCTCTTCTTCTCCGAATAAGCTGTTTTCCAGATGTCCCAAACAATCGAAAAGGGAATTCATCAGAGAAAATGACTTTACCCCAGTCCTCAGCAGTCCACTCCCTGTACCTTTTGCAGAATATCAGTCGGTCCCTGATGTTTTTTCTGGAGAGAAGTGGTTTCTTTGCTGCCCTCCTTGAAACCAGGCCTTGCTCAAAGAGTCTCCGCCTCACAGTGCGTGCAGAAGCACTCACACCAGCCTGCTGCCATTCCTGAGCAAGCTCGGCATGCTGGTAGTCCAATCCTGCAGCTAAAACAGTTATAAGATACGGTCCTGGCGCTTGCTGGTCTTTCTTGGGCGCCCTGGAGCCTTTTTGACAACAATGGAAGCTCTCTCCTTGAAGTTCTTGATGATGCGATAGATTGTTGACTGAGGTGCAATCTTTCTAGCTGCGATACTCTTCCCTGTTAGGCCATTTTTGTGCAGTGCAATGATGGCTGCACGTGTTTCTTTAGAGATAACCATGGTTAACTGAAGAGAAACAATGATACCAAGCACCAGCCTCCTTTTAAAGTGTCCAGTGGTGTCATTCTTACTTAATCATGACTGATTGTTCACCAGCCCTGTCCTCATCAACACCCACACCTGTGTTAATGGAACAATCACTAAAACGATGTTAGCTGCTCCTTTTAAGGCAGGACTGCAATGATGTTGAAATGTGTTTTGGGGGCTAAAGTTCATTTTCTAGGCAAATATTGACTTAGCAAGTAATTGCTGTTAAGCTGATCACTCTTTATGACATTCTGGAGTATATGCAAATTGCCATTAGAAAAACTGAAACAGTAGACTTTGTTAAAATTAATATTTGTATCATTCTCAAAACTTTTGGCCATAACTGTACTTACTAAGAAATACTTTGAGGAGTTTGTTTGCCACATATAAGAGGGAACAACCCAGGTGGAGGAGGTGGACAAGTGTCAGGAAGCTGCATTACAATAAAGGCCCCGTCACACACTACGAGATCGTTAACAATATCGTTGCAACGTCACCGGTTTGATGACATTGCAGCAATGTCGAAACAACATCGTTGCGTGTGACATTTACCAACGACCAACGTTCATCGTTGGTAAATGACCTGGACCATAAATTTATCATTGGTCTCCCACTGGGCGGCCAGCATCAGCTCGTGTGACAGTGGGAGACCAACGATGAATGATCTCCCAGCGCCACACAGCAAGCACTGGGAGCTGGTAACCAGGGTAAACAGTGGGTAACTAAGTGCCGCGCTGCGCTTAGTTACCTGATGTTTACCCTGGTTGCCAGTGTTCTCGCTGGTCCTGATCGCTGGTGAGTCTGCCTGTTTTGACAGTTCACCAGCGATCAGATAACGATGTCCCAGCGAACCACATCATTGGTGGGATCGCTGGGATATCGTAGTGTGTGATGGGTCCTTAACTCTAGCCCACGGAGAAGCTATTCTCAGTCATTCATCTAGTTTGAGGAGCTTTCCTCAGGGATGGAGGAGTTGGAGAACTGAAATAGGTGGAATAACATCCGCATCTGCAGCTTGCCGGAATCTATTAGATCATCCGAACTGGACTCTACAGGTCAAAAGTTATTCCTGCAAATTCTAGGTGATAGCAGGACAAGCGTAATATAATTAAACTGTATCCACAGAGCATTGAGCCTCAAACCTCTAAAATAAGCACACCCTAGAGATGTTATATGTAGAGTCCATTTTTACAAAGTAAAGGATGCCATTATGGTTGCTGCAAGACAGAAAGGAACTAATAACAATTTCGGTTATCAAATCCTGTTATTGTCAGAACTTGCAAGGCGCACATTATACCATTATGAGGAGAGCCTTTAGAAACCTTACTACACTTAATGGAGAAAGATATTCCTTACATATGGGACTTCCTCTTTCAGCTCATAGCATCCAGAGAGGGGAAATCAGTGACATTCCGCAAGTTAGGTGTTCTTGCTACCGTACTTTCCTAGAAACATTTGAACTTCCAATGGCAGAGTTACTGGAATAGCTGACAGGCCCCCGACTTCTAATAGCTCCACCCCAGATGGCAGGCTGTTCAACGGAACAGAAATGCTCTTAATTACAAGTCAGTGATCCCCGAGACATCCCCTGATGTTGTATATGACTATATCTGGCCTGTTATATTCTGCCCTGATGGCATTACCTGAGGTTCTAGGTTCGATACTGTGAGATTTTTATGAGGTTGCGTGTCTTAATAACTTCACTACTCAAATGGACTTGATGTTCTTCTCTATCTATGTGTACGTTATCTTTATACCCTTGGATAACTTTCCTTACTCCATCAACTAGACATCTCTTTTTTGGTAGCAGTATATGCTCTTCCTCAACTCCCCCTCACCCCCTTTTTTACCTCCTCTTTCTTTATATGTATAAATAAATTAACAATCTAAATATTATAGGTGGATAGTATGACTAAGGCGGCCGTCACACGGTGCAATATCTTGAACGATATTGTTTAAGCGATCTGCTTTTTGATCGCTTAAGCGATATCGTTTGTGCATCGCTACGTGCGATCAAGCGATTTTACAATGTAATATCGCTTGATCGTGACATCGCAGATATGAGAGCCGGAACTCATATCAAGCGATGAACGATTTAACAATCTGCTTCATCGTGGTGAGTGACAGCACGATGAACGATCTCCCAGCGGCAGAGCCTATGCTGGGAGATGGTATCTATGGTAAACGTCGGGTTACTAAGCGCCGCGCGGTGCCTAGTAACCCGATGTGTACCATAGTTACCAGCGATCTCGCTGGCCCACATCGCTGGTGAGTCTGTCTGTGTGACATCTCACCAGCGATGTGAACGATATTGTTAGCGATCGCGCGTGCACGTGATCGCTTACAATATCGTTCAAGATATTGCACCGTGTGACGGCCGCCATAGCAACATATTTACTCATTTATTTGATTAATTGACCTTTTGGTTCTTATATATGACTGAAAATAGTAAAGGTTATAGTTATAAAAAAGTTATAATGTTTATTATGTATTAGTAGCTGGGGCACGTAGCCGGAAGCTTCAACCTGGCATTGGATTCTTCTTATGCCCCGCAGTGCGAATGGTAGTTTGACATCTAAATATTGCACTTATATATTGCGTTGTGTATTTTACACTTTTTCCTTGTTCTTTTGTCTAATCTCTTCCTTTTCCTCTCACTTTTTCTCTGATATTTAGTTTCTCACATGAGGCGGTATATTAGCCCTATCTCTTTGGTACTAATGACTCCAAATCACCATTCATAAGCCTAAATTTTGCTCCTTTAATGGAAAGGGTCATAAGCAACGAGTTTCTGTTTTGATGGTCTGAGAGACTCATTTTTGGTCAGTTCAAAAGTGTATCTCTAGATATTATCCAACCTGGTTTCATATTAACAACCCAGATTCCAAATTCAAAGGGACATCCATGGCCTTCCATAAATTCTTCATACTTGAAGTTTTAAACTCTCTTATTGATCCTCTAGTTCGATATGTTTTTCTACAAGTGTCTTGGGCAGCTCATATTTTTGTTATCACCAATGTGTACTTTCCTAACCAAGCTCAACAGAAGTTTTATTCAGTGTTGGATGATCTTGGTAGAGTTTGCGTATCCCTCTCCTGTGATTCTGGGTGGAGATTTAGTTTTCCTTTGAATCCCTCAATCAATGTATCTACAGGTAAGTTTTCTCATCCTCTATCTTCCATACAGAATTAAAAAAACAACAACATTGAGACTGTTGGAAGTTTGGAGTTTCAATCATCTGGAGACCAAAGACTATATATTCCCAGGTTCATTCTACTTATAGTAGAATTGACCGCTTCTTTATATCTCATTTATTCATCTCGGTCATTATTGAATTTTCAAGTATATGCGGAGCTAGGATCTATACTATAGTTGGATAATGCTCCCTTGTACTTCTCTAGACAGATTGGTTCACATGTCAAACCATGTCTAAATTAGAACCTACTCCAGGATCCTTTTTGCCTTACAGAGCTCAAACAATTCAAAAGGTTTATTACTGATCATGATCCAGGATCCTACTTCCCTCGATTAAGTGGGAAGCTTTGAAGAGCATTTTGAGAGGTGTTTTTATAACATATGGAACATACCTTAAGAAAGAAAATGCCATGGGAATAGCACTTCTTTTTGGCCAAGTTACTAAACTGTAAACCCAACATAAAAATAATTAATATATGTCCAACTCTCAACAGCTACCGTATGATAATTGATGATAAGCTAAAATGATAATTTAGCACAAATAGGGTCTTATCACATAAAACACTGGGGAAAGGCTCACCTTACGTGGTTGTGTGAGACACAACCACTATAACTGCATATAACCATGACTACTGCAGCTACCAAAGACCTAGATGAGCAATGATATTAAAAAGATGGTGTGATGCCGCACTTTCGGGACAAATCCAATACGGAGAATATGAAGGTCTACACGAGCACCCCAATCTGACTGGTTTGCATCTGTGGTCAATAGGATGCACGATTCCATGGTCCACTCAACTCCTTTCCACAAATTCCTCTGGTTGGTCCACAAAGCCAATGAACCATGGGCTTCTTTGGACAAGGTGATCTTCCTTTCCAAGGATTCCTGACACCTGTCCATGACTGCAAGAATGTTCTGCTGCAGATGTCTGGAGTGAAACTGGCTCCACCAGATACAGGTGATGTAGAATGTCACAATTCCCAGAATGCTCATTGCTTCTCAGATTGAGGAGTCTCTCTTTCTTAAAAAGGAATACATTTTTTGACTTAAGGACTATCTTCTTTTCCAGGAGGAAAGAAGTTCTTGTCCTGGAGTCTAGACTGACTCCTAAGAAGACCCTGGAAGTGTTTGGTTTGAATTTCGACTTCGCCTCATTTACAATCCAACCTAATTGCTCAATGTTGCCCTTATGAATTCTAGATGACGAGTTATCATCTGGGGAGAGTCTTCCACTACAAGGAAATCATGTAGATAAGCTACCATCTCTGTCACGATCTTTGTAAATATCCTTGGGTCGGATGACAGGCCAAATGGAAGACACCAGAATTGGTAGTGGCGTACATGGCCTCAATCTGTTAAAGCAAGCTTCAGACATTGCTGACTGGAGTGATGGATTGCCAGATGGTAATAGGTATCTTTAAAGTCTATGGTGCCCATGACTGCACCTTCATCTATTATGGAAACCACATATTTTATGGATTCCATGTGAATTTTTTTTTGTATCTGACCCACTGGTTTAGAGGTTTAAGTTTATTATCCTGCAGTACTGTCATGGGTGTATCAGGAACCACCGAAGAGGCTGTTGGGGTCACTCGCAGAAGATCGCAGCGTCTGGCCGAACGGCCAAAATCCTGAATTGCGTTATGTCCGTTTAAGTGGTATTTCTCTTCTTAGTGATAGCAGGAGGTCACTTGGACCCAGCAGGTTCCTACCTGATGACCTTTCAACTATCTCTATACCCTTGGATCCAATGATGCATTGGTGGTGATCGCATGTTTGGAGTTGCTGTTGCTTCCTGGCTTTGCATTGCATTGAGGACTTCCAGTGTAGTTTGCTGTCTGACTCTCTTTTCAGCTAAGTGTTTCTCCCTCTCCCCCTTGCTTGTTTCCCTGGTGTTTTCCTAAAGTTGTTAGCTGGGTTGACCAGTATTCACCCTGTCTGATCCATCCAAGTAGTCTTAGTTGAGGGACAGACAGGGAAAAGGTATCTTGTTTGGCTACAGTTGCAGAAACTGTATAGGGTTGTCAGGGGAGCTAGGTATCAGCACGTTTTTTGGTGTCACCATTCCCCCTTTTGCCTTTAGCATCAGGGACTCCTTCCCCCCTCCCTCATCCTGCACTGGGTGTCTCCCTATGCCCAATGTGACATTTTCATCAGCCAAACCTTATTTAAAAGAAGAGGGTGAAACAGATTTTTTTTCTTTCCTGTCTTCATGGATCCTGTCTCTGCTTGACACAGCAACTCCAGGCTCTGACCCTGGAGGTTGCAGATATTCAGTTGTCATTACAGGGTCAGCAGTCACAGACTGTTAAGGTGGGGGACCCTTTAGGTGGTTGGGTCAGACCTGAACCTAAGATTGCTCTCCCAAACAGGTATGCAAGGGGCAGAGACAAATTTGTGGTATGTAAAGAAACCTGCAAACTATACTTTAGGCTACAGCCCAATTCCTCTGGAGGTGAGCAGCAGCGTGTGGAAATTATTATGTCGCTACATTACAGGGGGATCCCCAATACTGCACTTTCTCTTTGCCACATGACTCTGTTTATCTCCAGTCAGTAGATGTGTTTTTTTGATCCTCTTGGACTCATCTATGATGATCCTGACTGAGTCTCTGTGGCCAAGTCCAGATTACTTCACCTCCAAACTCCAGGGGAATCAGTCAGCAGAGACTTAAAGTTCTGAGTTTCGTAGATGGGCTACAGACACTAAGTGGAATGATCCGGTGCTCAAAGCCATTTTTGCCAGGGACTCTCAGAAAGTTTGAAGGATGCTTTGGTGTTATATGAGACCCCAGAGTCTCTGGAGGCTGCCATGTCTTTAGCTATATGCATGGATACCTGGATGCCTCCAGGATAGAGGGGGTAAATCTTTCTCCTGAGAATCTTTCTCGAGGCAGTACCCTATTGATGGGTGGGCAATCGGAGGATGATTATGTACTCCCAAATGTGGATGCGTCCATGCAACTAGGGGAAGCCACCGTCTCACATGTTTTTTCTGACATTTACAAAAAGAAAAAAAAAGGGGTCTGTTTTTTTCTGTGGTAAAAATGACCATTTTATTGGAGTCTGTCCCACTGTTCCTAAGCGGAATGGAATACCTGGGACTGGTCGGAGGTGTGTTTATCTTCCAAATTTAATTCCAATTTTCTCCTGAGAGCTGAGGTGGCGCTAGAACCAAAAGGATTTCTGTTTTTGTGGATAGTGGAGCAGGGGTCAGAGTGATGGACACTCTTTTTGGTTTCAACTTTGTTTTTATTGAGATTTTTGTTTTTCATAACATATAACAAAAGCCAAAGTCTGGCAAATATACAATCTCCGTTCGTCTCTTACAAAAAGAAATATACATAAACAGAACAGTAGTAATACATTCAGCGTGTCTAATGATCGTTTCCCAGCAGGTAAATTTTCAATTTATTAAGCTCCTGTGGAGTAGGTCCCGAACCCAGGGAGTCCACCCGAATTCCCTTTTCTTTTAATTGCGTGGTTGTGACCTGTCCTGAGCATTCACTCTCTTCCGTTTTTTTTTGGTCTAGGTGTTCTCTTCGCTACCCCAATGGGTCTCCTCTAAATAAAGTCCATGGAGCCCAAACCTTGTCAAACCTATCCATATTGTCATGTAGAGAGGCTGTCATCTTCTCCATAACATATACATCCTGGATTCTGGCATAAAGATCTAGCATAGTAGGAGCTGCTGTTTTTTTCCAGTATAATGGGATGAGGCACTTGGCAGCTGTCAAAAGGTGGGTCAGCAATTTCGTGTGGGGTCTGTCCCATCCCCTAGGTGTAAGGTTTAACAAAAACATATGGGGATCGACCGGCACTTTAGTTTCAAATACCGCGCTCAACAGTTTCCCCACCTCCCTCCAGAAGCCCTCCAAGGTCGGGCATTCCCAGAAAATGTGGAAGTGAGATGCCCCAGTGGTACCGCATCTCCAACATATATCTGGTATGGACCTATTCATCCTATGGAGAACTTCGGGAACACAATACCAATTCATCAGGAGTTTAATCTGGTTCTCCTTGTGAAGGGTATTGATAGAGGTCTTGTGTGCTCTCGACCAGACCATTTGCCACTGGCTCTGAGTCAGTGGGTATCCCAACCACGTCTCCCATTTCATCATATATGTGTGAAAGCTTGACGTTTGGGAGCCGGGGTAGTGAAGTAGGGTGTATATATCAGAAATGAGCCCCTTAGTTGAGGCATGATTTGCACATAGCCGCTCAAAATCCGTCGGGACAAGAGATTCTGGGGAACCCATCCTCGTTCTGAAATTGTCCTACTCATATCAACAAATATTGCACTAAGTCTTCTGGAGACTATGCTTCTGAGATAGCTCAGGGAAGGTTCTAAATTTCCTAGTTAGGGGGTCTACCAGATCCCTGTACGTAAAGAGGCCCGCTGATGCCCAACTAGGTCCCGCCCCCGAGGCCATAACGCTCTCCAAGTGTGGGTTATAGAGGAACGGTGTTAGGAACGATGCATGTGAAGCTAACTGGAATATAATTCTCAGAGAGGTCCAGATTTCCTTGGTAAATGCCATAGGACCCAGGAGTGTATTCCGAGCAATCTCGTTAGGCGGACCCCATATCAGGGCTGCTGGGTGGTAGGGAGCCAGCCACAATTTTTCGATTTCCATCCATTTGCTGAATGCGGGGAGAGTCGACCAGGAGGGAATAAGCCATAAGTGTGCAGCATAATAGTATTTAGTTATATCCGGGCATGACAAACCCCCTTGAGATTTGGGGGCGCACATCACCGTTCTAGGGATACGGTGTCTCCCCGAATGCCAGACAAAGTTCAGAAAAATCGATTGTACCCTTTTTAGGACCGTCTGTGGGACTTTTGATGAGATTGTTTCAAACAAGTATAGGAACTTGGGGAGAATTGACATTTTTATGATTGCTATTTTACCCAGAAAGGAGACCGGCAGTGAGGACCATTTCTGGAGTCGTATCTCAGTATCTCGGATCAGAGGGGGGAAATTTGCCTTATACATCTCACTATATTGTGGAGTAATATGTATCCCCAAATATTTAATGGAAGATGTTCTCCAAGTGTACCTATGGGACCTCTGTAGATGCCCAAGCCCAGGTTCCGGTATATTAAGTGGTAGTGCTTCAGTTTTACCCGAGTTCACTTTGTACCCAGAGAGATGTGAGTAGGACTCCAAAATTTTACTCAAATTAGGAAGGGTTACTACAGGATTAGTCAGTGTGAGCATGACATCGTCAGCGAATAAGGAAATCTTAAATTCCTTTGACCTAATCTGAATTCCAGTTATATCGGGACTCCTGCGCAAGTGAGCTGCAAGAGGCTCAATGCTAAGAACATATAGCAACGGGGAGAGAGGGCATCCCTGGCGCGTCCCATTATGAATTTCCAGTTGCCGAGAATGTGCATGGGGCAAGCGGACCGTCGCCATCGGGGTAGAGTATAAGCCCCGTAGTGCAGTAATGAAGGGCCCCGACAAGCCGAAGTGGTATAGTGCTGAGAACATAAAGTCCCAGTTCAGCCTGTCGAAGGCCTTCTCCGCGTCAAGACTCAACAGGATGGCCTCATCTCCCCTCTTATTCACTACGTCTATCAAGTCCATCAGGCGGCGAGTGTTATCGCCCGCCTGACGAAACCGGACGAAGCCGACCTGGTCTTTATGGATTAGTTGAGGCAGCCAGTTGTTCAATCTTTCCGCCAGTATTTTTGTAAAGATTTTTAAGTCCGAATTTAAAAGGCTTATGGGCCTATAACTTGCGCAGTCTACGGGGTCCTTACCATCTTTCAAGATGACTGTTATATAGGAGTGAAGCATAGAGGCGGGAATTTCCCCTCCGGCCATGAAGCTATTAAACAAGGAGGCCATATGCTGCGAAAGTAAGGGTAGATATGTCTTGTAATAGAGATATGGCAGGCCGTCGGGGCCTGGGGCTTTAGTAGAGGGCAACTGTTTCACGATTTCTTCAATTTCTTCAGTGGTGATCTTATCATTTAAGTCTTCTAGAGCAGACCGAGGTAGTTTAGGTAGCTGACAGCTATTGAGATAATCGTTCAGTACTGTATCTCTAGTTTGGAGGTCATGGGGCAGAGGGGAGGGCAATGAGTACAAAGAGGAATAATAATTGTGGAAAACCATAGCTATTCCCTCAGGATCATATCTAATGGTGCCGTCAGGGCCCCTAATCCCGGAAGGGCATCCATTTGTAGCCTTATTTTGTAATTGTCTCACTAGTATCGTATGGGGTTTATTACCATATTCATAGTATTTCTGGCGGGAGAATCGAATGAGCTTCTCCACTTTTCCCTGAGCTAAGTCTTTTAGTTTCGTCCTTAGGTCAATCACCTCTCTCAGACCGTGTCGCGTGGGTCCCGCAAGGAGCCTCGATTCAGCGGCTCTCAGCTTTTCCTCATAGATGGAATATTGTAGTTTGTTATCTTTTTTTAATCTAGAGGACAGAGCTATACATTCACCTCTGATGACCGCTTTATGAGCTTCCCATAGGGCTCCAAGCGAGGGGGCCGACGAGGTATTCTCAGCGAAGTAATGTGTCAGTGAGGTCTGTAGGGTCCGTCTTGTCATGTTATTTGTCAGTAAGGACTCGTTAAGTCTCCAGTGGGTCGGTCTTGGAATATAGGGAGTAATTTCAAGGTCTACCAGCAGGGGAGCATGGTCCGACCATGTAATATGTCCTATTTCAGCGTTTTTCAATGTTCGGAGGGTCGGGATATTTCCAAAAAAATAGTCTATTCTGCTGTGAGATTTGTGAGTATGGGAGTAAAACGTGTATTGTCGGGCAGTCGGATTATCTACTCTCCATAAGTCATATAGACCGTGGGCGTGGATTAGTTTACGGAAATTCACTGAGGCACGTCCCTCCTCCCGATGCAAGCCCGTAGCAGGCTGAAAATGGAGCCTTTCACCCTAGCTGGAAAAGGCCAAGTTAAAGTCTCCCCCAATAATATGAAGGGTATCTCGTTCAGAATGTAGTTGTTTTAAAATAGAGGATAGGAATGTCGTTTGTGCTGTATTCGGAGCATAAAGGTTACATAAGAGGATCGGTCTACCCTCTAGATCTCCCTTAAGTATAATAAATCGGCCATGTGGGTCAAGTTCAGTCGATTGTATGCGAACTCTACATGAGCGGGACAACAGGACCGCAACCCCAGCCCTTTTTGTTTGTGCTGTAGCCGAGTAGGTTCTGGGGAAGTAGTGTTGGGCAAATTTAAACGATCCGCTAGGAGTGATGTGTGTTTCCTGTAGGAATACAATATCCGCTCCAGAGTCCCTCATCTCTCTCAGAGCCAGTCTCCTCTTGACAGGTGTGTTAAGTCCCTTGACATTAAGTGAAAGTAATTTTACCATGATGGGGGCGGGTATAAGCCAGCGAATTAATCTCTATAGAGATCCGGGGGGTCCCTCCCTCTCCAACTACCAGATCTAGGAGCCCAAAGCCCCCTGCGGAGGAAAGTCATAGACACGCTGCAAACAATGAAATCTAGAATAGTGCAAAACATCTATAAAAACAGAAATAAGCAAGTAATAAACAATAAAACTTGAATATGTTAGGATCCGACTCATAGGGATCCCTGGGCAAGAGCCAACCCGTTCAAATCAGTCTCCAAATTGGAGATCAGAATATCTAAATAGACCACTGCACCCCTCAGAGGGATGCGATTTCTTTGGTATGTACTCTTGCCGGGGGTCGTGGCCTTCTGACCACAGAGGTAGGAAACAAAGCATCAGGTACAGCCCCCATCCTCAGGGACAATGCTTAGAGGAAGTTCCCCTAAAGGGCATAGGGGGGGGTGAAAGGGTCTAGGAGGGGGAGAGAAGGGGGGGGGGAGAGAGGGAGGGGAGGAGAAGAGGAACGAGGAGGGAGGAAGGAAGGGGATAGGGGGAAAGAAAGAAATAGGTAGATACCCCTCTCATAGGGGCCATTTATTTATAGGGTAACCCATTGGGTAGTGAGGCATCGAACCAGAAGCCCCTCTGGAGACAGCAATGAAGACCTCGCGTTGGAGTTAGGAAAGTTCAGGTATAGCCCCGGAGGTTCTTGCTCGCCGCTTCCTGGAGGTCGCAGTTTGCCAGGTCCGCTGAAGGGTCGAGGGTAGCAACGGCGAGGTCCAATCCGGTAGAGCTGGTGCATCAAAGCCGAAAGTCTTGCAGAATGCCGGGACCTCATCCGGATATCTCAGGGTGGCGGTGGTGTTGCCTCGACGAGCTGACAGACTGAACGGGTATCCCCATTTATACAGGACCTCTCTATCTACCAGGCATTTAAGGAGAGGTTTCAAGGCCCGTCTATGTTGCAACGTGATCCAAGAGAGATCCTGATAGAGAGCTATTTTGGCTCCTTTGAAAGATGGCGGTTTGGTTGGCGAAATCTTGGCTATGATGTCCTCTTTTAGGCGAAAGTCTGTGACGTGGCATATTATGTCTCTAGGGCTCCATCCATGTTTTTGGCCTTTAGTGCTCTGTGTGCTCTATCCATGGGGATCGGGTGGTCCAGGGGACGTTTTAGTATCGTATTGAATATTGTGTTAAGAGTAGTCTCTATGTCCTCTCTCACCCTCACCTCCGGTACCCCTCGAACCCGAATATTGTGTCTACGGCCCCTGTTGTCAAGGTCTTCAACGTGGCGTTGCATGTTGTCTATCTGCCTAGCCTGGGAGGTCACAAGTGATTGTAACTGAGAAATAGCTTGCCTAGCTTCTATGCGTTCCTTCTCCAGCTGATGGATTCGTTGGGTCAATCCCGTTACCTCTTGGCGGACTAATGCTATTTCTTGGTGGCATGTAGACTTCACCTCCCTAATGAGAGCCTGGAAGTCTTGTTTAGTAGGGAGGTGTTGTATTAGAGCCCACCACTCCTCGGAGGGCTGCACGCAGGGCCGGGAGTTGTTAGGCCGTAACAGGGCCGTGGGGTCCATCACATCAGCAAAATCCATCCTGACGGATGCCAGGTGTAACAGCAGAGGGGGTCCCCATCCCCCCCCCCCCCCGGAGTGTTGCAAACGTGGCATCTTGGGCGACCTCTGGGGTATAGGTGGGTCCAAATAGGAAGCCCCTCGGCTAGGTGCAGTGCCCTCCTCAGTGACTAGGTGTGAAGGCCCAGGGGAGAGACCGGGAAAGCTGGTCCCCACATGGGCTATATCTGTTAGATCTTGCAGGATTGAGGGGAGACCAAGCGGAACCCCCGGGGCACTTTCCCCATGGTCAGCAGCTGGGGAGGGGGATAAAGAGTCCTCCAGCCTGTTCCTGTTCTGCACAGTCAGTACATCCTCCTATATCTGGATCCCCTGGGTATCCCTCCGTAGGCCCCAGCACAGGGGATATGAGGAGTGTGTCACCCACCTCATCTGCATCGCGTCCTCCAGATGCCATAGGCGACATCTCCCGGTCCGGTGTCCGGGACGCTGGGGAAGAAGAGGAGCGGCCCCCCTGCTGTGGAGGAGAGAGGTCCGCGGCCACACGCTGGATCGGCGAGCTGGAGAAGGAGGGGGGAGGGACCTCCACCATCGGCGCCATCTTGTGGAGCTGCGGCAATGGAGACGCCTGAGTCCCGACTCCCGCTCCTCCGGGCGGCGAGGAGACGGATCCCGGCTGCGCTCGCCGGGTAGATGAGTCCTGCATGCCGAGCCTACTAGGGCTGGTAATCCCCGACAGCGGGTGGTCCTCCCTGCACCTGGATGCCATCCGCTCGCTGCTCCCACTGTCCTTTACAGAGGAATCCGTCCAGGGTGACCGGTACCGATGCCTCCGGGTCCCTGGCGGCCTTGGCTGATTTCTTAAGGCCCATGAGAGGGGTCTAGGCTAGTGTAGATTTGCTAATTAGGGTCCCCGGGTCAGGAGCTCTTCTTCCGCACGTCCTCACATGCAGGCTTCCGGGCACGCCCCTGGACACTCTTTTTGTAAACAAAACAAAGTATTCACTAATCTCAGGGAGACCAGTTCAAGAAAACACTGCGGGCAGCCGGCTAAAGCGCTCAACACAGTGAATTCCTAGGCCCATTGCCCCCTGGGAATTTTGAATATGCAAATAGAGTCTGTGGAGCCTCGTTTAGGAGTCTCAACACAGGACTAGCCAGATCTTCCTCTAGTGAAGGACCTAGCCATGATAACCACCATATTAAGTGGCCCTATGAGTCAATATCCAGCTCTTTACAAGCTTAAAGATATGACAAGGGAATACCAAGGCCAGGTTATCCATCCACAGACAGCTGTTTCGGGGTGTTGCCCCTCATCAGTGTGGAGTAGGATTCTGGCTAGGTGGGAGCAATGCCTTTTTGTAAAGACTCATGAGCTACCTGCAGTTTGTTGTCTAATCCCATCCATATCTATGCCATTGACTCAGCACAACTCGCTCAGGGACGTCTAACATCTCACAGCAGTTTCTACAGTGACATTTGCCTGTATTCCTATCAGAATTTGAGGATGTGTTCTCAGAGAAGGGTTGTTAGGATTTGCCTCCCCACCGTGTATACAACTGTCCTTTTAACCTGATTCCTGGTGCTAAACTACTCAAGTCGAGGCTTTACAATATTTCTGGTCCTGAGAGACAAGCCATAAACGATTTTATTGCCAAGAGAATGGAGATGGGACATTTCAGACCCTCATATTCGCCAGTCGCGGCAGGGTTCTTTTTTGTTAAAAAGAAATATAAGTGCCTCAGTCCTTGTTTAGATTTCCAGGAATTAAACCCAATAACTGTCCATGATCCATACCCCCTCCCTCTGATTCCTGATTTGTTCAGATTGTGGGAGCTAAATAGTTCTCGAAGTTGGATTCGAGGGGGGCCTAGAACCTGGTTAGAATTAGAGAAGAGGATGAACGGAAGACTGCTTTTAATACCCCTGAATGCCATTTCGAAAGTCTTGTGATGCCGTTTGGACTTACTAATGCCCCTGCAGTTTGCCAACATTTTGTTAATGATATTTTCCACCATTTGGTGGGAAGATTTGTGGTGGTGTATTTGGACAATATTTTATCTACTCACCCGATATGGTGACACATCAGATTCATGTTAAACAGGGGTTACAGATTCTAAGGCAGGGGTCTCAAACTCGGCTGGGTTGGTGGGCCGCACATAGAAAAACATTTATAGTGGGGGGCCGCATCCCTTGTAGGATGAAGTGATATTTTTAGTAATACCAGAATTTTTTGCTCAATGTAGTAAAGTACAAATCCTAATCCCTTTCTTGTAGTAATGTCCCCATCCTGTAGTAATGTCCTTTTCTACTGATGTCCCCCATTCTGATCCCCTTTTCTAGTGATGTCCCCATCCTGATCCCTTTTTCTAGTGATGATCCCTATCCTGATCCCTGTTTCTAGTGATGTCCACCATCCTGATTCCTTTTTCTAGTGATGTCCCTCATCGATCATGGTCCCCTTTTGTAGTGATGTCCCCCATCCTGATCCCCTTTTCTAGTGATGTCCCCCATCCTGATCCCCTTTTCTAGTGATGTCCCCCATCCTGATCTCCTTTTCTAGTGATATCCCCCACCCCATTCCCTTTTAGTAGTGATGTCCCCCATCTTGATCCCCTTTAGTGATGATGTCCCCCATCCCGATCCCCTTTTATAGTGATGTCCCCCATCCTGTTTTACCTTCTTTTTACACACTCAAATACACACTCTATAATACTCACACACAAACCTACACACAAACCCCCCTCCCACACACACACACACTCTCACACACACTCACACATCCTCATACACTCACACTCATACACACACTGAAACTCGCACACACTTTCTTATACACACACATCCTCACTCACACACTCACCCTAACACACACACCTCACACACACTCACACTTTTCTCACTTTAATGATGCATCGCTCCAGTGCAGGGGGCCACCGCGGTCCCCGCTGTACTGACTTCCGGCCTCCGCTGTGCTATGACTTCCACCAGCCGCCACTCAGACAAGCTCTGTTGCTCATCAAGATCAATGCATTCTGCCAGCCAGAGGCCCGCAGGTGACGTAATATTCTGCCGTTAGCTGTGGGCCTCTCATTGGCTGGCAGCTTGCATTTATCTTGCTGAGTGGCAGAGCTTGTTAGTGCTGCGGACAGAAGTCATCACACAGCGGGGACTACAGCGGCCCCCTGCACTGGGGCGATGCATCATTATGTTCTCCAAGGTGCCGCAGGCCGCATAGTGAAGCCCCAGGGGCCGCATGCGGCCCTCGGGCCGCGAGTTTGAGACCCCTGTTCTAAGGGATAACGTACTGTATGCCAAACTTGAGAAATGTGTTTTCACCGTTCAAGAGGGACAATTCCTGGGGTAGCTGTTGTCACCTTCATATTTTCAGATGTATCCAGCGAAGGAAGGTTTGGGCGGTGCTTGTTTGGGATCGTCCAGAAAACCTGAGGACATTGCAACATTTCTTGGGGTTTACTAATTTCCACCGAAAATGTATTAAGAATTATTCTGCGATTGTGAAACCCCTTGTGTACATGACAAGGAAGGGGTCAGATTTCTGTAAGTAGTCAGACGCTGCTCTACAGGCTTTTTACTCCCTGAAGAGGTGCTTTTGCTACTGCACCTATTCTCTTGTGAGCCTGTTCTCTCAGCCCTTTATTGTTGAGGAGGATGCATCTGAGGTGGGGGTGGGGACAGTGTTGTCACAAGTGGTGTCTCCTGGTAAATGGTTTTCTTGTGCTTTTTTCTCCAAAAAGTTATCACCGACAAAGAAATTATGATGTAGGCAATAGGGAACTTTTGGCTATTAAGTTGACCTTCGAAGAATGGTGTCATTGGTTGGAGGAGATATCCATCCCATTACCGTTATTCCGACCATAGACCATAAGATCTTACCTTAAATCTGCCAAGCGTCCAACCCCAGGTAGGCTAAATGGTCCTTGTTTTTTTTTTTTTTTTTTTTTTTTTTTACAAGATTTAACTTCACGATGTGTTGTCACGTAGTTTCCCGGATGGGAGTAATCAAGAGAGTCCTGTTCCCATTTTGCAGAGGGGGGTGGTTGTTTTTGGCTCTTTACCAGGATTTAGAGGGAGAGGTGTTGGAGGTTCAGGGGGACACTCTGGTCTCCTGCCTTTCAGGGAGACTCTTTGTACTACCTAATTCGCGCCTCAAAGTAATCAAGGAAGATCATGACTCTGTGTTGGCAGGTCATCCAGGTAGCAAGGCAACCTTGGATCTTTTGACTCGCTGATTTTGGTGGCCAGGGTTGCAAAAGGATGTAACTAAATTCATGTCTGCTTGTAGTGTTTGTGCATGTGCTAAAGTTATGCATACCTGACCATCTGGATACCTCCTACCATTATCCTTCCCTCATTGACCATGGACACATCTATCCATGTATTTTATCATGGATCTTCCTGTGTCGGCAAGCAAGACAGTGGTTCTGGTAGTGGTTGGTTCAGCAAGATGGTACACTTTCTGGCACAGATATTTGTCAGTGAGATCATGAGACTTCACGGGGTTCCCTCCAATGTGGCCACAGATCGTGGTACAGTTTGTTTCCAAGTTTTGGAAAGCTTTTTGTACTCGGTTGGGGGTGCAGTTGTCCTACTCTTCTGCTTTACACCCTCAGTCCGATGAACAGACTGAATGCACAAATCAAAATTTGGAGACTTCTTAGATGTTTTGTCTCAGAAAATCGGGAAGATCGGGCTTCTTATGTAACTTTAGCCAAATTTACCATAAACAATTGTCACCATTAGTCCACCGGCAAATTACCATTCTTTGCTGCATACAGGTTTCATAATCTGATACCTTTAGTGGTAGAGGTTCTTCAGGAATTCCTGAGGAGAAATTCCCCTCTTCGCTCTCTTCTGTATGAAAAGGGGTGCAGAGTAACTTGAGACTTATGGCTGACAGGAAGTGCTCGCCAGGTCCATACCTGTGCGTGAATGACTTTGTATTGTTGTCTACCAGGTATATCAAACTGAAGGTACCTTCATGGAAGTTGGGACCTAAGTGGGACATAGGTTTATTGGTCCTTACTAGATAACCTCCATCATTTATCCTGTAGCGTTTCATTTGGAATTACTTCAAGCACTTAGGATTAACAATGTTTTTCATAGATCTCTTCTCAAAAAATGTGTGCCTTCATCAGAGCTGTCCTATTGCCACCAGCACTGATCTGTGTGGATGGGAATTTGCAGTTTCTAATCTCTAAAATTGTGGATTCTCACATCACACCATTCCCTTCAGTATTTGATGCACTGGATGGGGTTACGGTCCTGAGGAAAGGATGTGGGTGCCGGCATCAGAGATGAATGCTGCCAGGCTGGTTTGAGCCTTTCATCTTTCCCATCCTGACAAGCCTGGTCCTGAGTGTTTGGAGACCACTCGTAGAAGGGGGGTACTGTCACAGGTGTATCAGGAGCCAAGGAAGAGGCTGTTGGAGTCACTCGCAGAAGATCACAGCATCTGGCTGAATGGCCAAAATCCTGAATTGTTGTTCTGTCCCTTTAAGTGGTATTTCTGATAGCTGGAGGTCACTTGGACCAAGCAGGCTCCTACCTGCCAACCTTTCTTCTATCACTATTTATACCACTTGGATCCCATGATGCATTTCTGGTGATAGAGTGTTTGGAGTTGGTGATGCTTGCTGGCTTTGCAGTGCTCCATGGATTTCTGTTGTAGTTTGTTGCCTGGCTTTCCATTTAGCTAAGTGTTTCTCCCTCTCCCCCTTGTTTGTTTCACTGGTGTTTCACTTTAGTTGTTAGCTGGGTTGACCAATGTTCACCCTGTTGGATCCCTAAGTAGTCTTAGTTGAGGGACAGACAGGAAAAGGTTATCCTACTCGGCGACAGTTGCAGAGACTGTATAGGGTTGTCAGTGGAGCCAGGTGTCAGCGCTAGTGTTTCTAGGGGTCACCATTCCTCTTTTTGCCCTTAGCATCAGGGACTGCTTCCTCCCCTTCTTGTCCTATGTGAGTGTCTACCTACGCCCAGCGTGACAGGTACTCTCCTGACTTTTTTTTTATAGAGAAAAGAGAAGAGTAATGGCCCCGATAATGTTCAGTTACTGGAAAAGGAACCACTGCCCCATCTGAATCAGATTCCCTACATCTAATCACAGACGACAGAGAGGGGGGGGGGACCCTTCGGTCTATCTGAATTTTTGTGGAGGCGGTTTGAAAATTCTATCTTGTAGCCATGAGCTACCATGGAAAGGATCTATGGATTTTTTGTGATTCGCTGCCATTTTTCCCCGAAGAGGAGCAACCTCCCTTTTACCCCCAACAGTGATGATTGCTTTGGCTGGGATTTGGTACTAGACTGGAACTTCCTGTCTTTACTCCCCTTACTATAGGTCCATCTGGCAGAACCTCCTTACTTTGGGAATTTTGTCTACGAAAGGGATAAGACCTGTGAAAGGATTGATCCTTTTGCTCCTCCTCAGGGAAATCTCTCTATTTATCAGATGGCTTATCCAGACTCTCATCTAGAACTGGCTCAAAAACCTTAAGGGTACCATCACACTTGGCGACGCACCAGCGATCGGACCTGCCGGGATCGCTTGTGCGTCGCTGTCGGGATCGCTGGTGAGATGTCACAAACAAACAGATCTCACCAGCAAAGCAGCAACGATCCGGAGTGATAAGGAGGTCGTCGGGACCCTGTTTCTCAGACCTGTATTATGGAGATCGTTGGTCGCTGTCCCTGTCAAACACAGTGATGCACGGTGCCCAGCGGGACCCCAACGATCAAAAAATGGCCCAGAACGGTTAGTAACGAGCAGCGATCTCACAGCAGGGGCTTGATTGCTGCTAAGTGTCACACAAAGAAAGATCGCTGTTGAGGTCGCTGTTGCGTCACAAAATTTGTGACCCAGCAGCGATCTCGTTTAGTGTGGCGGGTGCTTTAGACCTGAGAAGGAAATGGAATAGACCTTGTTTTTAGAAGCTATATCTTCATACCAGGTCTTAAGAAAGATAGCCCTTCTAGCAGCATTAGAGAGAGCATTATTTCTATCTAAATCTGACCAACTCAGCCAATGCATCCGCCATAAAGCTGCTGGCAATTCTAAGCAATGAGGGAGACTTGAGCATGGACTCTCTCGGAGTATTATCACGGAGATGACCCTCTACATCCTACAGCCTGACCTTCATAGACCTGGCAGCAATATTAATTTTCATAACTGCTGCTGAGTCCTCCCATGCTCTTTTTAATAAACGGTCTGCTTTTCTGTCCATTCAATCCTTAAGACCTGAAGAGTCTTCAAATGAAATGGACGTCTTCTTAACCACTTTGGATACAGGCAAATCAATTTTGAGTATTGTATCCCAGGGCTTGACCTCCTCTGGTTTGAACAGGAAACGAGCTCAGAAATCCCTCAGTATGGATATCCTCTTTTCAGCATCTTCCCACTCCTCTATAATCATGTTTCGGACATGGTTGTTCATTGGAAAGACCATAGACTTTTGAGCCCCATGGCCCTCAAACTTGTCATCCAGGGCAAATTAAACCTTTTCGGTCTCCATGACCTGCATGATATTTCTGACAGCTCACAGAAGGACATCCGTATTTTCTGAGCTAAGTAGCTATCTCCTGCGTTAACATTCTGGGTTAGACTAAGATCTTCCTCCTCATCTTTAGAACAGCAGAGTGGGTTGTCTTTCTCCTTGGAAGATAGCTCCGGGTCCCCTCTTACGCTTAGAACTGCCTTGAGACCTGAAGCCAGAGATATTAAGGAGGAGATAGAGGCTGGCACCTTTTCCTTGATCATGCTGCACATCTCAGATAGGAGGGCAACCTGATTTTCCTTAAGCAGATACATCCTGCACACATTCACTTCTGATATGAGTCCAGGAGCTTAAAGTTAGAATCCAGACATCTCTTTGACTTAACTGTTGCTTTCCTGCCTACCTCATTTTTCTTGGCAGAGGGTTTGGAACCGGAGAGTCTCTGACTTAGGATACACATATAGGGAGTAGTCTTAAGTCAAGGGTGAAATACACTATACATAGAGTATTGGTACCAAACTTACATGCATCAGGAGGTGACCCAGGTTGGGCATCTGAGCAGGCAAAATACTCAATGATGAGATGTACAGTAAGAACTGGCTAACACATCCACAGAAGCACAATCACTGCACAAACACCAGTCCCCAAGCTTTTTCCTGCTACCTGGATGCCTCCCAAAAATGTCCCTGCTTCCTGAATTCCACCGTGAAAAGCATGCCATCCTTGCGTGCGCCACGGGCCAGAAGCACATCATCTGCACATATCCGGCAGTTACAGAGCAGGGCCCAGACCCGGAAGAGGCTGTGGATATGTTCTATAATACCTGGGCAACTTGGATTATGTTTAGATACTCTCTAGACCTGGCAGCATGGTTAACCCCTTCATGACCAAGGACGTATTGATATGTCCTTGATTGGGTCCCTGACTCATCATTCATCTATTCCCGCAGACGTTGGCTGATCTCGTAAGCTAATGAGTGCCTGTTAATTAGTTAGCGCTGTCAAACTCTGAAAGGACAATCTAACATGTGCCAGCGGGGATCATACCGTTCCCTGCCACCATTGGTGACGCTGTGATGCATCATGAAGCGCTGATGTCTTGCCATGACAGCAAGGGGTCAGATGATGGCCCATGTTGCTGTTATAACGTTCCTGTGAATGCCTGTTGAGAGCCGGCATGCACAAGAATTGATCATTTCTGCTGTGCAGAGCCGTGCATCAGCAAAAATAATTATGACAAATATTGTGCAAGTTCATTTGTTAATTAATAGTAAAATGGCAATCCACGACAAAACAGGGGCCATTAGTATTTGGACCACAGCCATTGGACATATTTCCTTTAAATACATCAGGTATTATTTTACTACGTCATAGCACACAATAAATTACCACAATGACAAATCAAACTAACATGTGGACCATGTGGTATTTATTTCTCTAATATTTTGGAGATCGTTCTAAAATATACATTAACGAATTGGTTTAAAAATTCCAAATGTCCCCTTTGCATGTAAGGTAACAAAATAAATTAGATATATATTCAGAATATACTGTTTAACTACTGCTTAAAGGGCTTCACCAAGAATGTGATAAGCATGGTGCCTGTGACATCATTAAAACTGCAGCCGACTTAAGGCCCTGTCGCACATAAAGAGATCGCTAACGAGATCGCTATTGGGATCGCTGTTGCGTCACGAATTTCGTGACGCAACAGCGATGTCGTTCTATGTGACACTCACCAACGATCTGGCCCCTGCTGTGAGATCGTTGATCGTTACACACTGCTCTGGGTCATTCCTGTGTCGTTGTGCTCCCGCTGGGAACGCTACATCGTTGTGTTTGACAATGAGCAACGATCTCAATGCTACACTATGGAGAGAAAATTGACATTGACCTCGGTATAATTCTGGATCGCTAGTGCGTCGTTTTTCACATCGCTGGTAAGATGCCTGTTTGACATTTTACCAGCGATGTGTAAATGATGCACCAGCGATCTCTGCACATCGTTATCGGGATAGCTGATGCGTCATTATGTGAGACTGGGCCTTAAGTCATGTCAGCAAACTGAAGTAACAGAGCTCGAGATGTATCTCAACAGTCAGAAGAGTTGCCGCTATAAGCATTTGAATCTCCCTTAGAAGATGAGCAGCGCTGTGGACATGAGATGGAATAAATCTTTTTACTGACCAAGCACAGATATCTGTTTTGCAGAGCAGGCTGGAGAAACCTGACACTCCATTGTTGTATTCAGTCAGTGAAAAGATTTAATCCATTTTAGGTCCACTTTGCAGCTCATCGGCTGAGAGTTATATGGGCTTATGATGGCGGCTCCCCTGATAATTGAGATACCGTACATATTGTGCTCTGTTGCTTTCATGTTCAGCCGACCTGATACATAACTAGGGCTGTAGCAGTTTGTATGATGTCACATGTGCCATGTTTATCACATTTTTAGAAACCCCCTTTAATCAACTCAAAGCCTCATAGACAACACAAACAATGTATTCTCACCTCATGCAGCACTGCTGTTCGAGCGGGTAATGTGATGTCACGTAACTGGCCGCAGCCTATACTATTTTACCAGAACAAGATGTCTGAAGCTGTAGTGGTTAAATGACAATAATGTCACATCACATTGTGGAACTGTGATACTTCGCCTATTGATTATACGTAGTTTTTATTATCTATAGGGCTCTGACTTGATTGAGTAGCAGTTGTCCAGTAATGAAAAATTCCTTTAGAATATTTCAAGGATTTGACGAATGCTTAAGAGTTTTTAACTTGCTTTGTAATTAAAGAGTCTAACCGATGCATTACTAAGTCACTTTACTGGAAACAAAACAACACATTAAAAATAATATGCAGTAAAACAAGTGTATTAAAAAAAAAAAAAAAAAAAAAAGAGACCTTAAACCTTGTGTACAATACACATGTCAGTTATTATTTACATAGGTGTTTAACTGTAGCCTAGGGGGAAAAAATTGTACTGGTGAACAAAACCATATTACAGTCCGAAAAGCATGACAATGTATTTGTTTCCATCCTATGCCATGTCCTGATGTGCAGCATCATATTCTGAAATGTACAGTTTCAACTCTTCAATACATCTCTCGCCAATCTCGCTTAAATTCTGCCGCAAAGCAAACTGGATCTGCTTTTCGAGGGAAGGATCCTTTTCGATAAGCATCTTCACAACCATGCCAAAAGTCTCACAGTCCTGCCTGTAGACCTATGCAAAAAATGAAAGTCAGAGTAAGTACTGTTCTAAGAGATCAACATATCAAGATTGTTGACAAGCAGCTCCTTTCATTACTAAGAAACATGATTGCAGGAGGGCAGACATCCATGTAACGCCAAATAACTTGTAGGAGGATGCCCTTGTGGAAGCCTATGACAGCATCTCATGAGAACCCTTTTAACAAATCCTTATATTTTATGGGTTCTTTAGGGTTGGCATATACAACAACACCAATTCCTACTTAGGTGAGAATATATAATTTGTGCACAGAGGCTGCTTCTATAAACATTTAGAATAGAGGGAGTAGGGAAATGTAAAGAATATTGACATATCCTTGGGAACACAATCAGTGCATAATACAAATCAGGCTACAAGCAGAACTAGGAAGTCTATGAATGTAGATTATGCCTTGAAGGTCACTAGAAAATTATCCCCTTCACCCCCGGACAAGTTTTAGTTTTCCGGTTTTTGTTTTTTCCTTCACTTCTTCCAAGAGCCATAACCTTTTTTTATTTTTCCATCAATATAGCCATATGAGGGCTTGTTTTTTTGCAGGACGAGTTGTGCTTTTGAATCATAAAATAATTTATTTTACCATATAGTGTACTGGAAAACGACAAAATAATTCCAAGTGCAGTGAAATTACAAAAACATTGCAATTTACACAATTTTTTTTTATTATTTATCATTTTCACTATATGGTAAAACTGACACTAGCATCTGTAGTTTACAGGTACATTGTAATTCTTCACATAGGAAACTGAATGGTGTTTCAAATTATTTGGTGCTGCTGTGAAAAAGAAATGGATTGCACACAGATGACATAAAATCATGTCTTCTGCATGAAATTGATGATTATTTTATTCAGTTTTTGGACCGGGCCCCACTGTGATTTTATATTTTAACCCCTTCAAGACCAAGGGAGACAGCTCTGGAGATTCACAATGCTCCAAAGCCTGATCTAAACCCCTAGCCCGGCACTTTACATTTTCATCCCTCTCCGATGTGCAGTGACTGCTTGCTGCATGCTAGGGCTGGGCGATTTTGGAAAAAATCAAAATCTCGATTTTATTTAAACCTATGGACGATTTTTGATTTAAATCTCGATTTTTTTTTTTTTTGCTTTTCTTTGATGAATAAAGAGGGGGCCCCCGTGACAGAGAAGAGGAGGGTAACTGAGGGAAGCGTCCTGCTTCCCTTGGGTGTTCCCGCCCCTCCTCTTGTCTGCAGCCCAGGCTCTAACCCTAGCCCTAACCCTAACACTAGCCCTAACCCTAGCCCTAACCCTAGCCCTAACCCTAGGAGAAGGGGGCGGCGCCATATCCCTGTCAGGGCACCGGCGGCAAGGGGCAGGTAAGACCTGCACTGGGCTCTGACAGCTATGCCCCCCCGCGACCTCACCAGCGGCTGCAGCAGGGGCGGCAGGGCACTGATAGCCCCCCCCCGGAACTCGGCCGCTGCAGCAGGGGCGGGGGGCACTGATCGCTCCCCCCCCGGAACTTGGCCGCTGTAACAGGGGCGGTGGGGGGGGGCATTGATCGCTCCCCCCCGGAACTCGGCCGCTGTAGCAGGGGGGGCACTGATCGCTCCCCCCCCCCCCCAGAACTCGGCCGCTGTAGCAGGGTGGGGGCACTGATTGCTCCCCCCCGGAACTCGGCCGCTGCTGCTGTAGCAGGGCGGGGGGGCACTGACAGCACTTCTCCCCCCCAGGACTTCTCCCGCCGCTGTAGCAGGGGCTGGGCTCTGACAGCACCCCCTCCTCTCGGCCTCACAGTGAGCAGCGGCAGTGGCCGCGGTATACCACTAGGAAGCCACTACTAGCCACCCGGATCTTCTAAACAGCGCTCCGGCGGCCATTTTAAATCGAATTACACGATTGTTAACAAATCCACAATCGTGGCCACAGCAGGGGAGAATTAATCGAATTCGATTAATCGAGGAGGAGGGCAGAGCCAGCAGAATAGGAGGCTGTGCAGAAACATAGCAGGGGGTGGAATACACAAGGAGGAGCTGGAGGACTGTGGCAGCAGTGAAGACCTCTTAATAAGATCCCACCCATTAGACTACTTAACTGTAAATTTTCTAAAGTCTTTTTCTAAAGCTTACAGGGGGCTAGAGACATGGGGAGTCTTCCCTGAATGCAACAGACATGCTGCATTCAGTGCTGCATTTACTTTGCAATGCAGCAGGGGGTGACAGGTCCTCTTTAAGCTCTTGCCCACAAGAACAGAACTCTGAGCATCCTCATTTACTTATCTATTAAAATAAATTAATAACATCTACAGAAATAGTATAATTTTATAGCAGGATAAGTTCCGTATATATATGTCTAAAGAGTTCAGTTTAAATTTTGGGGGTCACAAATTCCCTTTAACAACATTCCTAAAAATAATTAGAGACAAGATGTCCTAATGGGAAGAATTATTGGATTACATTGCTAGAGGTGAACACAATTCATAAACATCGTCTTCACTTTTACTTTTCAGATGAGAATAGTTGGCAATGATGGAAGGCATTG
The DNA here is from genome assembly GCA_033576535.1 of Allobates femoralis. Classification (NCBI taxonomy): domain Eukaryota; kingdom Metazoa; phylum Chordata; class Amphibia; order Anura; family Aromobatidae; genus Allobates; species Allobates femoralis. The sequence goes on along the minus strand of JARQOC010000004.1, from coordinate 338,711,388 downwards.
TTTAGGGTTATGATGGATAGCTAACAATCTACATTACAGTATCATATATAATAATGACAGCTTAAAACATAAAACAGTACTCTCTGTCAATGCCAATTTACACCACTGATGTAATGAAGAACATTTCCTTTTACATAATCTTTTGAGGTCTCAAAACCGTGTATGAACCAATAGCTTTATCAGTTCCAGAGCAAAATTAAATTTTTCTAGATAAATGTAGCTGTTAAAAATTCTAATGAAAATAGTTTAAATGTGGCATCACACCATGGCAAAAGGCATCTAGGATTTATTACTTGTAGAATAATCCTTTTCCGTCTGTTGTAATTACTCACCTAAGTCTGGCTTCACATTAGCGTTCACCGCTGCTGCGTATTGCGGTGGGCAAACGCAAGCCGGCCTAATACAAAGCCTAAACTCAGGCGCCAAATGAAGCACATATATCACACTACAACTATTTAGCTGGGCATTTTTTTCCACTGGGAGGAGATCGATAATATCAGAAAAAGGCAAAGTTCAATAAAGCGGCCCATCATGCTTCACCAGATATGTCACAAGAGATCTTGCTAATGTTTTACCATGCAAATGCAAACACAAAATTTTAAACGCATTTTCCGAAAATCTGATAATTTCAAATATTTCACAAACTGCCCAGTGTGTCTGCTGTGCTTCTTAGCCACATCTGTACCAAGTTTCAAGTTGGGATGGCGATGGGATCATATTTTAAAATATTTTTACTATGAATAGCGTCAATTCGAAAAATCTTGAATTTGACACAAAAGGAAATAGCGATTGCTAGTAAGCGCTTATGGACAAGATTACATTTCACCCACTTAAAAGGGACAAATTGATGATAAAAAGCCACTTTAAAAACGTACTATTAATTGTTTGATTAGTTCATATTTTATAGAACGATAATTTAACTACTGTACTATTCTTATTAAACACTTCATAAATGACAAGTTTAGTGATATAATAGAAAACATTATAAAATAGGGTTAACATTTTTGGTTCTTTAAGGGCCAACTTTACACACACCAATTATTTGTCCAACTTCTGAACAGATCTCTGGTTGCAGTGAAATCATGGACACTTTGCTCCATTTTGTGGCTGTGTACAAATGGAACAATGTGTCCATGATTTCACTGCAACCAGAGATCTGTTCAGAAGTTGGTCACAGAAGTTGGTGTGTGTAAAGGGCCCTTAACCTTGTTTAATAAAACTTGAGGATATGATCACCTTTCTTCTTTTGGTTTGTTCAATGCATTCAGGTTGAACATGCTGAGCGTTGTGTTCTGATGATTAAGATATATTTATCCTGGCACTTACAGGATTTGTTTTTTGCATTTCTTTTTTGTTGCATATAAATGTTTTATTCAATAAGTTGTGATAACTCCCACAACCATAAAATAAAAAATATAGAAATTTGACAGGTCCCAAGTTGAATCTCTGCACAAATATAACCAAGAACACAAGTAACACACAGACATTTTTTCACAATTTTCAAACTAACATTTCACAATTGCACATCAAAATTTTGAATTTGATTTTTCCCAAACAAAATGAAAAAAAACATAGTCTTGTGACATATCAAATGAAAGCTGTTACCGTTCTGAGTAAAATGATGCCTTCCCGCTTCATTATCTTATTTCTAGCCCGAGATAAAAAAAAAATGTAAAGCGTACCAGGCCAAAATTCACACTTTTTTAAAACTTTAAATATCTGTAAAATACTGATTAAGAAAAAAATTAAAAACTTTTAATTTCTAATTACCGTATATACTCGTGTATAAGCCGAGTTTTTCAGCCCAAAATTTGGCTGAAAAGTCTCCCCCTCGGCTTATACACGGGTCAATACGGTAGTTGGGGCCGCTCATTATATATGCACTGCTTCCCCCTGTCAATCAGCGGCAGGGGGAAGCAGTGCATATATGCCCCCAAATGCTGGCACTCTCCCCCCTGTAAGGGATCTCCCCCCGCTGCGTATCTTACCATCCCGGTCTTCTGCACAGCGCCGCTCCTCGGTGCTCCGTTCTTCATGCTCCCGTCCTGCTACATCCGGGATCTCCAGCCGTCGCAGGCATATGACGTCATCGCGCGACGGCCGGGGATCCCGGATGCAGCGAGGACGGAGCTTGGAGAACGGAGCACCGAGGAGCGGCGCTGAGCAGAAGACCGGGATGGTAAGATAAGCTAGCGGGGGGGGGGGGGGGCCTTACAAGGGGGGTGAGTGCCAGCATTTCGGGGCTGCTATATACCCCCTGGGGGTGCTGTATACTACCACTGGGGCTGTATATACCACTGGGGCTTTATATACCTCTGGGGCTGCTGTATACTACCACTGGGGCTGCTGTATACTCCACTGGGGCTGTTATCCACTGGGGCTGTATATACCTCTGGGGCTGCTGTATACTACATGGCTGTATCCACTGGGGCTGTATATACCTCTGGGGCTGCTGTATACTACCACCGGGGCTGTATATACCACTGGGGCTGTGTATACTACCCTGGGGCTGTATATACCTCTGGGGCCGCTGTATACTACCACTGGGGCTGTTATATACCTCTGGGGCTATGATCTACCTTGGCGTGATCTACCACTGGGGCTGCTGTATACTACCACTGGCTGTATATACCTGGGGTTGCTGTAAACTACCACTGGGGCTGTATATACCCTCTGGGGCTGCTGTATACTACCACGGGGCTGTATATACCTCTGGGGCTGCTGTATACTACCACTGGGGCTGTATATACCCCATTTGGGGCTGCTGCTGTATACTACCACTGGGGCTGCTGTATGTACCTCTGGGGCTGCTGTATACCACACTGCTGGGGGCTGTATACCTGTGCTGGGGTCCACCCTCGGCTTATACACGAGTCAATAGGTTTTCCCAGGTTTTGGGGGCAAAAGTAGGGGGTCGGCTTATACACGGGTCGGCTTATACACGAGTATATACGGTAACTAAAGTAGTACTTCATATAGAAAAAAAAATAAAAAATCTAAAGACGTCAGGTAAAAAAAAATATTCATATTTAGATCACTTGATATGGAATGACCCATTGACGCTATTAATAGTAAAATATTTTAAAATATGATCCCATCGCGATCCCAACTTGAAATTTGGTACAGATGTGGCTAAGAGCACAGGAGACATATGGGCAGTTTTTGAACTATTTAAATTATGCAGAAATTTTGCGTTTGCGATCGCATGGGTAAACATCAACAAAGATACTCTTGTGACATACCTAGTGAAAGCCTGGACAGTTCTGAGAAGAATGGTGTTTATTTTGTTTCTCTATCTTATTTCTAGCCGAGATATGATAGAAAATGTAAAGTCATAACTGGCCAAAATTTGCCCTTTTTAAAACTTTAAAAATCTGTAAAAAATTAACTGATGAAGAAAAAAATTCTAAACTTTTTTTTTGTAATTAACTAAAGTTGTACTTCATATAGAAAAAAAATAAAAAAATCTGAAGACGTCAGGTAAAAAAATATTCATTTTTGGATCAACTTGACATGGAATGACCTAGTGCCACAAGCAATAATCGCCAAAAAAACTGCTCACTAGTTTCCCTTTACAAGTTCAAGACCGGGCAATTTACTCCATTCATGAACACTCACATTTTCAGGGAGTTTAAATACATGTGGTTTACGAGCCAAAATATTTTTTTCTCGCTTTGGATACTCAAGTCATTTTTGTGTCATTTCTGTAAGATATACGAGGCTTCATTTTTATGTTTCTATAATATTATTATTTTTTTAAATTAAACGAAAGTCGTGTCGGTTTCCAATTTTTTTAATGAAAACAAATACATGTAATACTTTGCTTCCTGTTTGAAACAAATATTTTAATATACCAAACACATTTTATTTTTACTGGGTGGGCTAATAACAGCAATTTGAATTGACAGAGGCATTTTTATTTTATTTTTCACAATGTGCCCCCCATATGATTGTCAAACAACTTTGGGGGTGAAGAACCACTTAAATATTGAATTTTTTTTATTTTTTTCTTATTTCCAATGTAACTGGGGTTGATATATTAGCTCCAGTTACAGGGAAACTGGGTGAATATCAGCGCTATGTGGGTCTACTGTGACGCGGGCAGTCCCTGCTCCATCTCTATACACAGTAATCACTTGACAGCAGTGTATGAACTGCTGCCTATTACTGTGTATAGAATGCTTCTTTCATGCTCTGTATACACCAATAGAGAACACACAGATGATAACCTGCTGTCTGTGCCTTCTTTAAGGTTAATCTGACTGTCTTTGAAAGCAGGATCCCCACTCACCTGGCTATACAATGCATGTAGCTGCGCTACTTGGCATTGACACTTTAGATCACCGACAAGTAGGGACTGACCACCTGGACATTTAAAGTCAATGGCAGTAAGAAATGGTTAAAGAACAATCTAAAGACCCCTTTACACGCTGAGACTTCAGCGATCCCACCAGCGATCCGACCTGGCTGGGATCGCTGGAAAGTCTCCCTGCAGTCACTGGTGAGCTGTCAAACAGGCAGACTCACCAGCGACCAGCCAGCAGCGACGTAGATGGTAACCAGGGTAAGCACCGGATAACTAAGCAGCGCGCTCTGGTTAGTTACCCGGTGTTTACCCTGGTTACCAGTGCCCAGCATCTAATGTGCGGCGCTGGGCATTGGCTGGAAGGTCGTTGATCTCTCGCTGTCACACACGCCGATGCGTGCTGACCAGCGGGAAAACCAAAGACCAAAAAATGGTCCTGAACGATTTGTAGCGATCAGTGACCTCACAGTAGGGGCCAGGTCGCTGATGCGTGTCACACACTGTGACATCGCTGGAGAGGGCGCTGTTACGTCACAAAACCTGTGATGTTTCAGCAATATCGCTAGCGATGTTTGCAGTATGTGACGTACCCTTAAGATACAGCCCAAAAAGGAAATCACAGGCAAAACCCAGAGTCAGATAAAAGCTGTCTTGGAGCGTTTGACTTGTCTTTTGTGTGTTTTTAACTTGTTTACTTTTAGGAAAATAATGAAAACTTCAATTGGAAGTCAATTTTCACTGCTGCTCCATGTCAGGATGTTCTTTAACCCCTTATGGCCACTTTACACGCGGCAACAGGAAGATAGAAACGGCAGGTGTACCTTTACCTTCAAAACTTGCAGAATTACACGCAGCCACTTCAAGTTGTTTTGAAGGTAAAAGTACAATTGTCTCCGACACCTGCCGTTTATTTTACCTTCAAAACACCTTGCAGATACCTGAAATACACGCAGCCACTTCAAGGTGTTTTGAAGGTAAAAGGTACAATTGTCTCCGACACCTGCGTTTATTTTACCTTCAAAACACCTGCAGATACCTGAATACACGCAGCCACTTCAAGTTGTTTTGAGGTAAAAGTACAATTGTCTCCGACACCTGCCGGTTTATTTTACCTTCAAAACACCTTGCAGATACCTGAAATACACGCAGCCACTTCAAGGTGTTTTGAAGGTAAAAGGTACAATTGTCTCCGACACCTGCCGGTTTCTATCTTCCTGTTGCCGGGTGTAGAGTGGCCATTAGTGACAAAGGCAATTTTCACCTTAACCACCAGAGCAAATTTTATAATTCTGACCAGTGTCACTTTATGAGAAAACGCTTCAACGGATCCCAGTGATTCCAAGACTGTTTTCATGACATACTGGACTTCATGTTAGTGGTGAATTTAGAACTATATTTTTTGCATTTATTTGTGAAAAAAAAAAAATTTTGTTGAAAATTTTGCAATTTTCAACTTTTGAATTTTAATTTTGTTAAATCAGAGGAATAGTTAAAAAATAACGTTTCCCACATGTTACATCAGCGCAATTTTGGAACCAAAATTTTTTTGTTAGGAAGTTAGAAGGGTTCAATGTTCATCAGCAATTTATCATTTTTACATCAAACCTTATAAAACCATTTTTGTAGGGACCAAATCACATTTGTAGTCACTTTGAGGGGCCTATATGAATGAAAACACACAAAATTGACACCATTCCAAAAACCGCACACCTCAAACTACTAAAAACCACATTAAAGAAGTTTATTAACCCTTCAAATGCTTCACGGGAATGAATGAAAAGTAGAATGAAAGAAGAAATACATTTATATTTTACCTAAAATTGTTGTTTTAGCCTCAATTCAATCACTTTTACAAGGGATAGCATGATAAATTGGATGCCAAAATTTGTTGCCCAGTTTCTTCTGAACGCACCGACACCAGGCTGTGGAGTCAGAGTTGTGGAGTCGGTGTCTATTTTGATGGAGTTGGATTCAGGGAAACTGAGGAGTCGATGTTGGAGTCGGATGTGTGGCTTACGGACTTCACAGCATTGGTTGTGGAGTCGGAGTCATGGTGTCAGAGTCGGTGTCCTATTTTGGTGGAGTTTGGGTCAGAGTTGGATGTTTGGCTACAGACCCCACAGTCCTGGCCGATACCCAACATGTAGTCAGCAACCACTGTTTGAACAAACAGGAGGGCTCAGGAGGGAAGGAGTACTATTTGAATTTTGAAAGCACATTTAGCTGAAATAGATGGCAGGCACACCATGTTCATTTCCTGGACCCCTAAGGTAGCTAAACAGCAGAAATCCCCACAAGTGACCCCTTTCAGAAACTAGACCCCTCAAGGATTATATCTAGGGGTATAGTGAGCATTTTAAACCCACAGATACTTCACCTAATTTGATAACAATAGGTCGTCATATTGAAAATGTTCTTTTTTTTTCTTCTTCACAAAAGTGTTGCTTTAGCACCAACATTTTTTACTTTTACAAGAGATAACCCTAAAAAGTTATCCCCCAGTTTGTTACCCACTTTCTTATGAGCGCAACATTACTCTACATGTAGACAAAATGTTCTGTTTAGATAAATGGGAGGGCTCAGAAGTGAAGGAGCAACATTTGAATTTTCGAAAAGCTGAAATAGATTGTGGGCACCATGTCAAATTGTAGGGACACTAGGGTGCCTAAACAGCAATAACCTCCACAAATGAACCCATTTTGGAAACTAGATCCCCCCAAAGATTTTATAGAGGGGTTATAGTGAGCATTATTGAACCCACAGGTACTTCACAGAATCTGATAATAGGTTGTGATATTGAAAATTTTCTTTTTTTCACACTAAATTTCTCACTTTAGGGTATGTGGACATGATCCAGAGACACTGCATCCTAGATTCAGTACATCCTCTCATACGAGGACGCCGAGGATCTCCACGGTGAACGCAGCCATGTGTACCAACGATCTGCGTTCAGAGGACGGTGACTTTTTCCCCGCATTCAACCACCAAGATCGCCTCTGACTCTGCAGCGCTAAACTGACATGCTGCGGTCAATTGGAGGCACAGAAAGTCACCCTGCAGGTCAGTTTATGCTGCAGAGAATACAAGCACAATGGGCACAGGATTTCTGTAAATCCCATCCACTTTGCTTGCACTGTACAACGCAGTGGTTTAGCTGTAGTGATAACATGCTGCATCCAAACGGCTGCAAATGATGATTGTGAGGACAAAACCTTAGGGTTCAGTCACACAAGTATATAAAATCTGCGAGTGCAATGCGAGAAAACATTGCATTGAACTCGCGCATATCTGCTCCTTTTTTATGTTCAAAATTCAGTGTGTGGGGCAAATCAAAGCATGCTGCGAGTGGCTGTGTATCTCGCCAAGTCAATGGGTGCGAGAAAAACGGGTGGCACAAGAACCACACAAGGAAAGCACACGTAATGAACACAAAATCTTTTTTTTTTTACATCTTTTACATACTCTAAAAAGCTAGGGTAGCTAAATAAATACACAAATGTTTAACAGCTATATAATGTCCCAACCCCCACATATTGTAAGCTTGCACCCTTTACTGCCTTTCATGTGGCACTAAAGGGTGTTTAGCCTTGTATTTAGCAAAAATATAAAACAAATAAACAAAAGTAATAATGTGTGGTCCCCCTATTTTTGATTGCCAGCGAGGGTAAGCCAATGGCTGGAGCCTGCAGACCACAGCTCACAGCTTTATCTTGGCTGGTAAACAAAAACATAGGTCACCCCACACTGTTTTTTCTAATTATTTATTTATAACTAATTTGGGAAAAAAAGCAGCATAGGGTCCCCCCCCATTTTGGTTAAAATTCACAGAAAAGGTTCCCTCCGATTTTGGAAAACCAGCCAAGGTAAAGCAGACAGCTGTGGTCTGGTATTCTCCCGGTGGGAAGGGCTGTGCTTATTGGCTCTCCCCAGCCTAAAAATAGCAGGCCTCAGCTACCTCAGAGTTGGCGCCTCCATATGATGCGTCAATCCTGGCACTTACCCTGGCTCTTCCCACTGCCCTGGTGCTAGTGGCAGTTGGGGGAGTATCGGGAGTGTCAAAGGGCCTACCGAGGTGTCCCATTGGGGGCACGCGGAGAGAACTGAAGCTCACTGGGTGACCAAGGGGAACTGGGGAGACAGGGGGCTAACTTCTCTCTCCAATGTGACGTGTGATTACATCAGAGAGAAATACACAGGAGAGTGCAAGTGGCTGCTTCTGGCATGCTCCGGCACCATTTTAGGAGAATCAGGAGGAGGGGTGGGGTGCTTTGTACCAGGGGACGGACATTTCTCTGTCATCTGACATATCTGATCTTGTCACATAACAGAGAATTTTTTTTTTTTACCAACAATTCAATGTATCTTCATGTCATCACTGTCATACGGTGTATAACGGTGACCACGGAGCCAGTAATAAAAATAAAAAATAAAAAAAACAAACCACAGCCCGATTCCTATTATGCAGGGTCTCAGCTACCCTTGATAGCTGAAATCCTCGAGATTTCCTGACACTGGGAGGGTGAAGGAGGGCGCTACAGCTCATATCCTTTATTTCAATGGCAGAAAGGAAGAGTACTTAACTACCGCTGTTTTTATATGATACAGCGGTCGTTAAGGGGTTAATGAAATTCCAAAGACATACAGTGGTTAGCACTGCAGCCCTGTGGTTTTTGGTTCAACACCCACCAATGACAACATTTGCAAGGAGTTTGTATTGTTTGTGTGAGTTTCCACTGAGTTTTTAGGTTTCCTCCTACACTAAAAAGACACACTGATAAGAAATGTAAATTGTGAGGCCCAGTGGGGACAGGATGATCACATCTGTAAAGTGCTGTAAAATTAATAGCACTATATAAGTGAGTTGCATAAAAACTGTACAATTCTTGATATTGATATCTTGTGGACCTACTTGTCTAAGGGACCTTTCACATCAGCATTTTTTCACAATCGCGGCAGCTTTCTATGCATCTGTAACGGTCGACTTGCGGCACAAATCCGGCAAACCCCATTAATTCTCTATGGGGTTTGCAGTCAGGTGCAGCAAGTGCAGTTTTGCCTGGTCCGTCAAATTCGGCACTTGCAGCTACGCAAAAAAACGCTGTTATCAGTGGTTTTTCCATGTGGCCGCAAGTACTGGATTAATCAAAACCACACTTAACGCACCTGACCACAAGTTCCACAGAGAATGACTGGGGCTTGCTGGATTTGTGCCGCAAGTCGGCAGTTACCCGGCAGATGCAGCAAAATCTGCCGCGATTATGAAAAAATGCTGATGGGAAAGCAGCCTAAGCAGGACTGACAATACCATTGAATACTGGAAGTACGGCAAAGAGAAAGGATTTCGGATAATGTGGATTTTGTTGTAAAGATCGTTGAAAGAAAGTATGCCACAACCTTTTTATTTTTATTATAGAGACATAAAAAAATGTGAGATTTTATAACCTTGGAATAATAAGACACTGGTGAAAGCAAACTAGAAATGAAACCATTGGATTGGGCTGATGTTTGTTCCGTGCAGAATTTTATTATAATGGAATGGTGTCAATAGATTCTTTCACAGACAGGTTCTTTATTGTGCACGACTCTGCATTTCAGAGCAAAATCAGTTTACTTTTCAGGAAATATGTAATTAGAAGAAAGGAATTTGGTTAGGTGCCAAAACACAAAGTACTTTCTATGGAAAAAAAAATCACTGGCACCTCTTCATTAAGATCCACAACTACCAGGGGCAGTGTCAGCCAAAGCTAATTTTCCATTTACAAACTACCGTATTTTTCGCTTTGTAAGACGCACTTTTAGTCCCCCAACTTTTGGGGGAAAGTGGGGGATGCGTCTTACAAAGCGAAAGTGTGCTTTGGGGGGTGGGAAAGGCAGCTCAGGAGCGGTGTCCGGGGGCTGTCAGGGGCCAGGAGCAGGCTGCAGCTGCGGGCTCTGGTCACGTGGGGCCGCTCATTATCTCCTGTAATATGCACTGCATCCCGCTGTCAATCACCAGCGGGAGCAGCCCATATTACAGGAGCCGGGTCCGCAGCTGCAGCCTGTCTGTATAGTCAGTGATTTCCACGCTTGCATTGCGTGGAAATCACTGACTATACCATGGATTGATACTCACCTAGCTTCAACCGCTGCCTCCTGACCGCGATATCCCTGCCATCTGTGCTCTGCCGGCATCCGGGTGCTGTGAGCGTCGCTGCGAGTGACGTCATCACCGAGCGGCGCTCTCAGGACCCGGATGCCGGCAGAGCACAGATGGCGGGGATATCGCGGTCAGGAGGCAGCGGTGAAGCTAGGTGAGTATCATGTGCACAAAGGGGGCTACAGTGTGCCAGCCAGGGAACATTACGCCAGCCAGGAGACAGTGTGCCAGCCAGGGGACATTGTGCCAGCCAGGGGACAGTATGTGCCAGCCAGGGGACAGTATGTGCCAGCCAGGGGATAGTATGTGCCAGCCAGGGGACAGTGTGTGCCAGCCAGGGGATAGTGTGTGCCAGCCAGGGGACAGTGTGTGCCAGCCAGGGGACAGTGTGTGCCAGCCAGGGGACATTGTGCCAGCCAGGGGACAGTGTGTGCCAGCCAGGAGACAGTGTGTGCCAGCCAGGGGACATTGTGCCAGCCAGGGGACAGTGTGTGCCAGCCAGGGGACAGTGTGTGCCAGCCAGGGGACATTGTGTGCCAGCCAGGGGACAGTGTGTGCCAGCCAGGGGACATTGTGCCAGCCAGGGGACATTGTGCCAGCCAGGGGACAGTATGTGCCAGCCAGGGGACAGTATGTGCCAGCCAGGGGACAGTATGTGCCAGCCAGGGGACATTGTGCCAGCCAGGGGACATTGTGCCAGCCAGGGGACAGTGTGTGCCAGCCAGGGGACAGTGTGCCAGCCAGGGGACAGTGTGTGCCAGCCAGGGGACAGTGTGTGCCAGCCAGGGGACAGTGTATGTGCCAGCCAGGGGACAGTGTATGTGCCAGCCAGGGGACAGTGTGCGCCAGCCAGGGGACAGTGTGTGCCAGCCAGGGGACAGTGTCTGTGCCAGCCAGGGGACAGTGTCTGTGCCAGCCAGGGGACAGTGTCTGTGCCAGCCAGGGGACATTGTGCCAGCTAGGGGACATTGTGCCAGCCAGGGGACAGTGTGCCAGCCAGGGGACAGTGTGTGGCAGCCAGGGGACAGTGTGTGCCAGCCTGGGGGGACAGTGTGTGCCAGCCTGGGGGGACAGTGTGCCAGCCTGGGGGGACAGTGTGTGCCAGCCTGGGGGGACAGTGCAACACCATTGGAGGCAGTGCGCCACTCTGGGGGAAGTAGTATGTGCCAGCCTTGAGAGGCAGTGTGCCAGCATAGGGAACAGTGCACCAGCATGGGAGGCAGTGTGCCAGCATGGAGGACATATATACCAGTATGGGTGTTTCATGTACCAGGATGAGGAACTTGTATATGATCTGTAAGACGGACACTGGCATTATAAGACGAACTCCATTTAACATTAAAAAAGTTTTTTTTCTCTTTTCCTTAACCAATATTGTGGGTGCGTCTTATAATCAGGTGCGTCTTATAAAGCGAAAAATACGGTATGATGGCAACAAGACTTAATCATCCAGGATGGATTCTAGGCAACAAGTGTAAACCACATTACATGCTAGCAAGGAGTTTAAAGGGAACCGGTCCAGGTCTTTTAGCCCCCTAAACTATAAATACCTGTCCCTGCAGCGTCAAACTACTTTACTATCTATCCCTGTCTGACCTATATGTGATTTATAATACCTGAGTACAGCGGTTTATAAACTTTTTTTTTAAATCAGATGTTTTTATTAAACAAAAAGAAATTTACAACATCATATCCAGGTGACCACCAAACCTATTGAGAATATTTCAGAACGAGTTAGACATCACAGGGTTGGGACAAAGCCTACATGGCGGAATACAGCTGGAGGCAAAGGAAATGAACTAGTATCACTTTATGAGTCCAGAAGCATTTTCCTCTTATCGGCTCCATCTCCAACTACTTTAAAAAAAAAAAAGTGTCTGTAGGCAACTTGTCTGGAGCAGGTGAAGCCACCAGGTGAAATCCCATAATCCAATCCCATTGGTGAAATCCACCCACCAGGTGAAATCTCATAATCCAGATAAAGGATCCAACCCCATAGACCCTTTCCCCCACCCATCTTGCCTCTTTAGAAAGCAAATATCATGGCGAATTTCTTTAACCCTATAAAAGCAGTTGTTACAAGATATATATCAGTCTATGGCGGCCGTCGCACCGTGCAATATCTTGAACGATATCGTTTAAGCGATCTGCTTTTTGATCGCTTAAGCGATATCGTTTGTGCATCGCTACGTGCGATCAAGCGATTTTACAATGTAAAATCGCTTGATCGTGACATCGCAGATGTGAGAGCCGGAGCTCATATCAAGCGATCATCGCTTGTTCAATCTGCTTCATCGTGGTGTATGACACCACGATGAACGATCTCCCAGCGCCAGAGCCTATGCTGGGAGATGGTATCTATGGTAAACTTCGGGTTACTAAGCGCCGCGCGGCGCCTAGTAACCCGATGTGTACCATAGTTACCAGCGATCTCGCTGGCCCACATCGCTGGTGAGTCTGTCTGTGTGACAGCTCACCAGCGATGTGAGCGATATTGTTAGCAATCGCGCGTGCACGTGATCGCTTACAATATAGTTCAAGATATTGCACCGTGTGACGGCCGCCTAAAACCAATATTCATAGTATATCAAGGCACTAGAATATCTCTTATTGCTGCACATTAACAGCACATCCCATAAGCCTGGCACACTTTACCTCTTCCATGGAGCCCAAATTTGTTCAAATATTGTCATAGCTTCCCTCCTCTGGTATATACCTTCTTCTAATCCAATCGTATATTCCACCTGTTGAACATACTCCCTTCTAGAAGGGGGCTCGGCCCTGATTCAACCCCTGGCAATTAGCTTCCTAGCCATATACAACAGTCTGGCTATTGCTATCTTCTGTGCATTTGTGATCTGTATTTCTTCAACATAACCCAACATACATACCAATGGGTTTCTAGGCACCACACATCCATACTTTCCTTCAATCATTGCTATCACCACAATCCAAAAGGCTTGCAACCTTGGACATTCCCACAACATATGTATAATGCCTGTATTTTCATTCATACATTTCGGACATTCTGATGCATCTCTCATACCAATCTTATATGAGAACTCAGGAGATCTGTACACTCTATGAATGGCATATAAGTGTGATAGCCGGCCCGGCTAACTTAACGATAGTTTCGGAATATACCCCATAACAGACTCCCAAATCTAGTCATCCAGTGCCCCTAATTCCTCCTCCCATTTATTGCGAGCACCGATCAGATGCTTCGACAAAAATGTGTAGAATATCTTTGTATATGCTAGAGATTACCCCCCTCTTGGTCCCTTCCATGCAAATATAGTCAAGGACTATATCTCTCTGTACCTGTAGTCAATTTTCCTGTCTCTGTCCTCTAAATGTTGAATCCTGAGATACCTATAGCTATCCATGTCTGGTGTACCAAATTCTTACTTAATTGTGTCAAACTCCTTTAATTCTTGGTTCACGAGTAGCGGTGTGGTTTATAAACTTAGATCCTCCATGGCGGGTGAGCATTCCTATGTGCCTTGGCAACGGGTGGGCAGTGTCTCCAGGTTCACGCTCCCCCCCACCTCACAGCTGAAATTACACCCCAATGGGAGTAGGCTGGGGATTTAAATTTCCATCCTTTCTTCTAGGTTTATGATGCGCGACGCTGTACGCGTATCATTCCCGGGCATGCGCAGTGCACCTGGTGTAGTGGGTGCAGAGCGGGCTGCCTTCAACATGCCATCTGTGCATGCTCTGAAGGTGGCCCGCACTGCACATGTCCGGGAATGATGCATCCGGCATCGTGCGTCATAAACCTGGAAGAGGCGGGAAATTTAAATCCCCAGCCTGCTCCTCAAACAATTCTGCTGCACATCGGGGTGTAATTTCAGCTGCAAGGTGGGTGGAGCACAGACCTGGACAGCCTGCCCACCCATAGCCAGGGCACATAGGAACGCCCACCCGCCAATGAGGAGATAAGTTTATAAACCGCTGTACTCAGGTATTATAAGTCACATACAGTTCAGACATGGATAGATAGTAAAGTAGTTGGATGTTGCAGGGACAGGTATTTATAGGTTAGGGGGGCTAAAAGACCTGGCAGGGTCCCTTTAAACTCACTGCACAACTACTGCAGTGCAGGTGATTATAAGTTTATGTTCACATATATTCTGCAAAATAAAAAAAGCTTTCAACGTACACTTTAACCCATCACACATTAGGATGTAGATAAACATCTGGGCAAGGATCCACAAGTGACGTGGGGGCTTCAGAGGTGAGCTCCCTCCACACGTGATAGATGCCGGCTATGTCGCACAGCTGACATCTGTATGTAGAATCTACAGCTTGGCTCCGGACAAAGCTGTTAACCATCTAAAAAATGTTGCTGTCAATCATTCATAGTTAGTCAATCATTCATAGTTTAGTTTAAATATGTAGGGTAAAAATTTGAATAGGGACAATCCATGACTTTAAAACAACCTTGAAGCCCCTTCTATGTCCGTTTTTATATTTTGGGTCATTCTGGTGTGAATCATCCACCATTCTGTGCTTACATTTTACCACCCTGCAATGAAAAGTATTTATGGTGGTTCCATCCAGTTTCAATATCTTCTGTGTCATTATCTGTGTAGAATTAACCTTTACTAATTGTTTTCGACCATTTTTTTGTTGTTAAGAAGACATTCTGACCTGTGCTTAAATCCAGGAAGCAGGAGCCCCCTATCTATTGTACAGTATGTGACGCACACATGGAATGTGTCGAAACTCTGTAAATTACACAAAGCTGATTGCATTTAACATAACACCAAGTCAACAAAACTCTGTGGGACACCAACAATCACAGGACTGTTTTCAAACAATGAGACCACATTTCCATGAGGTCAACAGGTTTCTTGCCTAAGTGAAAAGAGCTGCTTCAGCCTATATAATATTAGGGAATGAAAAAAAAAACCTAAATAATATGAAAAAAACAAAACAAAATGTAATAAAGAGGTTGATAAAGACCAAAGGCTCTGATCGTAACTTAATGAACATTTACTCCTACAAGTCTACAAAAGTATCCAATTGTGACAGCTGTGGCCACCAAACGTATTGAGAATATTTCAGAATGAGTAAGACATCACAGGGTTGGGACAAAGCCTACATGGCTCTCATGTGCGGAATACAGCTGGAGGCAAAGGAAATGAACTAGTGAGAAAGTATCACTTTATGAGTCCAGAGGCATTTTCCTCTTATCAGCTCCATCTTCAACTACTTTAAAAAAAAAAAAAAGTGTCTGTAGGCAACTTGTCTGGAGCAGGTGAAACCACCTGATCATTAACATTTCAACACTCCATTACATTTTTGTGGGTCTGACACTAAATTTAGAGCACTTGTTACTCTCATTAACTACAAAGGAACAAGTGACATGTGTGTGCATAAAGGAAATTGTCCCCAGCACACTAAATTTAATCTTCATGACACCAACCTTCAATGAGAACGTTCCAGATTATAGATGGGTGCAGCTGGGGCCCACGTCATGATGGCATGGTTGTTCTGCCCCATTTCTCTGCAATTAAACTTCCTACATTTGCAAAGGAATATGAGTCATGTTATGTTCATGCTTGCTTGAGTCAGTGGACACTAATTTTTCATCTCGCTAAAATCTGCTTTTTACCAGCAAATAACAGATTGCGGCACTCGCCCACAAACTCCTTTCATATTTTAAACCTTTCAAATTGAAACATTTTTGTCCTCAGAAGGAACCCACAAAGATCAACATCAGCGCCAAAGGAATGTTTAATAATTATTAACAGATGGCAGTAAGGCAAATACACTGAACTCGTATGCGGTAGAAATGGTGTAAATGTGTCTTCATTTTCTGTTAAAAAGATCAGAACAGTGCAACATGTATAGGATAAATTGGCTATATCAGATCATAGAAGTGTCATTTCACTGAAGTATTACCGTACTTGGTATTTGTAACCACATCCTGGATTTCAATTAGGTTGTGATCACATGTGGCAGTACTTGCAATACATATTGTGATGTTATTAGCAGCATTTTTTTCACAGGTCAAACATATTTCACGTGTAAAAATCACATAGTCAAAAATAAATTGTATACAGACAGAAATTTCGGGTAAAATATGCAGTTTTACAAGTTAGGAAATGTGTTAACCAAGCCTTAAAAAAAGTTAAATATAATCATAAAAAACAACTTTTTTTTTGCTTTCCATGGAGTCAAACTTTTAAGTAGGCAGTCATATCTGCACATCAGAAGCAGCCAAAATATATTACAGCACTGATATACAGATAAATGAGGTTATTTCAGTTCATCCACAAATGAATGTTGGCTTAACTCATCCATTCTCAGTCTTCAGCAGATGTTGGGAGGAAATAAAGGTTGGGCTTGTTGAATTTTAACATGATTATTTTGCTCTGGCCCGAGATAAACTAGAGGTGTCCAGAATATGGCTTCCAGCCCTGTATTGGGAACACAAGGCCATGTGTAAGTGTGTGTGTGTGTAAGGGTATGTGAGTGTATGTATATTTGTGTGTGTATGTATGTGTGCATATATGTGTGTGCATATATGTGTTATGTATGTACAGCGGGTGGGGAAAGTATTCAGACCCCTTTACATTTTTTGCTCTTTATTTCATTTGGTAAATTCAAAAAAGTTCATTATTTTTATCATTAATGTACACTCTGCACCCCATCTTGACTGAAAAAAACAAAAATGGAGAAATGTTTGCAAATTTATTAAAAAAGAAAAACTGAAATATCACATGGTCGTAAGTATTCAGACCCTTTGCTCAGTATTGAGTAGAAGCACCCTTTTGAGCTTGTACAGAGATGAGTCTTCTTGAGAAAGATGCAAAACGTTTTTCACACCTTTTCCTTGCAGATCCTCTCCAGTTCTGTCAGGTTGGATGGTGAGCGTTTGTGGACAGATATTTTCAGGTCTCTCCAGAGATGCTCATTGGGTTTAGGTCAGAGCTCTGGCTGGCCCAGTCAAGAATGGTCAGAGTTGTTCTGAAGCCGCTCCTTTGTTATTTTAGTTGTGTGCTGTCTTGTTGGAAGGTGAACCTTCGGCCACGTCTGAGGTCCAGAGCACTCGGGAAGAGGTTTTCATCCAGGATTGCTCTGTACTTGCCCCTCTTTTATGTTTCCTTCAATTGAACCCAGTCATCCTGTCCTTGCAGCTGAAAAACACCCCCATAGCATGATGCTGCCACCAGCAAGTTTCACTGTTGGGATTGTATTGGGCAGGTGATGAGAAGTGCCTGGTTTTCTCCACACATACCACTTCGAATTATCACCAAAAAGCTCTACGTCTCATCAGACCAGAGAATCTTATTTCCCATAGTCTGGAAGTCCTTCATATGTTTTTTTTGCAAACTCTATGCGGGCTTTCATATGTCTTGAACTGAGGAGAGGCTTCCGTCAGGCCACTCTGCCGCAAAGACCCAACTGGTGGAGTACTGCAATGCTAGTTGATTTTGAGGAACTTTCTCCCATCTCCCTACTGCATCTCGGAAGCTCAGCCAGTGATCTTGGTTTTTTTTTTTACCCCTCTCATCAAGGCTCTTCTCACACGATTGCTCAGTTTGGCTGCACAGCCAGATCTAGGAAGACTTCTGATGGTCCCCAACTAACTTTTTCAAATTAAGGATTATGGGGACCACTGTGCTGTTAGGAACCTTGAGTACTGCAGAAATTCTTTTGTAACCTTAGCCAGATCTGTGACTTGTCACATTTCTGTCTCTTAGCTCCTTGGGCAGTTCCTTTGACCTCATGATTCTCATTTGGTCTGACATGCACTGTGAGCTGTGAGGTCTTATATAGACAGGTGTGTGCCTTTCCAAATCAAGTCCTATCAGTTTAATTAAACACAGTCAGACTCTAATGAAGGAGTAGAACTATTTCAAGGAGGATCACAAGGAAATGGACGGTAAGTGACTTAAATATGAGTGTCTGAGCAAAAGGTCTGAATACTTAAGACCATGTGATATATCAGTTTTTCTTTTTTAATAAATTTGCAAAAATTTCTACATTTCTGTTTTTTTCAGTCAAGATGGGGTGCAGATAGTTCTTTTTTTTTTCTCATTAATGTACAATTTTGAATTTACCAAATGGCTGCAATGAAACAGAGTGAAAAATGTAAAGGGGTCTGAATACTTTCCGTACCCACTGTATGTATATGTGCATGTGCACATGGCTGTCTGTCTTTTGGCCAGAAACTTGCTGAAACCTGGCAATAGCAGAAATGAAAGGAACGTCTCCACATGAAATGTTTTACCATCTTAGATGATAATGGTAGATATAAACGGCGGCACGGTGGCTCAAGTGGTTAGCACTGCAGCCTTTGCAGCACTGAGGTTCCAAGGTTATGGGTTCAATTCCCACCAAGGACACCATCTGCAAGGAGTTTGTATATTCTCCTAGTGTTTGTGTGGGTTTCCTCTGGGCACTCCGGTTTCCTCCCACATTGCAAAGACATACTGATAGGATGTTTAGATTGTGAGCCTCAATGGGGACAGTATTACTGATGTATATAAAGTGCTATGGAATTAATAGTGCTATATAAATGAAGAACTATTAACAAATAATATATATAAACCTCCGATGCAAAAGCTTAGATATTTTCACGCCGGTCTTGATGTGTAGTCTGATGCTCCCAATTCATTACTAAATGAAACTAATCTGTCAGCAGGTTTTTGCTATGTAATCTGAGGACATGAGGTAGGGGTTATAACACTGAATTCAGCAATGTGTCTCTTATTAGGCTGTGTACTATTTACTTACAATGAAGGTTTTATAACCAGGAGATTATCACTGCCAGTACTTCAGGGCTCATGAGCAGTTGTCCAACCATGCCCCTCCTCTGATCAGCAACTCACTGTCAATAAACAATGTATAAAAAAGCTGGTGTGAGCTGGGTTAGCCAGCTGAGCTCTGCTGTATGCTACATCTAAAATATTGATTGTTTCATAACTGCTGCACCCAGTAAAGTAAAGGTACCGTTACACGCTTCAATGTCATTAAGATATCACCAACAAACTCACGGGAGCGCGGTTGTTAGGACATCTTTTTGACATCGTTGGTGAGATGTCACACGTCTAGACATTGTGGACGATGCTCCAACAATGTGGCGAGCAGCTATCATTCGCATAACACAACAATGTGCAACATTTTAAAGCTAATTTATGCCAGTTTTTTTTTGTTGTTGTTTTTTTTTTTTTTTAAATATCAAAGTTTTGATGAATCGGGGCCTTTGTGATAGTGGTATAATTATCCAGAAGCTTTTATGTGCAGCATGAATTACTTCTTATAAAAGAGCCACACAGCCATTGTGAATTGCTTTACAGCAGGGGTGGGGAACTCCAGTCCTCGAGGGCCGCAAACAGTCATGTTTTCAGGATTTCCTTAGTATTGCACAGGGATTGGAATCATCACCAGTGCAAGTGATTATGTTATCACCTGTGCAAAACTAAGGAAATCCTGAAAACATGAACTGTTTGCGGCCCTCGAGGACTGGAGTTCCCCACCCCTGCTTTACAGGTTTAGTGCCCATGTGTCTTTACAAGGTCTGCTCTGATGGTGATCATCATGTAAAATAGACATATTTATGGTGGAATATTTTACTACAAATATGATTTCTGCTTTATTCCTTCTGTGAAACTGGTTAGTGGACAAGGAGAGCAAACTTTACAGATAAATGATACACATTCAGTGTATGAATTAGGTGAATCTCCACCATAATAAGACTAAGTTCACACAGGCATTAAAAAACAAACCCAGGAGGCCAATGCTGCAAGGATACAGTGCTAACCCTTGGATCACCATGCAGTACATGGTACCCTAAATCTGAACCATTTTAGGATAAGGCTATGTGGCACCCCAGGGGTTAATGTGCCACAGTAACACCACCAAGGGTTAACTCCCCACACAACCCACAACAATACACTAGCGCCTCCAGGCCAGAAGGGGAGCTAAAGCAGCTTCCCTATATATTCTAGGTGGAGAGGAAGTGGTAGTTAGTTCAGTTCCTGAGAGGACTGAGGGAAAGGACCTGGGTGTAAAAGGGCTGCGTTAGGCTCACCCCACTGTCTACTGTCCAGTTCGAGGCCAGCCAGGGTCTGAGGAATAGGAGAAGCAGAGGAACACACTCGGGACACAGAGGTAACCTAAACTCACACCGGAGAAGCGCAAAGACCGGATACCGGATCTGCATTTGTGCCTGACACAAGCAGCACAGAAAACACTGGATAAGGGAAGATTATATATCTTCACTGTACCACAGCGGAGCAACACGGCAGGGTCAGAAACACAAAGATAAGACTCAAGTTGCCTAGCAAGTTTGGTACCAGTGAGGAGAGACAGGGCCGGCAGCCTAGCTAAAGTGGCAGCAGGGCCACACACACAGCGCAGGAGTAGGAAGCCAAGGAACTAGCTAGGGTGGGAGCAACCCAGCCCCGTTACAGACTCCGTGGGCAATATCTACTGAATACCATCTGCAGTAAAGACTTGGAAAACTACAAAACCGTGAATCTGTGTAATCCTTGCGCTCGAGCCCTACTCTCCCTCACAAACTATTATCATCTCTACCACTACCCCTACCCTGCATCATCCATAGACTATCATCATCACTGCCCTGGGGAACCAGGCTCTGCACGTGGAGAGCCGTTACATCACCGGCTGCCAAACATCATCCCCGGAGGTTCAGCAGCAGCGGTGGTCACCCTGACCACATACCACGGGTGGCGTCACAACTATCTCCCCTGTAAATAACCCCCAAACCCATTACTTGCGGGCCCGGGACACGGTCCGACCAAGACCACCGTGATAACTCCCGTGATACCGAGTACCCCGTCCCAGTGGGCTCCACAGCTAGATGTGGAATAAGGAGCAGTAATTGCAGACAAATCAGTTTCTCTTTCTATAGTTGTTGACTAGTATAACAAATATTATGCATGTGACTGATATTCACATTTAAAGGGGTTGTGCCACTATCAACTGGACATTTTAATTAAAGGAAATCTGTCAGGTCAAAAATCCTTATGTAACTGATATTTTCTAATTGAACCAGTGAAGCTCTCTCTATTCATGTATTTCTTTTGTTTATACTTTTCTCCTATCCTCTGTAAACTGCAAAAAAGATATTCATTCCATCTGTCAAGCACAGCGAGTGATCACTTAGTTTTCTGCTGTCCACTCCCCAGGAATGAATATTCACGTAGTGACATCACTGCACTGCTTTGCCCTCCTCTGGGTCTGTATGCTGTTGTGTGGTCGGCTCTTCAGGCGCATGCACAGTCCAGAGGACAAAGGAGGGGGAGGTGTGCGCTCTTTGCTACTGCACATTTAACATTTTTTTTATTGTGTCTATCTTAGGCATGTGCAGTGTCTGCTGGAGATATTTCTATGCGTTTATAAGAACATCTGTGCATTTGCTCAGTATATACACACATTACATGTACGTAGGAACACCAAAGTTCATACAAACACAGGAATCTCTTACAGATGCCACACACATTGCAGCACAAAGCACCTCCCTTTCCCATCTCCTATCTCTCTCCCTCAGAAGGAGCCTGCAGAAGCCTGGGAGATTCAGTGTAACTTCAGCACAGAGGGGAGGGACAGAATACCATACTGTGACTATTCACTAGTCCGTGGAATAAAGTAGCACAACCAACAGTCTAAAGGTAGTGTCACACCAGGCGATGTCGCCCGCGACATCGCCGAAATGTGACGTAACAGCGATGTCAGCGCGACGCAACTGCAAATTACCGCTGGTCGCAGGTTGACAGGTTTATGAACATGTCCATAAACCTGTCAACCTGCGACCAGCGATTAGGCTGGATCGCGCCGTCTGACACTGTTGGCGGCGCGATCCAGCCTATATCGCAGCGTTCCTGAGCCATCGCTCGCTGGGCTGAGCCCAGCCCAGCGAGCGATGGCTCCGCCCACATCGCCGCCGCGTCACCGGCAACGTCGTGCCGTGTGACAGCTGGCCTGCGATGTCGGAAGCGAGCGTGCACCTGCACATCGCTTCCGACATCGCAGGCCAGATCGCCTAGTGTGACACTACCTTTAGGAGTGATTGAGGCAGTGGATAATTAGTTGCAAGATCTTGTTCCTAATTATCCCACCTCAAGCGCTCCTAAGATTGATGGTTGTTCTACCTTATCCCCTGCATGTGTCCCCCTTAATGGGTGAGCGGTAGGAGCTGTTCCAGGCTGAGATATTCTGACTGGGTATCAGAATAGTAGGACCTGTGGTGATGCGATCAAAGCATGCCTACTGAAGATCACGAGATCGGGTCCCGTGACTGCAATCCAGGAAACAGTGGACGGCGGCGCAGCCAGGGAATCGCCTCCTCACTTTCACGCCTTCACTGGAGTTGTGCAGGGGTGTACCACCCCAATAGGTGAGTGACTAATTGCCACACTGTAATTATTTATCACTAGACCACCAGGTGCAGCTCATGGGCGCTACTTGTCTTTATCTTTCCACATATTCACTAGTCTGGTCAATTAATTTTACTGCTGAAGATAGCTACAAAGGGTAGAGTAACAATTTTTACATATTCTGAAAGTGTGTCCGAGCACTATTCAAGGGTACTATTAGCACCATACTGAAAAATGACCTGACAGAGTCCCTTTAATAGACCTTAAAATTAAAATAAGATCCAGAATTGGATGATGTGTTAAAAAAAAAATGTTCCTGACCCGAGATATTCTTATAAAATGTGCCCTTGTGTAATCTGTGTGTTCGATAAAGCAGAAACAGGGTAGGATATACCACAGCTCCTGGGCAGGTGAGGATGTAAAAGAGTATACAGACATTGCAGCCAGGTATCACAGCTGATTTTTTTTAGTGATATAAAACAAGTTTTTAAACGGACAATTAAATGTTTTTCATTACAGAAAGAATCAGCTGTGATCCCTGGCTGTAATGTCTGTATACTCTTTTACTTCCTCCCCTGCCCAGGAGATGTGGTATATCCAACCCTGTTCCTGCATGGTCGGACACAAATAATACACGGGGACACATTTGTAAGAATATCTTGGGACAGGAACTTTTTTTTTTTATTAACACATCTAATTGGAGAACTAATTTTCATTCCAAGATCTTTTCATTAAAATATACAATTGTTCGTGGCACAACCCCTTTAATGCCTTTAGAAAAGAAGACTTCAATAAAAAACATAATGGAAGTCATGAGAAAGATAAAGCATTTTCTATATGAAAAGCTCCAATCATAAAGATGGAAAAAGGTAAGACATTAAAAGGTAAGACATTTGAAAGTACCATATTAGAAAGCCATCAGCCAATATTGCATTTGACCTACTCTAGTGTTTCTAACAAAAATATATACATTTTCAAAAAACTAAAACTCTTTTTGTAAGACAGATATGTTTGTGAGGAGAAAAGAACATCTTTTTCCACAAGTCATTGAAAATTCTTTTAAGGCTACGTTCACACATTTGCGTATTTTGCTGCGCTTTTTTGCGCGCGCTTTTTGCCGCGTTTTTCGGCCGCGCAAAAAAGCGCAGCAAAATACGCAGGGGCTTTCACACACTGCGCTTTCTTTACCCCAGAAAGCGCAGTGATGTCACAGAGGGGAGGAAGAATCCTGCTTCCTCCTCCCCTCTGTGACATGTGTGACCGCCCATTAGATTCCACAGTGTGTTAATACACACTGTGAAATCTACATTAAACAGAGGCAAGTTAATGAAAAATAAAAAACAATCAATACTCCACCTCTCCGACGCCTTCTGCCGCTGTGCGATCTCCGATTCCAAGTGAGCTCTCTTCTGACAGGACCTGTGATGACGTCAGAGGGGGGGCGTTCCCGGGGCGGTCCCATCGCTGATTGGCTGCTCGCGGTCACATGACCGCGAGTGCCCGGGAACGCCCCCCCTCTGACATCACCACAGGTCTTGTCAGAAGAGATCTGACTTAGAACCGGGGATCGCACAGCGGGAGAAGGCGTCGGAAGGTAAGTATTGATTCTTTTTTATTTTTCACACACTTGCTTTTGTTTAATTTAGATTTCACAGTGTGTATTAACACACTGTGGAATCTAATGGGCGGCCACAGCTGTCACAGAGGGGAGGAGGAAGCAGGATTCTTCCTCCCCTCTGGGAGAATACGCAGTAGTAGCTGCGTAAACAATTGACATATCAATAGTTTACGGAGCTGCGTTTTCTCCCGGAAAACACACTGCGTATTTTTACGCAATGTCTGCACTGCAAAGTGAATTTCCCATTCACTTTGCAGGCAGACAAAAGGCACATTGCGTATTTTGAAAAGCGCGCGTAAAAAAAAGCGGCAAAATACGCAATGTGTGAACGCAGCCTAAAGGTCAGTTCCTCATGGCTGATTCTTGCAACCATTGGTTGTTAAGGAGAACTTCCAAAAGCAAAAGCTGAGATAATGGTGCTTTGGTCTTTATGGCTCAACTGCAACATCTCAAAGGCTTTCGAACAACCATCTTCAGGAACAAGGTATTACAAATACTAGGATTAGTGAAAATAGATAGTTTTGTGGATGAAGTAACTTTACCCTCATCCTTCACATCTGCTAGAGAAAAAGCTTTTGGCCACACACAAACTGGCATCTGTGATACTCTGGACCTTATTAGAATGTGTTTTTCTTATCACATGGTCAGATTAAGTCTGTCGTGGAGCTAGGTCTTCTATAAGTAACTGTAACCTAATACAAGGACTATTTTTAACAGAATGGAGAAGGTATTCTGCCAGCTGAAATCGATCAGTGATGCCAGAGCAATTTATAAGCAGCCATATGCATTAGGTGAATTTTGGCATAATTTACCAATTACGGCAGTCAGCCATTATGTTTCTTTTAAATGGCTCCATCCTTTATATTATGTTCGATAACATTTTATTGAGTTGGGTATTTCTGCCTGCTTTTATTGGGAATACTCAGCACCGTCTGTAGGGCCACTCTTTAGCAGTTTCACATCCACATGTAAACAGTCATCTCAGTCAGTCAGAAATTTGTATGAAATCTGAAATTACCTGCATGATTATTTCAAATGACTATGGATGAAATTCAATGATAATTTTATATTGAGCATTGGTAATAGTGTACTTTTTTTAATATTATATCCAGGGTACCATGAGGCCACAGCTACTTTTAACACTTTTTAGTAGCGTATCAACATTTTATCTGATAACTCGGGATGACAAACAGCTTTGTATCAAAAGTTTGGAAAACTTCAGGAAATGGACGAATTCCCCCATTATCTTACTACTCCCTAGTGAAAACCATTTCCTATACTCTTATCACTCAAATCTAAAGGGCATTCAGAAGCTTCTGGTACTTTTTTCCACACAGTGTCAAGTAACTTGAGACGATTTTTCATTCAGTTATGGTGCCCTCACATTACAATTTTTTGGGATCTGTGGCTGTCCGTTGTAAAACGGACAGCCACGGATGCGATTTGGCCCCCGTGTATCCCTATGGGCTCGGATCGGATTTGCCCTTAGTGGCATCCGATTTTTGTCAGATCCGTTTCGGTACAATTTTTTCCTGTACCCAAAATCGGAGACTGCTCCGATTTTGGGTACAGCGGATCAAATTGGACGAATCAGATCCGACATGATCCGTGGCCCATAACATGGGGCCTATGGAGCACACTCCGAGAAAACATCAGATGTTTTCTCAGACCCGATTTAAGTGTACGGAGCATGCTCAGTACACTAAAACTGGTCCTCTCCAGCTAATTTCACTTCCGCAATGTATATATACATGGCGGAATTTAAATTTAAGTAAAATCAAGTGTTCAAACTAAGAAAAAAAAAAAAGATCCTCACTTGTCCTGCGATCCAGCGCGTTGTCATCTCTGGATGTACAGGACCAGGTCATGTCACAAATGATGCTGAGCGGGTAGCCCAGCAAGGTCCTTTCAGCACCTGGAGCTAGATGCTAACGACGCTGGATCGCTGGACAGGTGAGGATTGAATTTTTTTATTTTTAACACTTGATTTACTTAAATTTCAATTCCGCAATATATATATAAATTGCAGAAGTGAAATGACTCCGCACAGCGCTTTCTGTGTCCGGGTCCATGATAATCACGGACCCGGACACAGAATAGGTCACCCCCTGTGGTGTCCGTTCCTGTCCGTGGGATCCTACAAAAAGTAGGATCCCACGGACAGGAAAAAAATCGTAATGTGAAAGCACCTTAATGTGAAAGCACCCTTAGAACTAATTGTGACAAATCAGTCTTTGCCTGGACTTTTGCTTTTTCTAGTATAGCTGAATGTGTACGATTCGTAGAGAAGTTGTAAGTTGAGGAAACTCACTGCTACCATTGCTGGTCTTCTGTGCATTATTACACTATATTATATTATACTTCAACACAGTGCAGAGCGTTGTTCTGAAAATAAGTCATCCTTTCATTACATGCTGGTTCACTCATGTCACACTATTCCCACAAGTTCTGATGGGACATGAACACTAACCTGTAAGTTTTCTATATGACCCAGCGATGCAGAACACAATCTGGATGTATGTGTAGAGCTATGTTATAGATCCAGTTTGGTAGAGGCAACATAGCCATACCATGATATTACTCTGGTAACAAACAGGGGGGTTTAACACTTCACTAACAAAAAAAAAAAAGGCTTGGGAGGAGCAGACGGGCTTATGGGGAGAATTGATGGATATAATGAAAGTTCACACAGGTAAAACTAGAAAATGAAAAACAGGGTAAGGATGCCCTTAAGGTTATGTATACACAATTCTTATGCAAATAAAAAGCCTTGTTTTTAGGGCACATTCCAACGATCAGTGTGTGCAGTGTATTGTTGCTATGTCCAAACCAATGCGTTATACAGTGCACAGTGGATAGGATTTACAGAAATCTTGTATCCACTGTGCCTGTTTTCTCCGTCCCATTAACTGACCTGCAGGGCGGCTTCCCGAGCTGCACATGTCCATTTATTCCTGCAGAGTCGGAGGTGATCTCAGTGGGTGAATGCAGGGAAAAGCAACTGCGCCTTTAACGACGACTGTGGGCATGGCTGGCTGTGGTCACCGGCTTCCAAGCAGCAGAGGATACACTGAGTCCAGCATACTACGTCTTTGGATTGTTTGGACAAAGCCTTACAGTATCAGCAAATGCTGTCAGATTTCAGAAATGTTATACATATGCTTGTTTATTTTTCCTGAATGATTTTGAGAATTGCATTTTTTTTAATCTGAAGCATGTCATATTTTCAGCATTTTAGCATCTTTTACCACATATAGAAAGCAATGTGAAAGTGAATAAAATGAAGCAAACAGGGGTCTGTGCAGCACTCTGCTGTATACTGGGGTCTGTGTGCAGCCTCCTGCTGTATACTGGGGACCAGGTGGCTATGCACGCCACTATTGTTCTTCTGTTGCCTCTACGGCTCTGTCCCTGTGTCGCTAATCCTGTGATTTACCACATGATCGTTCAAATGTGGATCATCTGACATGCCACATACTCCTTGGAGTTGGGGGGGGGCCGTACTCTTCTAAACAGCCCAGGGCCCAGGCTACTCTGAATCCGGCCCCTGGTCCGCACTGTGATCAGTTTTGTACTTTGGCCAAATCTCCAGGGAATTTGAAGTGTTACAGGTTGTCCGAAGAATAGCAAAGAGGTGTCTTAGTGGTTTGTGTGGCTGCTGCTTCCCTGAGAGTCATATCCCAGTGTGCGGCTTTTTCCAGAAGTCCTAGTCTTCGGCAAGCTTCCCAACATGTTTCACAGACATGAATAAGCGGTTATCCTATGAATGTTCTTTGTTGCCTATAGAAACCAATCAGAAGCTAAGCTGTGATTGTTTGCTAAGGGCCACCTGATAAATATCCAGGTCTACTGTCAAAACAGCCAATGCAGTATCTATCAGCTCACACATACAAACAGTAAATAGGCCTTTTTTTTGGTGAATGACTGTAAAGCACAGCATTAAAATTTCCCCTCAAAACATAGTCTGTACCGTTCCCTGAGTCAAATGGGGTGGCTGTGCAAAATTTCGTGATTGTAGATGCAATGGTGCGGTTTCCTTTAGTGGACATACATACACACATAAAAACACTCCGCTTTATATATAATAGAGTTCATACTTTTCTTCCTATCAAATCTATAAATGTGCTTTTTTTTTTTTTTTTTGGTACATTTCTTTTGACGGTTCGTTTGAAAGGAGTCTGAAATGTGATGTCACAGGATTCTGGATCTGTACCCACTTCCTCACAGCGTGAATCGCCCTTTCTGGAAGAAGACATCATGATGGGTCATGGACACTGTGGGCAAGACTAGTGCAGCACCAGCACTCTGCTTTTATCTCCTCCAAGAGTGAAACCAGCATAGCCCCCCCACAGACTGTTTGTTGGTGGTTCTAGAAGCTGTGGGGCGGCACTGCAGTTATGTACTACGGTAGTTTCTTGTATCTCCGCCCAATCTGAAGACATCCTGGATTCTGGAAGCTGTGGGAGAGGTTAGTGCAGCATCAGCACGCTGCTTTTATCTCTGATTGTGTGTGAGAAGGCGGCACCCCCGCTGTCTATTCATTTGTTGTTGGTGCTAGAAGCTGTAGGGTGGTGCTGGTGTCACTCACTGTTTATCTCTGCTCCATGCAGACATCTTTTACAAAACCAACGACGTAGGAGCAGAGTGTCAGCGCTGCTCTAACCTCACCCACAGAGTGCATCGTGGAGGATGTCTTTAGAGGGGATAACAAAGCTGTCATAAACTGACCCGATTTTGGAAATTCATGCACTTTTTAGTGCAAATTGTTGGTGTAGATAAGAAGCAAAACAAAGACATTAGTAAACAGCATCCCCTATTCTGAAAATTGAGTCTCAGGCCAGGAAATGTGAATTCCACATGTCTCTGTGAGCTTATTACTGGATTGCTAGATCTTGTAAAAGTAGATATTCGGACAATAAATATATATTAAGGAATTGCTGCTAATGTAATTCTGTAGGATTTAAGAGTTACCAACTTCCACTTCATTGAAATGTAGGCACCGAGGTATTACATTTATGAGCCTAATTAAAGGGGTTCAATGGTCCTGTAAAATCTAGGCTGAAATAACATTTTATAATACACTGAGTGTTAACACGCAGCCTCAAGAGAGGATTTCATGACCTGCAGATATTTATTTACCCTGTAGTTCTGAAGCCCATCCTCATACTGCTTGTGAGTAAGGATGAAACACTTACTAAGACGCTATAGGCAAAAACCTTCAGTAGCACCAGCCACTAGAGAAGTCACATTTTAAGTTTAGTCTTCTGAAAAGGCTAAAACAACTACCGTCATAAAAAACTATTAAAATAATGTAACACCATCATTTGAGTCCTTTTCTTAAGCAGCTTACACTGTGACCAGCATGCAGTATTCCCATTTACTCACTCAACTTCTAAACTGTTTATTTAAACCAATAACCAGGGGACCTGAAGCTGCGGAGAGTATCGAGTGATGACAGAAACCTTCCAAATATTTACTGACTAATCATTACCTATTAAGGAGATTACATTTTCACCATGAGAATATTTTTACACTACAGGTTTAAGGAATAGCTGACGAGAATAGTGCTGGAACCATGATATGTATGACAGTCACAACAAAAAGTATATTCTGAAAATAAAATAATATATATATATATATATATATATATATATATAGATTAGTATATTGGTGCAGCACAGCTCCCCTAGGTGCTCAGCAGTCACAGCTCCTCTCCTCCTTGCTGTATAAGTATATAAAATAAAGGACTGCAGCACTCTTCTTTGTGAAACAACCGCCTTTATTCGGCCATCAGGTGGGTGGTGACAACGTTTCGGGATCCTGTCCCTTTCTCTAGCAGCTATACAATGTCAAGGCTAGGTTTTTTATACCCTTGATTTTCATATGCTCACATAATTGCCAATTATCACATTCAGTTGTTTTTTATCTATATAGTGCCCTCTAGTGCAAAACCAGTGCTAGTGCACACTTATTCACCTTTTATATCATTATATTTAGCCCTTATTTTCCACATCATATATTTACATTATCTGTTCCAAAACAACACCATGTACTTGTTGGCCTCTAGCGAGGTTGTGGTTCTGGAATATGACAGCACTGGAGGAAAATTGACTCCCGTAACTTCACGTTTGATTCTTCTCCACTATTTAGCAGTTATTATAAGTCTTTTTCCTGAACATGCTATTTATGACCATTTGCAACAAAAGTTTGATGGTTCCGTGATCGATCCCCAACATCTTAGCAATTTAATGAGTTATGCATCCCTGAGTAAGGCTGCTTTCACATCAGTGTTTTGCGCTGATCGCGGCAGTTGCGATGAAAAAACCGCATAACCACTGCACTTGCGGCAAGCCCCATACAATGTATAGGCGGGCTTGCGGCAGGTGCGGCAAGCGCGATTTTGGCACTTGCGGTAGGTGCGGCAAGCGCGATTTTGGCACTTGCGGTAGGTGCGGCCGCGATAAAAAAAAAACGCACTTGCCGCAAGCCCGCCTATACATTGTATGGGGCTTGCCGCAACTGTGCCGCAACCGTGCCGCAAGTGCAGCCGGTATGCGGTAATCGCATCTGCCGCGATTTCAAATAAACGCTAATGTGAAAGTACCCTTAGACAGGTTGTCATTTTTGACTTTTCAGAGTCAGTTAAATATCCTTTTTTGGCCTATTTGCCTGATGAAAACAAGCTGCCTAATAATTCTGAACACAATGATAAAGTTTATTGATATTCTTATATCAAAGCCTCCTTCATTACACAAATACAAATCACCTGATCTTGGAGCAGGAAAATTTGCGAAAAATGATGATGTGCTCAAAACACTCACTCCTCATAATTGTAGAGAACAGTTTTCCAATTTTAACTTTCTTGTAGCCAAGGATATTAGAATTAGTCACACATTGCATGCTGCTTTACTTGTTCTTATTTTGCCAGGAAAATGTTTGCTTATTAATGAAAGATAACATTTTTGTAAGATTCAGTGAAGAAGAGTTTAACAGTATCTCTATAGTATGCACAGTTTATGGCATGTCTTTCCTACCTATAAAATGATGTATTAATTGTAAAGCTTCTCCCCCCCCACCGTACACTTTGGATACCTTTTAGGGCTAAATCTTGACCGACTCTCCAGATAATGCACTACTGTATTTTCTATATTGGTCACTGCCAGGCTTTTTTGATGGAGGCTTATGTCTCTAGAGAACACAATCGGACATGTTGCATCCTTAAAAGAGGGTTTTCCCCCAAACTAATATATATACATACACACACACATACACACATCAACAAGGCTCTGGCTGGCAAAAATTATGAGAGCACTGCACAGTTTTCTAAAAACCACCATCTCTGCGTGTCTGACAGCCACTGCATTCCAGTGTCAGTTGAATTCCAACCAAAGTACAGAGTATACCTCATTCTACTTAATCTGCTTCTGATTAGGTGATCACCTGAACCAAATCTTAATTAACGAAAGAAAGTATAATGGTGGGTTTACACACACCAATCATTGTGTCCAATATCTGAACAGATCTCTGGTTGCAGTGAAATCATGGACACAGAGTTCCATTTTGTGGCTGTGTACAACATGGAACAATGTATCCATGATTTCACTGCAACCAGAGATCTGTTCAGATATTGGACACAATGATTGGTGTGTGTAAACCCACCATAAGAAACACTGATGTGGTCTTCACAATCCTCTTGCAATAGGACAAGCTGGATGGCAAAACAAGTGCTAGGAATAGCCCAAAAGTAATTTGAATGAAAAAATAACTTAACTATGCCAAAGGGGTTGAAAAGAAAAGTCTTGAGTGGGAAAAAGTTTGGCTCAATTCTGGCTTTATTGCTGAGGGATACAGTGAGTGTCATGTTGATTCCATTCTTGAAATTTCAAAGACAGCTGTCCATTACAACAAAGTCAAGCAGCAGACATTAGGGACAACAATGCTACAAACTGGCAGTGGGTGAAAGCGACTCTCCACTGACCGGATGACTGTCATCTTATTGAAAGGTCACTCAGCAACCGCAGGGTGACATCAAGTGACCTACAAAATAAATGGCAAATGGCAGTTGGGGTGAAGTGCACGGCAAGAACAGTTTGTAACAGGTTCCTAGTGGCAGGGCTCAAGTTATGTAAAGCTAGAAAAAAGCCTTTCATCAATGAGAAGCAAGGAGAGCCAGGCTGAAGTTTGCCAAAGACCATAAGGATTGGACCATAGAGGACTGGAGTAAGGTAATCTTCTCTGATGAGTCCAATTTTCAGCTTTGCACAACACCTGGTTGTCTAATGGTTAGACAGAGACCTGGAGAGGTGTACAAGCCACAGTGTTTTGTACCCACTGTGAAATTTGTTGGAGGATCGGTGATGATCTGGGGATGCTTCAGCAAGGCTGGAATTGGGCAGGTTAATCTTTGCGAAGAACGTATGAATCAAGCCGCATACAAGGTTATCCTTGAAAAACACTTGCTTTCTTCTGCTCAGAAAATGTTCCGCAACTCTGAGGAATGGTTTTTCCAGCAGGACAATGCCCCATGCCACACAGCTAGGTCAATCAATTTGTGGAGGAAGGAGAACCATATCAAGACCCTGTCATGGCCAGCCCAATTTCCAGATCTGAACCCCATTGAAAGCCTCTGGAATATAATCAAGAGGAAGATGGATAGTCACAAGCCATCAAAGAAGAACTGCTTACATTTTTGTGCCATGAGTAGCATAAGGTCACCCAAAAGCAGTGTGAAAAACTAGTGGAAAGCATGCCAAGACGCATGAATGCGGTGATTAGAAATCATGATTATTCCACCAAATATTGATTTCTGAACTCTTTCAGAGTTAAAACATTAGTATTGTTGTTTTTACACTGTGTGCAGAATTATTAGGCAAGTTGTATTTTAGAGGATTATTTTTATCATTATTGATCAACAACTTAGTTCTCAATCAACCCAAAAGACTCATAAATATCAAAGCTTAATATATTTCACTTGTTTTTTTTTCTAAATTTTGTGCAGTTATATTAGTTTACCTGGTGAAAATAAACATTTCTGACATACAAAAGCAAAACACAAAAAAATTAGTGACCAATATAGCCACCTTTCTTTATTATGACACTCAACAGCTATCCATCTATAGATTATTAGTTGCTTGATCTGTTTACGATCAACATTGCATGAAGCAGCCACCACAGCCTCCCAGACACTCTTCTGAGAGGTGTACGGATTTCCCTCCTTGTGGATCTCACATTTTAGGAGGGACTACAGGTTCTCTATGGGGTTCAGATCAGGTGAACAAGGGGGCCATGTCATTACTTTTTCTTCTTTTAGACCTTTACTGGCCAGCCACGCTGTGGAGTAGTTGGATGCATGTGATGGAGCATTGTCCTGCAGGAAAATCATGTTTTCTTGAACGATACCGACTTCTTCCTGTACCACTGCTTGAAGAAGTTGTCTTCCAGAAACTGGCTGTAGTTCCAGGAGTTGAGCGTCACTCCATCCTCAACCCAAAAAGGTCCCACAAGTTCATCTTTGATAATACCAGCCCATACCAGTATCCCACCTCCACCTTGCTGGCGTCTGAGTCGGAGTGGAGTAACTCTCATTTCATCAATCCATAAAACCTTTGAAAAATCAGCCTTAAGATATTTCTTGGCCCTGTCTTGACGTTTTATCTCATGTTTCTTGTTCAAAGGTGGTCGTTTTTCAGCCTTCCTTTACCTTGGCCACGTCTCTGAGTACAGCACACCTTGTGCTTTTTGATACTCCAGTAACGTTGCAGCTCTGAGATATGGCAAAACTGGTGGCAAATGGCATCTTGGCAGCTTCGCGCTTGATTTTCCTCAATTCATGGGTACTTATTTTGCGTCTTTTTTGCCCAACACGCTTGTGACCCTGTTGGCTATTTGCCATGAAACGCTTGATTGTTCTATGATCACGCTTCAAAGGTTTGGCAATTGCAAGACTGCTGCAACGCTCTGCAAGACATCTCACAATTTTGGACTTTTTAGAGCCCGTCAAATCTCATTTCTGACCCATTTTGCTTAAGGAAAGGCATTTGCCTAATAACGAAGCACACCTTATATATGGTGTTGATGTTATTACACCACACCCCTCCTCATTACAGAGATGCACATCACCTGATTTACTTAATTGGTAGTTGGCTCTCAAGCCTATACAGCTTGGAGTAGGACAACATGTATAAAAAGTATCATGTGATCAAAATACTCATTTGCCTAATAATTCTGCACACAGTGTAAATGAATATGAACTTGTTTTCTTTGCATTATTTGAGGTCTGAAAGCACTGTTTCTTTTTAATCATTTTGACGATTTCTCATTTGCTGCAAATAAATACATTTTTAGCTTTAAGTTTGGGAGACATGTCAGTAGTTTATAGAATAAAAGAACAATGTACATTTTACTAAAAAATATACCTATAAATAGAAAAATCAGAGAAACTGAACATTTTGCAGTGGCCTCTTAATATTTGCCAGAGCTGTATATACATATTTATAGTCCCCACCCTTGTATAAATGATCTCCCCCATCCTGGTACATTGCACCCCATCCTGGTACATCGCAGAGGCACAAATATAATATCTCAGCAAAGGACCTTTTTTTTTTTTTTTTTTTTTTTTAAACACATCCAATTGTGGAAATATTCATTACAATCAACCTTAAAACATTTTTGGTTGTGGGAAAACCACTTTAATGGGGTATACCCATCTCCAACATTTTATCCCAAAATGCAATACAGTTGAAACCATAAGTTTATATACAATATATAAAAATGACATACAGTGGGTACGGAAAGTATTCAGACACCTTCACATTTTTCACTTTGTTTCATTGCAGCTATTTGGTAAATTCAAAGAAGTTCATTTTTTTTTCTCATTACTGTACACTCTGCACCCCATCTTGACTGAAAAAAACCCCCCAAAAATGTAGATATTTGTGCAAACTTATTAAAAAAGAAAAACTGAAATATCACATGGTCATAAGTATTCAGACCCTTTGCTCAGACACTCATATTTAAGTCACATGCTGTCCATTTCGTTGTGATCCTCATTGAGATGGTTCTACTCCTTCATTGGAGTCCGGCTGTGTTTAATTAAACTGATGGGACTTGATTTGGAAAGGCACACACTTGTCTGTATAAGACCTCACAGCTCACAGTGCATGTCATAGCAAATGAGAATCATGAGGTCAAAGGATCTGCCCAAAGGGATCAGAGACAGAATTGTGGCAAGGCACAGATCTGGTTACAAGAGAATTTCTGTAGTACTCATGATCTAGGATTCTATCTCCAACTCCTCAACATTATAATTGCAACAGTAACTAGAAATAATATGTGAACTTCTCACAGGATCAATAAACATGTTAATGATATCCAAGAGACTAAAAAATGGAAGCTAAATTTTCAAAGCATCCGGATTTATTCAGTATGAACACCACGCTTTGTAATACACATGGTTACAGACCTTGAGGTTATGTCTGAGAACTGTTCTATCGCAATGAATGCACTTAAGCAAATCATCCAAATCCACTGTAGCTCCTTTTACAATTGCTAACTAATTACATTCCAGATGTGATTGATGGGAGACAAGTCTGGAGATGATGCAGACCATGATAGCATGCTACGGCAATGTAGGCTAACCACAGTAGCACTGGAAACATGCTGCTAATGTTTTTTTCCCCCATTTTTTCATAATTTGCTCATCATTAACACGTCTATCAATCCTGTGATTTCCATAATTTTTTTTTTTGTAAATATATTTTTCTTGAAAAAATTTTCATTTAGAAAAAGTACAAAACAGTACAGTAAAGCATATAAAACTGTAAAATTCCAGTAGAGAATGGTATCAATAAAGTTAATGAACCAAAAACCGTATAGTGCAAGTCCAGACAGTTGTGGTCTCAAGAGGTCTCTCCCGGATATATATAAAGGGGAAATCCCCTTTTTAGTGTCCAAAGAAACAAAAGGTTGGATTCTATCTTTCAGCAAAATAAAACAACAAAAGAAACATAGAATAAAGAGAACATATGCATTGGATCATATACAACTAATGTATATCTAAATTCAGTCCAACAGGGGGAGGAAGGGTAAATATCGAAGTGATATTATAAGTAACATGGGGAAGGGAGCAAGAAAGAGAAGAAAAATGGAATAGAATAGGGGGGGAGGAGGAAATGAAATAGAAGTTCAAAGAGTGGGAAGGGTATACGAGGAAAAGACTAGAATGTCAAAGGTGGTATTGCATGTAGAATAGAGGGTGGCTCAAGATCGGGAACGGTATAGATGTTCCACCACTCAGGTAAAGAGGTCACCAAAATTAGATGCATCCTTGAAAAGGATCCATTCTGACCAGGTGCTTACATATTCTGCTTGAGTTTGAGAGAAATCGGCAGAGATCTCCTCAAAACGTCTGAGGGATTCCATCTCGGTGAACCATTCCAAAATAGAAGGAGGTAACTGCTCCCTCCAATATCGGGGGATCACATTGCGTGCTGCACAAAGGCAGAACCGAAGGATGTCTTTTTTCTGTCTTTTCCATGAACCAGGGAGCAGAGAGAGCAGGACCACCTCGGGGTACCTCCCGCATGCCTGCCTGTAACCAGGTTATAGTTGCGGAATACTTTCTTCCAAAAGTCACTGATAAGGGGGCAACTCCACCATACATGGATCATTGTGCCAACTTCAAGACCACATCTCCAACAGAGTGGGGAGTTGGCCGGGGAGAACCGATGCAGCCTGTCCGGAGTAAGATACCATGTAAGGCGTATCTTGTAACACTTTTCCAGTGCCTCACAAGATCCTGAGGTTTTACGAGACATCAGAAAACACCTCTCCCAGTCTTGAGTATCTATCGTCCTTCCCAATTCAGCCTCCCATGCCCGCTGATAACTATGGGCTCCTGTCACGGCTGCTCTAGATATGATGGAATATAAGACCGAGATACCTCTAGTTGGTCCCTGCTTGGAGGTAAATATCATCTCTAGGGAAGAAAATGTAACATCCGAGTCCCTTCGGAGGGGTAAAGAACGCACAAAGGAGCGAAGTTGGAAGTATTCCCACCACTTCAGTCTCGCGGCTGGGGAAGACGACTGTAATTCAGTAAACGAAGGGAGTTCACCTCGACAAAGAATCTGACCCACCTGGGTATCATCTTCCGCTCGCCACAAGAGTAAAACCTGATGGGTCATGCCCGGGGGAAAGGCTGGATTGTGGAAGATTGGGGTCAGGGAGCTAACCAGTGTCTTCCCATTCAATTCACCCCATGTCACTCGCCATGCTCTCAGCAGTTCAACAGTCAAGGAGGCTAGTTGGCAAGAAGGAGTTAGGGCCTCCATCGGGATCCACTGTAAGTGGTCTAGAGGAACAGAACTACCGGACTGCTCAATCTGAATCCACTGTTTCACGTCAGTCTTAAAACGCCAATCAAGCAGACGCACAAGAATGGCGGCCAAGCTATATCGTCGCAGATCCGGCAGTCCAACACCTCCAGACTCCCTCAAGGAAGACAAAACCCTGTAGCTCACTCGCGGTTTCACACCGTTCCAGACAAATCTAGAGACTAATCTGCGAACGGTGCGAAAGTATGCCCCGCAAGGCCAAACAGGCACCGCCTGAAAGACATATAAAAATCTTGGAAGAAAGTCCATCGTAACGACATGAATTCTTCCCAACCAAGATATCTTCAAGGGTCTGTAAGATTCCAATAAGGCACCCACCCGGTCCAGGAGAATCTTGTGATTTAAGTGAAAGGCCTCACGCACATCAGCAGGCAAATTAATACCTAGGTATGATATGTGTCCCGGTCTCCACCGAAGGAGAATCCCTCAGAAAGGGAGACCACTTCAGATGCAGACAGAGAGACATTCAACGCCTCGGATTTGGAATAATTCACCTTGAAATTGCTAAGGTCTCCAAACCTGTTGAACTCATGTAACAAGGCGGGGAAGGTCTCCGAAGGGCGAGTGACGTACAAGAGCAAACAAAGCCGTTTTATGATGGGTGTCCCCCACTGAAATCCCGTGTATACCTCCATTGTCCCTGATGGCTTTCGCCAAGTGCTCCATGACGATAACATAAAGCAAGGGAGATAGTGGGCAGCCTTGTCTTGTCCCATTCCTGACAGGGAAGGAACCCGATAGGCTACCATTAATGCGTACCTTTGCAGAGGGACAGGAGTACAGTGAGGAATCCCCACTCATAAACTTACTACCTAGGCCAGGGGTCTCAAACTCGGCTGGGTTGGTGGGCCGCACATAGAAAAACATTTATAGCAGGGGCCGCATCCCTTGTAGGACTAAGTGATACTTTAGTAATACCAGAATTTTTTGCTCAATGTAGTAAAGTACAAATTCTGATCCCCTTCTTGTAGTAATGTCCCCATCCTGTAGTAATGTCCTTTTCTACTGATGTCCCCATCCTGATCCCCTTTTCTAGTGATGTTCCCCATCCTGATCCCTTTTTCTAGTGATGTCCCCCATCCTGATTCCTTTTTCTAGTGAGGTCCCCTATCCTGATCCCTTTTTCTACTGAAGCCCCCATCCTGATCCCCTTTTGTACTGATGTCCCCCATCCTGATCCCCTTTTCTACTGATGTCCCCCATCCTGATCCCCTTTTCTACTGATGTCCCCTATCCTGATCCCTTTTGTAGTGACGTCCCCCATCCTGATCCTTTTTTGTAGGGATGTCCCCATCCTGCTCCCCTTTTCTAGTGATGTCCCCCATCCTGATCCCCTTTTGTAGTCATGTCCGCTTCCTGATCTCCTTTTCCAGTGATGTCCCCCATCCTGATCCCCTTTTCTAGTGATGTCCCCCATCCCGATTCCCTTTAGTAGTGATGTCCCTCATCCTGGTTCCCTTTTGTAGTAATGTCCTCATCCTGATACCCTTTTCTAGTAATTTCCCCCATCCTAATTCCCTTTTCTAGTAATGCCCCCCATCCAGATTAGTAGTGATGTCCTCCATTCCGATCCCCGTCATATTCCGCCATCTCATTGGCTGGCAGCTTGCATATATCTTGCTGAGAGGCAGAGCTTGTTAGTGCTGCGGACAGAAGTCATCACACAGCGGGCACTCCTATGGCCCCCTGCACTGAG
The DNA here is from genome assembly GCA_033576535.1 of Allobates femoralis. Taxonomy (NCBI): domain Eukaryota; kingdom Metazoa; phylum Chordata; class Amphibia; order Anura; family Aromobatidae; genus Allobates; species Allobates femoralis. The sequence goes on along the minus strand of JARQOC010000004.1, from coordinate 338,671,879 downwards.
GCGATGCATCATTAAGTTGTCCAAGGTGCCGCGGGCCGCATAGTGAGGCCCCAGGGGCCGCATGCGGCCCTCGGGCCGCGTGTTTGAGACCCCTGACCTAGGCCAATGTGCTTCAATGCCTCCCACAGAAAGCCCCAATGGACCCTATCAAAGGCCTTTTCTGCATCTATAGAGAGCAGACATAGAGGGGACTTCCACATCCTAGCCTTCTCAATCAGAAGAAAAGATTTAATGATGTCGTCCCGCCCCTCTCGGCCCTTAACAAAGCCCACTTGATCAAGGTGGACAATCGAGGGGGGCCTCAAAGACAATCTATCAGCCAATATCTTGGCGAACATCTTAACATCAATGTTCAGCAGAGATATTGGGCGGTAACTTGCCGCCTCAGAATGGTCTTTGTTTGGCTTGGGAAGCACACAGATGTGTGCCTCTAAAGCTTGCGGCGTTGGGGTGTCTCCTTCCATGAGTGCTTTAAACACAGAAAGCATGTGAGGTAACAAGTCGTCAATTAGGGTTTTGTAGAAGATGGGAGTGTAACCGTCCGGGCCAGAGCACCTAGATGTCGGGGATGACTTGACCACATTCGCCACCTCTTCTTCTGTGATGTCACTTTCCAACGACAGAATATCATCGTCAGGTAAAGACGGGATATTCACCTCAGAAATGTATTCCTGAATTTTAGCTCGCACATCGTCAGGATGCACGTCAGCAAATTTTCCCCTCAAGGCATATAGATCAGCATAAAAATTTTGGAATACCTCTGCTATGTCCTCCGTGCGATGTACCATCTTGCCATTTGGTGACTTTATGGATGGGATATACGCAGGTCCCGCCCGAGGGTGTAGAAGTCTAGCTAGGGGTTGTTTACAACTATTGGCTTTTTTATAAAAATACGCCCTAGATCTCTCCTTGTATCTGTCATATTTTCCGTCTAATAGGTTCTTTAGCTCCACTCTCTTAGATGTTAATTCAACCAACACCCCATGGTTTCTAGAGGCCTTATGCGTCACCTCCAGTCGGCCACTCTGGGAGGGCAATTCGCTCATCCGTTCAGATTGTTGTTTCTTGATCCTTGTCCAGTGTTTAATTAGCGTTCCTCTGAGAATGCATTTGAGGGCTTCCCACTTAATGGTTGGGGAGGACGCATCTGATGCATGTGTCTGAGAAAATGTCAGATTTTAATTCCTCCAGACAGACTGCATTGGATAGGAGGTGGCTATTTAGTCTCCAGGACCACTCTTTCCTAGCCAGCCCGGGAACCTCAATAGACAAGAAGATGGGGCTATGGTCCGAGTGGACAATATTGCCTATAGAGGCTTTGGGTGTCCAAGAAAGGATCCCATGGCTGACCAGGAACAGGTCAATACGACTATAAGAGCCGTGTACACCTGAGTAAAAAGTATAGTCCCTAACAGCAGGGTTAAGGATCCTCCAAACATCCACCAACTGAAGTCTACATAAAAGTCTCCGGAGTGCTATTACACGTCTACGAGGAGTCGCCCCCCTACCAGAGGTGGTGTCAATGGAAGGGTCAAGGGTAAAGTTGAAATCACCCCCGATGATGACCCGCCCCTCCACAAAATCTGCCAACTTCATCAGGAGGGTTTTACATACCCTCGTCTGCTCCCTGTTAGGAAGGTACCAATTGACTAAGGTCAATGGAGTTCCAGAAACCACCAACTTGAGAAAGATGTAGCGACCTCCCTCGTCAATCACAGAATCTAGAATTTTGTATGGTAGATTTTTATGAAGAGCTATGGAGACACCCTTGGCTCTGGATTTGGGGTTCACGCAATGTATCCACTCAGAGAACTGTCCCCCTCCAAAGGATGGAACATTGCCCTCTTTAAAGTGTGTTTCCTGAAGGAACAACACCTGCACCCCATTCCTCTGCATGTCTGATATAGTGTGACTTCGCTTTTGGGGGGTATTAAAACCCTTGACATTTAAGGACCCAATCTTCAGAGTTCCGCCCGCCATACCGAACCCACCCGGAGATGACTAAATGACCTAAAGGAGTTAACCTAAACAACACCCAGAATAGAAAAGAGAGAAAAAAAGAAAAAAAGGGGTGGAAAGGGGGGAAGAAATTAGAATGAGTTTTGCGGGATAGAAATCCTGTTGGACTGACGAGAAATAGATAATACCGTCACGTGGGGAATGTACTTTACAGCAGCGTCACACTCAAAGAAAGGTGTGACATCCCCGTGGGAGAATGCCTTTCCAATGGAAAGGAGTCTTAAACAAGTGCAAACTCCAGGTACAACACCTAAGGAATGCAAGTGTGTCAGAACTATAAGTGAATACAAAAACTACAAGCGACCGAGAATAACCATCTCCCCGGCCTGCAACTGAAAGCATAAAAATGCTAAATAACATAACTCTAATATAGCATCAACATTCCGGCTTCAAGGCAACTCAATCAATTGAGTAAAAGTAGCATATATCAAAAGGAAGGAGAGAGGCCCCCATCCCACTATGTGGTAGGACGGAATACTCTCTACATTATATACCAAAGATTTATAATGGTATTAGAAGTCATTTATCCAATCATGAAATTACGAGGGATCATGGAGAGAGAAGGGAAGTAGGGAGGGTGGGGAGGTTATATTTGAGGTGGGAGGCGAAAGGAGGACAGGAAAAACGAGAGGGGAGGGAAAAAAAGAAAAGGCAAGGATGTAACAGATGTCCATATGGACCTCTATATATGAATATAGGCATTCATCGGCCATAAAATTATATCAGAAAGAGGCGGAGGGGCAAAGAAGGGAGAAGAAAAGGAAGGAAAGGAAGAGGAAAGGTACAGAAAGAAATGGGTAAGACACATCCCTAAAATAGAAAGATAATTATCATTATGAAACATCACAGCATCATATGACGAAACATTGAGAATCCCGTCTCTACTATTGTAGCGACAAAAAAGGATATGCTAACACTCAGAAACCCAAAGGCAACTGAAAAGTCACCCATCTTCAAGTCGGCTCTCCTCGCTGAGTCTGCGGCGTCTGCGGTTCCTGCCTCTTCAGTTTCTTCTTCTACGATTATTCCATGACGGGCGAGATCTTGACTGGAGCATACTGTCAAATGTAGAAGACGGCCAATCCGGGAATAGGAGGCCTGGGTCAGGTATTTCCAGGGCCTGGAGGAAGCCACGCACCTCCAGAGGGTGAGAAAGGGAGACCAGCTGGTTTCCACGGCGAACTTGTAGGCGGAACAAGTAACCCCAAGAGTACAACATCTGGTTCTGACGCAGGAGATCCAAAAGTGGCCTCAATGCACGCCTTTTCTGAAGGGTCCATCTGGACAAGTCGGCTAGAAGTTGCAGCTGGGCTCCTAGAAAGGATATATCTTCACACTGTCTTGCTTTGACAAGGACCTCCTCCTTGACCTGGTATCTGTGAAACCTGCAAATGACGTCACGTGGCAGCGCTCCTTCCGGAGGGACCGAGCCAAGGGATCGGTGGGCTCTGTCAAATTCGATGACAGTTTCAGCTGGAGTGCTTCGGATAGAATTAAATAAGTCTCTTAAGGTGGACCACAACTGAGATGGTGTCACCGACTCCGGGAGGCCCCGAATCCGAATGTTCTGCCTCCGCTCCCTATTTTCCAGGTCCCCAGAGAGTCCAGGAAGGCTTCCTGATGGGACCTCTGAAGCGCCACCTCCTCCTCCAGGGCCTGGACTCGTTTAGTTAAAGGGAACCTGTCACCTAATTTTAAGCCCCTACACTATCTCTAGCTGTCCCTACACGTTCCTAGCAGCTCCCTATCTCTCCCTTTCTTATCTAAAGTCTCCCTATGAAAGAAGTGTAAAATAAGATAAAACTTACTGCAGTCCCCGTAGTTAGGGGACTGGGTAGGCGTGGCCACGCTTCCACAGCACTCCTCCATGCTGTAATGCACGCCCCGCTGGGCGGCATTATTCAGGGCCCTCTCTGCCCCCATGTCTTTGTAATCTGCCGCCATGTTTGTAGTTCTAAGCACCGGCCGGACGTCACTGCCGGCGCGGTGCATTATGGGGCCGGTCACGTGATCGGCCCGGCTCCGCGCATGCGCAATGCGCTTACTGAAGCCGGGCCGGTCACGTGATCGGCCCCATAATGCACTAGGGCCGATCACGTGACAGGCCCCATAATGCACCGCGCCGGCAGTGATGTCCGGCCGGTGCTTAGAACTACAAACATGGCGGCAGATTACAAAGACATGGGGGCAGAGAGAGCCCTGAATAATGCCGCCCAGCGGGGCGTGCATTACAGCATGGAGGAGTGCTGTGGAAGCGTGGCCACGCCTACCCAGTCCCCTAACTACGGGGACTGCAGTAAGTTTTATCTTATTTTACACTTCTTTCATAGGGAGACTTTAGATAAGAAAGGGAGAGATAGGGAGCTGCTAGGAAGGTGTAGGGACAGCTAGAGATAGTGTAGGGGCTTAAAATTAGGTGACAGGTTCCCTTAAAGGGTATGTGCGCACCGGGCGGGTTTTCGGCGGTTTACCTGTGTAAACCGCCGTTTTGCATACATTAGTTTTATTTAAATTTATGTTAATCCAAACCGGCGTTTGGATTAACATTTACTAATGTAAACCGCCCAAGGCTGTGCACATACCGGCGGTTACCCAGCGTCATCCGTTGCTAACCCGCAGGTTTCCCAGCGGGTTAGCAAAGAATGACCATGTTCTAAAATCGGCCGGTTCTGCAGCGGCTGCAAGCAGAATCATGTGCTGCTTCCAGCCGCTGCAGAATCGCCGCCGAGAACCCGCTGGGCAGCCGCCGGATACCGCCCGGCTCCCGCCGCACATACCCGCCAGGAAGCCGGTGCACGGCGCCGGAGCTTCCTGGCGGGTCCCGCCCAGCCGCCGACGACCAACACGCCGGGTAATGTGAACTTACCCTAAGTCCTCAACGGTGGTATCAGTCTGGGATACCTTGTCAGATATCACCTGGACCTTGCCTCGGAGTGTTGCTGTCGTAGACTTAAGGGAGGACTCCACTTTAGTGATAAAATCGGACAATTCTTCCCTAGTGGGAATGTTCATTATTCGTGCCTTAAAGGATTCCCACATATTGCCCTGAGTGGTCGGAGAATCTCCATCTGCATTTGTCGGGTCAGCAAGGGGTACTGAGAAATTAGAGGGTGTGACGTCCCTTTTGGTCATAGAGAGGTTAGACTTAGGGATTGGAAACTCAAATCCTGTACCTTGGGTCTTAGAATATGCATTAGAAAAAAGTATCTGACTTTGGTGTAGTGCCCCCTCTTGTAGTGGTCGGGTAGGGGAATGCACTTCACTATCTAGGTAACTGGCTGCCTGAATAAAGTTCATGGAAAGATCATAAGCCACACATGGATTTTTCATCTGTGAGTGTCCTGATGTCAAGTTCCCTCCATAGCCTTCTGAGACCTCGGTCCCTAAGCCCCCGCTGCCGCTCCTATCATCTCCCATAAGGGCAGCTCCAACAGCAGCACCAGCCATTGATTTACCTATGGGGGAGCGCGCTGTACCCTCTGAAAACATGTCCCCCACCTGGGTCACGGGCTCAGCAGACTCACCGGGCAGCGCGCCACGTGTGTCCTTCCATTCATGGGTACTGGGTAACGTGCCAGGGGCTGAGGGCGGCCGTGTAGAGAAGCCGGGTCGCGTTCCTCCATCTTCTCTGTGTGCAGCATTGGGCTGTGCAGCTGCAAGCGCCGCCATCTTGGGAGCTGCTGCAGGGACCAGGGGCTTGTTAGAACTTCGCAAATAGCGGGTTATGGAGCCCGGAGTCGGGATCGGAGGGTCCGGGGTAGTAGCCGGGTGCCTGCTCCTCCTTTTCGCCGGCATGAGGTGCCAGAAGAGCCGGGATAAAAGACGCTAATGTCTCATTAAAGTGGCCGGGGAGACGGAGCTCAAGTTCTAGTGAACTGCTCCCTCCATGGCCAGGACACGCCCCCCGATTTCCATAATTTTGTCTTATTGGTGTTGCAATGTCAATGTTGAGGAGTGTAAACCATACCTACTTCTCGAAAGGACTGTGGAATTGATAAACTAATTGTTCAACTAGTATATAATACTTATTGTTAACTTTATTATAGGAAAATAATTTAAAAAAAATGATAATTAGTTATCATATGTAATTAAAATTTCCTAAATTCCTATGAAAGTAAATATATGATACATAACACATTTTTTAATACATTAATTATACGAAATGAAGGAAGGAGTGGTACTCACCATTTGCTTTAGTCCCGTTTATTAAATCAAACCTGTGGACAGGATGATGGGGAAAGGGAGTGAGGAGTTGGCGGACGACGGCTCGCCATTTCGCGGGATTACTGCTTCAACGGGTCCTGCTCAGAAACTGATTATCAGGACCAATGTGGTCGGAAGGGTCCTTCAGACAGACAACGCGTGGTGCCCGGTTGTTAACTCCTTTATCACTGGACTAATACATTAATTATACAATATTAATGCTAAATATATAGCATCTTGTATTCGTATTTTAAAGCCAGAACTGAAGTCAACACATTTATGCCAACTCTAAAGCCCTGCTGCTACCAGGTGATTAGTTTGGGGCACTGACGTAGACAAGTTTACTGTATAGAAATTTTCTTGGTATTTAACCAGCGTCACTGCTAGCACCAGTTCACATTGTGTCTTGAGTGCTGTGCAGTTTTTTTTTTGTGTATAAGATATGGAGTTGCTAGCTCCATGACTGCACTTAGCACCCTCATCACCCACAGGTGGTCTGAGGTTGAGATGGTGTCCACCCACCTAACAGTGGGACAGGGAGGAAAACGAGGACAGGGATGTCAGCGCAGGACTCATCAGACCTGGGGGCATTGTGACGTGGTTGGTGAGCAAGCAGACATTAGCCAATGTATGTACTAAGACCCCCAGAAAATAAAAATTAAGAATAATGAGTTTTTTGAAAAAACGTACGTTTTTAACTTTTTTCTCATTTTTTGCTTGTTAGCATATGTACGATATTGGTAGTAGCTGTGTGCTGCAGAGACATTTTTTTTCTTGGTATACAGAAAGTCAGCCATGAATGCGTTACATAACAGGGGATCTACTAATAGTTTAAAACACCTTAAAACAGTGGTGTATACATGGGCATACCCTTCTAGACCCCTCTTTTGTCATCACAATTTAAACAAGGAAGACAACACGGATCCCCTGCTGCACCATTTAGTCATTGCATCTTATATTAATAAATCACACTTGCTGCGTTAGGGGCTGAGTGGGGTCATCATACTATGTGGGGGGCTGTGAGGGCCTTCATACTGTAGGGAGTTCTGTGGAGCCATTATACTTTTTATGGGGGCTTTGGAGGCCATTATACTGTGCGTGGGGCTGTGGTGGCCATCTTACTCAGTGGGGGATTGTGCACCCATCATTCTTTGTGGAGGCATTACACTGTGTGTGAGGGCCTTCATTCTGTTTGGAGGACTGTGGAGGTATCATACTAATTGTGAGGGTTATTGGGGGCTATCATACTGTGTATGAGGGGCTTTGTGGGCCATGACACCATGCAAATGGTTTAGCAAAAACATGTAGAGGGGGTGTTATACTGACTTCAGAGTCACTGAAGCATTATAATGTGTGGTGGGCACTCTGGGAATAGGATACTGTGCATGGTGGGGATCAGTGGGGTGAAAATGTATAAAGGGGATTCACTTTGAGGGCATAATACTCTGTGTGGAGGAGTATCCTATGCCATGAAAAGTGTAAGTGGGTGAGAACACTAAGCGGCTTTAGTAGAGACTAAGTAGGGGCATAATTGTTGTGTCTGTGCCGGTGTAAGTCACTCTCTCTGTTTATAAAAGTTGGGAGTTATGACCCAGCCTTCTGTGAAGTTTTTTCTTGTGTGGAGAGAGGTGTGTGTCAGGGGGTATATATATGTGTGTGGCAATTAAGACTTTTGCAATGGGGCCACGTGAATTCTATGTACATCCTTGGTTGTATAAGTTACATTATCTGGTTAAAATAGACAACATAACTAACAATATGACTCCTAAATTCCTGTTCTTATACAGGACAGACGGACAGAGCTTTACTATTATCAGACTACTCTAGAAAGTTGAGTTGGCAACAATCTTGTCTAAATCTTGTTTTAATTATGGCACCGAGACAGCCAGGGGAAGCTTTCTGTAACAGTTACTGGAGGATATTTGAAGCTGCCTCAAGAAGGATGTCTGTGCATGAAAAGGGGCCATACTGTATGTGCAGATAGATTTGGAAGTAAAGGAAATTCTTAACTGGAGCCCTTTCTTGAAGTATGTTTTTCAAAAATCAGCAGAAACATATATGGAAAGAATGACTTGCTCACATGTCTCAGGGGAATAAAAACAAGAGGTTCTGTGCAAATAAGATTTAATGAATTACTGAGGGAAATAAGATCAGGAAATAAAAGCAAAAATGTACAACCAGAAAGGCTAAATAAACAGAGAATTGCTGCGCTGGATTCTTGAATCTTGAAGGTTTAGTGGAGTAACTCAGTGTAGGTATGAAATGTTAATTAGGGTTAGGAAGTACACGTTACCTCCAGCAGAGAAGCTGCCGCTCAGTATACACCATCAACATTTATAAGTGGGGGCCTGATGCTATAAGATTGGGAGGGGAGATGTCATATGAGGGCGGGTTCTGTGGAGCTGGGGGTGGTGGCTGTCTCTCCCACTCTGTGCGCTTTCCCCCTGTCACTCTCTCTATTATCCCTGTGTGCTGTCTTCTCCCCTCTGTGCTCTCTTTTGACCTGTTTGCCCGTGCACACTCTCTCTCTCTCCCAGTGTGCTGTCTTCTCCCCTCATGTGCTTTCCTTTGAGATGTCTTCCCACTGTACTCTCTCCACCATGTATGTGGTCTCTCTCCTCCCTGCTGTCTTCCTCCTCTGTGCCCTCTCCTTTGAGCTGTCTCCCTCCCCACTGTGCTGTCTTCTCGCCTCGTGTGATCTCTTCTTTGAGCAGCAATAGACTAAGGCCCTGCACACATAAAGAGATCGCTATTGGGATCGCTGTATTTCGTGACGCAACAGCGATGTTGTTCTGTGTGACACGCACCAACGATCTGGCCCCTGCTGTGAGATCGTTGATCGTTACACACTGCTCTGGGTCATTCCTGCGTCGTTGTGCTCCCGCTGGGAGCGCTACATCGTTGTGTTTGACAAAGATAATGAGCAACAATCTCAATGCTACGCTATGGAGAGAAAATTAACAACGACCTCTGTATAGTTCTGGATCGCTAGTGCGTCCTTTTTCACATCGCTGGTAAGATGCCTGTTTGACATCTTACCAGCGATGTGTAAACGACGCACTAGAGATCTCTGCACATAGTTATCAGGATAGCTGATGCGTCGTTATGTGAAACTGGGCCTTAAGGAAAATGGCAAAAAAAAAAACACAAGCAAAAAAACATAAGAGGGAGAAAAATAATTTGCAGTACCCTGGTCCAGTGTACAGTCAATTGTTTTACTCTAACGTCCATTATAAAAAACAAACATTTAAAGCACAACTCCAGCATCTTTGTTTTTTTCAGCCCTGGAGTGGTGCGTCTAAACTAAAATCTCTGCCCCTATTGTAATACTCCCCCCATCCCAGGCATTCACCTTTTACCGACGCCGATCTGGTTTTGTGGCGTTATCTTGTGACTGTAACTCCTGACTAGCCAGAAGTCAGGGCGTACGTCACAAGCTCTCAATGCAAGTCTATGAGGGCCAGAATGAGGTTTCTCACAGATTTACATTGAGTGGTGACTTCGGGGGGTCTCCAAGAAACACTGAAGTAGCCAACCGGTCACAAACTGCTGGAGACTGATCGGAGCAGCGGTGATAACAGCTTAAGACACTGGAGGGTGAATTAAACACTAGGGGTAAGGGACTTAAAGAGGACCTGTCACCAAACCAGGCATGGTGATCTAATTACAGCACTGGATGCAGCATGTCTGCAGCATGCAGACAAGGGGTCACCCAGCACTTGAGCAGCCCTGTACCCCGAGATAATACACTTAGAAAACTTACATGCTACAGCCACTAAGGAGGTGGCTAGGGGCTGCAGCCAAGGGCAGATTCACACCCCTGCCTGTGTAATCTGCCCACCGCTGCCAATCATTCTCTCCCTGTCTGCAGCATTTAAACAGTTTTTTTTCTCTCTCCAGAAAGTCCCTGAGGGGCAGGGCTAAACAGGAGAGAAAAAAAAACTCTGTTTAAATGCTGCAGACAGGGAGAGAATGATTGGCAGCGGTGGGCAGATTACACATGCAGGGGGTGTGAATCTGCCCTTGGCTGCAGCCCCTAGCCACCTCTTTAGTGGCTGGAGCATGTAAGTTTTCTAAGTGTATTATCTCGGGGTACAGGGCTGCTCAAGTGCTGGGTGACCCCTTGTCTGCATGCTGGAGACATGCTGCATCCAGTGCTGTAATTAGATAACCATGCCTGGTTTGGTGACAGGTCCTCTTTAAGTTAAATGAACCACTCCAAAAAGTAAAATAAAAAACAAAAACAATATAAAAATGCTGGAGTGGTGCTTTAATAAAAAAAAGCTAATTTAACCAATAAGTCATTGCTATCTTCATAAAAATTTCACTAATCAAAATCACAACAGAAAACGCTTAGAAAAAGTTACCAACATTTTAAGATTAGAAATGAATAAGGGCCCCGTTTATAATGTCTGGTTTTGCCACCCAAGCAGAAAAAGAATGTTGTTTGTTTTCTTCTTCACTATCACTTGAGCATATAATCCACCCCTACAATACTAACAATGCAGGGGGAAGTATAGCAAAAATTATTAACATTCAAATAGGAAAAGCAGGCCTGGGCCCCTTCTTCCGAAATGGTTTCATGAATAAGGTACACAAGTGACAGACAGACAATATGGTCCCAGAAAGTCTCTGCCTCGGCTCAAGTCCCTAATAAATCTAATTAGTAGAGTATTTCCTGCAAGTATTTACCAAAATAAAGTCACCGAAATACCAATAATACGGTGCAAAGATCCTGCATTCTAGTTGGCAGCTAGAACAAGGATTATTCTGTTGAATGGATATCATTTATTCTGCAATGACAAAGATATGCTTTTAGTTGGATGGTGAAATCAGTGGAGCAGAAATGTGCAGTGTGGAGCTCAACCAAAATAAACAGTTCACAAGTCCCTGGGCCAAGAGGTTGAAAGCTTACCTTCCACACATTTATTTAATGCCTGTATCTATGTAGACATTTATATATCGCACTCCCAACAGGAAATAGAGGAATGCCACTTCAAAATACAGACGATAAAATGTAAATAAAATACTGTATGTGGGCAGCATATCTGTGTATAGAAAAGGAGAACATGCCAAAGCTTCATTAAGCTGTTTATTGTCTTATACTTTCCAACATATACTTTCGCCTTTCATCCTTTTTATTAAATAGAAATGTCGTTATCAGAAACATTGATAACTTTGGACTCATAGAATACCATACACAACTGTAGGTGTAGCTCCAATCCTAGAGAATAATAATAATAATTTTATTTATATAGCGCCAATATATTACGCAGCACTTTACAATTCGGCAGAGAATAGCACTTAGGCTACGTTCACACATTGTCTTTTGTCTGCCTGCAAAGTGAATGGGAAATTCACTTTGTAGTGCAGACATTGCGTAAAAATACGCACTGCGTTTTCCGGGAGAAAGCGCAGCTCCGTAAACAATTGATATGTCAATTGTTTACGCAGCTACTTCTGCGTATTCTCCCAGAGGGGAGGAAGAATCCAGCTTCCTCCTCCCCTCTGTGACAGCTGTGACCGCCCCATTAGATTTCACAGTGTATTAATATACACTGCGAAATCTAAATTAAACAAAAGCAAGTGAATGAAAAATAAAAAAGAATAAATACTTCATCTGTCCGACGCCTTCTCCGCTGTCTGGTGCCTTCTGCCGCTCTCCGGTCTCTGGTTCCAAGTCAGAGGTGTACTGACAGGACCTGTGGTGATGTCAGAGGGGCGTTCCCGGGCACTCGCGGTCATGTGATACATATCACATGACCGCGAACAGCCAATCAGCGCTGGGAACGCCCCGGGAACGCCCCCCCTCTGACGTCACCACAGGTCTTCTCAGTACACCTCTCACTTGGAACCAGAGACCGGCAGAAGGCACCAGACAGCGGGAGAAGGCACCGGACAGGTGAAGTATTCATTCTTTTTTATTTTCCATACATTTGCCTCTGTTTAATTTAGATTTCACAGTGTATATTAAAACACTGTGAAATATAATGGGGCTGTCACAGAGGGGAGGAGGAAGCAGGATTTTTCCTCCCCTCTGTGACATCACTGCGCTTTCTGGAGTAAAGAAAGCACAGTGTGTGAAAGCCCCTGCGTATTTTGTTGCGCTTTTTTGCGCGGCCGAAAAACACGGCAAAAAGCGCGCGCAAAAAAGCGCAGCAAAATACGCAAATGTGTGAACGTAGCCTTATACTGCAGAGCAATTTGTTTACTACATTGGTATAGACTGAGCCTCACAACTGATGGATGAAGGTAACTGTACAATACCTTTACAATATTATTATTGTTGTTTTAAAGGTTGAAGGAAGACTTTAAGTCCATCTAGTTCATCCCATAGCCTAACATGTTGATCCAGAGGAAGGCAAAAAAAACCCATGTGGCAACACTAAGCTCCACATTGGGGGAAAAATTCCTTCCTGACTCCAGATACGGCAATCAGACTAGTTCCCTGGATCAACGCCCTATCAAAGGATCTAGTATATATAACTGGTAAAATTATAGCTTTCAAGAAAGGCATCCAGGGCCTTCTTAAATGTTAGTAGTGAGTCACTCATTACAACATCATGTGGCAGAGAGTTCCATAGTCTCACTGCTCTTACAGTAAAGAATCCACATCTGTGATTATGATTAAACCTTCTTTCCTCCAGATGTAAAGGATGCCCCCTTGTCCACATCACAGGCCTAAGCGTAAAAAGATTATAAAGCTATGTTCACATATTGTGTTTTTGTTACAGATTGGGAGTCAGGTTCTGCCTTAGTTTTATGCTGATTTATGATAATCCATTCCTGTGTTTTTGTTTACCACCAAAACCTATGTGATTCTGGGATTAGCTGTCCACACACATTGGTTTTATTTCACTGCAGAAAGTGTAAACACCACAGGTTTTGCTGCAGATTTGAAGAATGAGCACAACAATTATTTTCTGCATTTTTGGCTTTGTTCTGGCCAAAACACTGAAAAAACGCAGCAAAACCGTGCAAAAAAACGCAGCAAGTCTCCTGTGAAAAATTCAGGACAAGCTAGAAACACCTCAGGTTTTACTGTGAATTTGCAAAACCAAAAACCAACATGTCTGGACATAGCCTTGGAAAGGTTTCTGTACTGTCCCCTCATATACAGTGGGGGAAATAATTATTTGATCCCTTGCTGATTTTGTAAGTTTGCCCACTGACAGACATGAATAGTTTATAATTTTAAGGGTAGGTTAACAGTGAGATAGAATATCAAAAATAAAATCCAGAAAATCACATTGTGTACAATATATAACGTTATTTGCATTTTACAGAGAGAAATAAGTATTTCATCCGTCTGGCAAACAAGACTTAATACTTGGTGGCTAAACCGTTGTTGGCAAATACAGCAGTCAGACATTTTTTGTAGATGATGAGGTTTTCGCACGTCAGGAGGAAATTTGGGTCCACTCCTCTTTGCAGATCATCTCTAAATCTTTAAGATTTTGAGGCACTTACTAGGCAACTCAGAGCTTCAGCTCCCTCCATAGGTTTATTATGGGATTACGGTATAGAGACTGGCTAGTCCACTCCATGACCTTAATGTGCTTTTTTCTGAGCCACTCCTTTGTTGCCTTGGCTGTATGTTTATGGTGATTATGACTCTGGAAGACCCAGCCACGACCAATTTTAAATGTCCTGGTGGAGGGAAGGAAGCTGTCACTCAGGATTTTCTGATACATGGCTCAATCCATTGTTCCACGGATGCAGTGAAGTAGTCCTGTGACCTTAGCAGAGAAACACTCCAAAACATAATATTTCCACTGCCATGCTTGACAGTGGGGACGGTGTTTTTTGGGTCATACAAAACATTTTTCTTCCTCCAAACACGGCGAGTTGAGTTAAAGCCAAAGAGCTATCTTTTTTTCTCATCTGACCACAGCACCATCTCCCAATCATTCTCAGAATCCCCAAAGTGTTCATTGGCAAACTTCAGATGAGCCTACACATATGCCTTATTGAGGAGTGGAACTTTGTGGGCAATGCAGGATTTTAATCCATTACGGCATAATGTATTACAAATGGTTTTCTTGGAGACAGTGGTCTCAGCTGCCTTGAGATCATTAACAAGTTCTCCCCGTATAGTCTTTAATGCAGGTAACAAGTTGATTAGGAGTGTCTTAGGGCGGATTCACACTGTGGCGTGATCCGGTCTAGGGCTGTCTGGGATGAAACCCGAGTGCCGCAGACTGGACCAGCACACAGGACTGGAGGGCTAATTTGCCCTCCGGTCCAGTGTGCAGCGCAAGCAGCTGCAGCCGCTGACAGGTCAGGACGCGGCGCCACGGTCTTGACTTATCAGCAGCGGGAACTGCGTGCGGCTGCACACCGACCGGAGGGCAAATTAGCCCTCCAGTCCTGTGTGCTGGTCCAGTCCGCGGCTGTCAGGGTCATCCCAGACAGCCCGGACCGGATCACGCCGCAGTGTGAAGCCGCACTTACTAGTCCATAGGAGCCAGAACTCCTAATGGTTGGGAAAGGATGAAATACTTATTTCTCCCTGCAAAATGCAAATACATTCATATAATTTAGACAATGTGATTTTCTAGATTTTATTTTTGTTATTCTATCGCTCACTGTTAAAATTAACCTACCCTTAAAATTAAAGACTGTTCATGTCTTTGTCAGTGGACAAACTTACAAAATCAGCAAGAGATCAAATACCGTATATACTCGTGTATAAGCCGACCCGTGTATAAGCCGACCCCCCTACTTTTGCCCCCAAAACCTGGGAAAACCTATTGACTCGTGTATAAGTCGAGGGTGGACCCCAGCACAGGTGTACAGCCCCAGCAGTGTGGTATACAGGCCCCCCAATGGTAGTATACAGCAGCCTCCCCAGTGGCATATACAGGCCCCAGTAGTATATACAGCAACCCCAGTGGTATACAGCAGCCTCCCCAGTGGTATATACAGACCCCACCAGTATATACAGCAGCCCCAGTGGTATATACAGCAGCCCCAGTGGTATATACAGCAGCCCCAGTGGTATATACAGCAGCCCCAGTGGTAGTATACAGCAGCCCCAGGGGTTATACAGCAGCCCCAGGGGTTATACAGCACCCCCCAGGGTATACAGCACCCCAGGGTTATCAGCACCCCCAGGGGTTACACAGCGGCCCCCAGGGGGTACCCAGCGGCCCCCTGGGGGTACCAACAGCCCCATGGGTACAGCAACCCCTGGGGTACCACAGCCCTGGGGTACAGACCCCGGGGTACCCAGCAGCCCCCTGGGGTACACAGCAGCCCTCAGGGGTACCAGCAGCCCTCTGGGGGTACCCAGCAGCCCAGGACCCAGCAGCCCAGGGGTACCAGCAGCCCCCGGGGTATCAACAGCCCCCTGGGGGTATCAACAGCCCCCTGGGGGTACTCAACAGCCCCCTGGGGGTAACAACAGCCCCAGGGGGTACCAGCAGCCCCCTGGGGGTACCAACAGCCCCCAAAAGCTGGCACTGTCCCCCCTTGTAAGGGCCCCCCCCCGCTGCTTATACATTACCATCCCGGTGTTCTGATCAGCGCGGCTCCTCGGTGCTTCTTCTTCATCCTCCGTCCTCGCTGGCTGCATCCGGGATCTCCGGCCGTCGCAGGCATATGACGTCATCGCGCGACGGCCGGAGATCCCGGATGCAGCCAGCGAGGACGGGAGGATGAAGAAGAAGCACCGAGGAGCCGCGCTGATCAGAACACCGGGATGGTAATGTATAAGCAGGTGGGGGGGGGCCCTTACAAGGGGGGACAGTGCCAGCTTTTGGGGGGCATATATGAACTGCTTCCCCCTGCCGCTGATTGACAGGGGGAAGCAAGGCATATATAATGAGCGGCCCCACGTGACGGGGCCGCTCATACAGCAGCCTCCCCCCGCCTCCTCCAGCCTGAGGTACCGTATTGACCCGTGTATAAGCCGAGGGGGGGACTTTTCAGCCCAAATTTTGGGCTGAAAAACTCGGCTTGTACACGAGTATATACGGTACTTATTTCCCCCACTGTATTTGTACATTGTAATAATATTGCCCCTAAACCTTCCTTTTTCCAGACTGAATAACCCCAAGTTTAATAACCTGTCTTGGTATTGCAGACCCCTCAGTCCTCTAATGACTTTTGTCGCTCTTCTCTGGACCCGCTCTAGTTCAGCTATGTCTTTCTTATACACGGAGACCAGAATTGTACTCAGTATTCTAAGTCTGGTCGCACTAGTGACTTGTTTAGAGGTAAAACTATGTTTTTCCTATATGCACATTATATCTGCATAATTTGTTACACATTGGAATTATTATACATAATAGAAATTAATTATCTGATGATAGATTGCACCTATTCTTGAGATCACAAATTTATTCAAGTGTTTTCCTGATCTGCTAGGTCTGCAGCCACTCTGTGTGTCTGCAGACGTCTGACTCCTTATAGCCTGAGCACTGAATGTTGTCAGAATTTTCAGTATTGTAAGCGTAAGTTCATGTGACCGCAAGTAAGTGCTTTATATACTTCTAGCCATATTCTGACTTAGACAAGCTCGGCCTCACTCATTTTCCTTGTATTAGTAAGGCTGAGCACATATAGCTGTCATGTCCTTTTTTGTTTTTAAACTGCTCCCCATGTTATTAGATCAGGCATCAGTAACCCGCTTTAAAAAACAAACAAAAAAAAATCCTTGTATTTATCATATAAAGCACTTTAGATGCTTATGTCTTTCCATTAGGTAAATGCACAGTCATAAGGGTGGATACTTCAGCTGGTATCAGTCACGCCAATCTGCTACAGTCATGCAGTTTTTTTAAACGTAGTCACCCCCCTTCCCCCGTATTGTAACATATTAGCATCACTTAAGGACCTGCTGAAATTCACAAATGCTATAGAAGGACCTGGGCTGATGTCATGACCATGTGACTGTAATGGGCAGAGCTAAGCCTACATATCCTTTACGTCAGGCCTGCTTAGCTTCACCCATTATGGTCACATGGTTGTGACATCACCATAGATCCTTCTTCTGCATTAATGAATTTCTGCAGGTCCTTGAGCAATGTCAATATATTACAATACAGGGGGGGCATGACTATGTTTAAAAAACTGTATGACTGCAGTGTATTGACATGACCGATACAAACTAAAGTACCCATCCATGTTGATGAGTGTTTGTGCAGGTACCTAATGCAAACAGCTAAGCATTTAAAGGGAACCTGTCACCTGGATCTAAGCCCCTACACTATCACTACCTGTCCCTGCACCTTCCTAGCTGCTCCCTATCTATCCCTCTCTGAGCTAAATCTGTCCTATAAAACAGCAGAGAAATAACTTATAACTTACAGAAGTCCCTGAGGCTGGGGACTGAAAAGGCGGCCCCAGGCTCCATTCTGCCCCTCCTCGATGCAGCAGCACACGCCCCGCTGGGCGGCATTATTCTTTCTTCATCGCCACCTCCTCCATTTGGAATCTCCCACCCGCTTTACACTGTAAGGTAGTGGTTAAGATCGGCACAACAGAAGGCAGTGACTCAGGTATTTACTCACACAGCACACAGCTTAATGGCACAGTTCAGATATTCACGGATCTACAGGTTCCAGGGCGCAGCCGAGTACAACCTCATACAATCCCAACAGCTGATATAGAAGCTCTGTACCTTCCCCCGGGTAGGCTGTGTTAGGTCAGCACACAACCTTTCTCTCCTCACCGTCCGCTCATTAGCCTCATGAACGTCCACTCTGAGAGAGCTCACAGGCTGTGTTAAATCTCTCCTGCTGCTGTCCTGACACACTCCGCCCCCTCCCCACAGCCCAGGGCAGCTCATATCATCTCCTATTCACCCGCACACCTGGGCGTCAGTGCTTTCAATCAGCATTCAGCTCCAGTAGCAGCTCACCCTGTGTGTGCTGCTACCGAGCAGAAGATACAATCTCCCATATGCTGTGTCCCGGTCAGGGGACACATCGAGGTCGCATCACCACAACATGATAGGTGTAAAGCAGACAGGAGATTCCAAATGGAGGAGGCGGTGATGAAGAAAGAATAATGCCGCCCAGTAGGGTGTGTGCTGCTGCATCGATGAGGGGCAGAATGGAGCCTGAGCCCGCCTTTTCAGTCCCCAGCCTCAGGGACTTCTGTAAGTTATAAGTTATTTTTCTGCTGTTTTCTAGGGTGGATTTAGCTCAGAGAGGGATAGATAGGGAGCAGCTAGGAAGGTGCAGGGACAGGTAGTGATAGTGTAGGGGCTTAGATCTAGGTGACAGGTTCCCTTTAATATAAAAAATTTGAAAAAAGAAAATTTGTGTGAAAACAAATGTACTTTTTCCTTCTTACGGATCAATTTGTGAAGCACCTGGGGGTTCAAAGTGCTCACTATGCATCTAGATGCATTCCTTGGGGGGTCTAGTTTCCAAAATGGGGTCACTTGTGGGGGAGCTCCATTGTTTAGGCACACAGGGGCTCTCCAAACGCGACATGGTGTCCGCTAACAATTGAAGCTAATTTTTCAGTCAAATTGTTAGCGGACACCATGTCGCGTTTGGAGAGCCCCTGTGTGCCTAAACATTGGAGCTCCCTCACAAGTGACCCCATTTTGGAAACTAGACCCCCCAGGGAACTTATCTAGATAGGTGGTGAGCATTTTGAACCCCAGGTACTTGACAAATTCATCCATAAAAATGAAAAAACACTTTTTTTTCCATAAAAATTTTCTTTTTTCATTTTTACAGATTAATTTGTGAAGCACTGGGACATTCAAAATGCTCACCACCCATCTAGATAAGTTCCCTGGGGGGTCTAGTTTCCAAAATGGGGTTACTTGTAGGGGAGCTCCAATGTTTAGGCACACAGGGGCTCTCCAAGCGCAACATGGTGTCCGCTAACAATTTGACTGAAAAATCAGCTCAAATTGTTAGCGGACACCATGTCGCGTTTGTAGAGCCCCTGTGTGCCTACACATTGGAGCTCCCCCACACGTGACCCCATTTTGGAAACTAGACCCCCCAGGGAACTTATCTAGATGGGTGGTGAGCATTTTAAACCCCCAGGTGCTTCAAAAATTCATCCGTAAAAATGAAAAAGTACTTTTATTTCCATAAAAATTTTCTTTCTTCATTTTTACAGATTAATTTGTGAAGCACTGGGGTATCCAAAATGCTCACCACCCATCTAGATAAGTTCCCTGGGGGGTCTAGTTTCCAAAATGGGGTTACTTGTGGGGGAGCTCCAATGTTTAGGCACACAGGGGCTCTCCAAACGCAACATGGTGTCCGCTAACAATTTGACTGAAAAATCAGCTCAAATTGTTAGCGGACACCATGTCGCGTTTGGAGAGCCCCTGTGTGCCTACACATTGGAGCTCCCCCATAAGTGACCCCATTTTGGAAACTAGACCCCCCAGGGAATTTATCTAGATGGGTGGTGAGCATTTTGAACCCCCAGGTGCTTCACAAATTCATCCGTAAAAATGAAAAAGTACTTTTTTTTCTACAAAAATTTTCTTTTAGCCTACATTTTTTCATTTTCACATGGGGAACAGGATAAAATGAATCCTAAAAATTGTTGGGCAATTTCTCCTGAGTACATCGATATCTCATATGTGGTCATAAGCCACTCTTTGGGCGCACGGCAGGGCTCAGAAGGGAAGGAGCGCCATTTCACTTTTTGAATGGAAAATTAGCTCCAAAAGTCAAATTGCGCTCCCTCCCTTCTGAGCCCTGCCGTGCGCCCAAAGAGTGGCTTATGACCACATATGAGATATCGATGTACTCAGGAGAAATTGCCCAACAATTTTTAGGATCCATTTTATCCTGTTCCCCATGTGAAAATGAAAGAATTGAGGCTAAAAGAACATTTTTGTTGGAAAAATTAAAATGACCATTTTTTCCTTCCACTTTGCTTTAGTTCCCGTGAAGCACCTGAAGGGTTAATAATCTTCTTGAAGGTAGTTTTGAGTAGCTTGAGGGGTGCAGTTTTTGGAATGGTGTCACTTTTGGGTGTTTTCTGTCATGTACACCCCTCAAAGGGACTTCAAATGTGATGTGGTCACTAAAAAAAATGGCTTTGTAAATTTTGCTGGAAAAATGAAAAATTGTTGATGAACTTTGAACCCTTATAACGTCCGAACAAAAATTTTTTTTTTCTCCAAAATTGTGCTGATGTAAAGTAGACATGTGGGAAATGTTATTTATTAACTATTTTGTGTCACATACCTCTCTGGTTTAGCAGAATAAAAATTCATAATTTGAAAATTGCTAAATTTTCAAAAATTTTGCCAAATTTTTAATTTTTTCACAAATAATCGCAAAAATTATCAACCTAAATTTAATACTAACATGAAGCCCAATATGTCACGAAAAAACAATCTCAGAATCGCTAGGATCGGTTGAAGCGTTCCAGAGATATTACCTCATAAAGGGACACTGGTCAGAATTGACAAAAATGGCCTGGTCATTAAGGTCAAAATAGGCCGGGGGCTGAAGGGGTTAAAGAGGACCTGTCACCAAACCAGGCATGGTGATCTAATTACAGCACTGGATGCAGCATGTCTGCTGCATCCAGGCAAGGGGTCCCCCAGCATTTGAGCAGCCCTGTACCCCGAGATAATACACTTAGAAAACTTACATCCTGCAGCCGGAAAGGAGGTGGCTTGTGGCTGGAGCTGAGGGGCAGATTCACACCCCCTGCATGTGTAATCTGCCCACCGCTGCCAATCATTCTCTCCCTCTTCTGCAGCATTAAACAGAGTTTTGTTTTTTTTCAGAACTTGCCGTTTAGCCCCGCCCCCTGCGGTGACATCACCGCTTATACCCGTCCTGCTCTATGGTTAACATATATCACCATGCCTGGTTTGGTGACAGGTCCTCTTTAATAGACACAATGTAAGACCACTAGAGATGTGTACCTGTGGAAGATTGGGGTTCAGCCAGACTTTAGATAAAGTTGAGTACTGGACCCAAACTTGACTTGAACCTCATTGGAAGTTCCTGACTGGGCAGTTACGCTCTCCCTCCACATACAGCCAGCCATAAATAAACCACTTATGGGGAAGGGAGGGCAGGGTTTTGACCTTTTCTATTTTTGTACACACTATATCCAATAACACTGATTTTACTATTTTACCCCAAGTGCGAGCTGTTTAAACACTGCAAGCAGCGGGCACTGGGCTGAGCACCAAGCATACCCAGGCACAGTAATGCTTGCTCCATTGATTTGTGTACCTAAAGCACCTGAGCACTGAAAACGTTTTCAAAGTCTCTGTTCGGTATGAACTCCAAACTTTAAAGTTCGGTTCGCTCATCCCTAATGACTACCTCTAATAATGAGGATTAAGAGATCAAGGACCTTTTTAAAAATGGCTAGTCTTTGTGAAAATCTCACTTGCCTACCACGTCACTGAGCAGTCATTTCATATAGTAGGGGAAAAGCATAAAGTGAATTTGCTAAACTACGCCCAGCAGCAGTGAAATAAATACGACACATTTAGGAAGCTGTTGATGGTGAGAACAAAGTGGTGAACGCAGATTAACAGTGGGAAACCTGATGACAAGTTTCCTACACAACTGACAAAGATTATAAAACACAAAGAACAGTAACTCGAGATTGAATGCTATCATTGTTTGGTGACGTGTATTATTCTCATCTTACCTCTTCAATTTCCTTTGTTTTTGCGGCAATTACTTTTGAGCGGCTGCCAAGTGGAGAGGTTTCATAAAGTTCTGGATTGCCAGAAATACCTGCCTCTGTTTCTACTGTCTGATCGGCAAATGACACAGATGATGAGCCAGCCTTAGAAACAAAAGAATGACAGTTTACTAAATGAACCCCTTCAACTATTTGCTGAGCTTGTTTTATAAGGATTATGGCCATGTGTAGGATGTTGGTCTGTCTACTCTGCCAAGAACTATTCTGCTGCTGAAAAATAGTGAAGATTCGAAAAAAATGGGTAGACAAGGGCGCAATGGGTCTTTTCTGTTTGGTGCAAACAAGTGTATGCAGTACATGAACTGCTCACCTTGATTGATATGGGAAAACCGGTTGTGGGTTTCACAACCTAACAGCTGCTGCAGGATCCTCCACCTCAAGGATGGTCGCGTGAAACCCAAACAGGACAAAGATAATTCGATCCGCGCTGCTGTATAGAATGACAGGCATCCTCTGCATTATAAAACGGTGATCTTTATTCCTACGCGTTTCAAGGTTGTCCCAACCTCTTCATCAGGGATACATTAACAGAATCATTTCTGAATCAGATTCTGTTACTGAATCCCAGATGAAGAGGTCGGGACGACATTGAAAGACGTAGGAATAAAGATCACCGTTTTATAATACAGAGGATGTCTGCCATTATATACAGCAGCACGGATCGAATTATCTTTGTCCTGTTTGGGTATATAGTGAAGATTGACAATAGTCAAACAGGTACTACATAGAGCCATGATGGCAACATATCCCCTTCTGTCAAGTGCAGCATTGCCATGGAGAGATTGTGGAAATTCACATCTAATCCTAACCAGCTGGGACAGTACCAATATGTGGACATTGATATAACTGATAACGCCAACTTTAAAGGAAACTTGTCACCTCCATAAAAGCTATTCGCCTGTAGTTATAGCGGACATCTGCAGGTAAACGGTGTTGAAATATTTGGCAGGTCTAAAGGATCAGTAGCTACAGAGAAAAAAATGAAGTTATGTTCTCCCTGCAGCTGCTCACATCCAGTTATCAGGGCTGTGCAGAAAGCAGTAGAAGTCACTGCTCAGAATACAGTATAAAGTTTTAGCCCTGGCACACATCGCGTGAAAAAAGAAAGAGGAAAATGGTAGTTTCTTTTCAGGGTTTTAATTTTCAGTGCAAAGTGTGTAGTTTCCCAAAAACTTTTTTTTGGAAACTACACACTTTGCACTGAAAATTAAAAATCTGAAGAGCAACTAACATTTTCCTCTTTCTTTTTCACATGATGTGTGCCAGGGCTAAAACTTTATACTGCTTGACTCTTTTTCCCTTGAGCGCCTAATTAGTGGTTGAGCTTGATGCTATACTTCTAACTGCTCAGAACACAGTGGCTGTGCTGTAATCACTCCCCCTGCACTTTGATCAACGGCCTGCTCTGTATACATATTCTGGACAGCAGGCTGCCAATCAATGTGCTGTGCACTGACTGTAACAGCACTCTGTACCGCCGCAATGACTGGAAAGTTGTGGCTGCAGAGAGAACATAACTTCATTTTTCATCTGTAGCCGCTCTTCCAGGAAGCCTACCAGATATGGTTTAAAACCAATTTACCTGCAGATTAACACTATATCTACAGAGAAATAGCATTTCTAGAGGTGACAGGTTCCCTTGAAGTGTTTTGAGACTGTCATACAATAAGAATACTCGTGTGGTCTTCTGAGGCACGAAGGCTAACCAAAATTTAAATCTAACCATGCAATTTGATAGTTCAGCCAAAGGAACAAATTAATCATGTATAGCCAGATACCGAGTGCCTATGATGTTCACCAGTGCTCAATATGGCATAGGGAGATATGTGCACATGTTGGAACATCGTATTGTGGCTATGCAAGAAGAGGGAAGAAGAGGTTTCCCAATATGCCAGTGAAGTCTGTGTAATAGACATTGGATTTCCTCACTAAACATTTTTTACTAATCTGAAAAGGGGGCAAGCTGTTGGGACTGAGACAGATTAAAGTAGCCTTTGGTATGTTGTTATACAAGCAATCTGCATAAGAAAAATTGCCTAAAAATGTTAATTACACCAATTACAGAAATACTTTACATGTCAATTTTCAGAGAAAGCATACAAATCTGTTTAAATTGTCTACAGGCCATCACCTCAATGGTGCTTGTAGAGAAAGCCTACGTTAATTAATATAAGCCTGACATATTCAATAATTTACTGAGAGCATTTAAATGAAAAGAGTAAGAAGTACCTTCACAATTTCTTCTGTTACATCAGGAATGTTGCCTTCGGACCCTTTCTCCAGTTTATCAAATACCCATTTGGAAGCAGCTTCCCCAAGACTCTCCACCAGACGACTCGCTTTATCTAATTCTACACTCTGAAAATAACAAATCAATTACTTTAGTATGTCTCTGATAACATTCAAGAGTTCATAAATTTGTAAGCAATCAACAATTATCACCTGCCAAACAAATCCTGAGAAAGTGAGTGTTTGTATGTCTCAAGGCAGCCATGCACATTAGATGGCTGTCAGCCAAACGATCCATTGGCCGATACTTCGGCTGACAGCCATCTCTCTTGTACATAAGAGAGCTCAGTTGGCCAAGTGTTCCTTTGCTCTCTATAAGAAAGCCAACTCTGGGAGAAAATGATCAGTAGTCCAAAACAAGCATTGCCTGATTGACATCTCTGCAACAATCAGTTGGTTGGCCCTCTCATATTCAATAGAGTTTTATCCTAACCCATCGATATTGTATTGTATATTGGGGTCTTTACCAAGTTCCTGAAAGGTATAGGTGATAGCACAGCATATGGTATAAACAGTTGTAGCCCAGATGAGTTAACAGTCTACTACAGCCTAAAAGTTATAAAGTTATGAAACAATGCCCTCAATCATTGTAACTTCAATGAGCATGGTCTGGACTGTAGATCATCCCATAAACATTGGCAAGCGGCTTGGAAAAAGATAACTTTCATTTAAAGCCAATGTGCTACATCAGCATTGATATAAAAATATAATAAAAGCCCTAAGAGTAATGTGATGAGTAGTAAATGCCTTTGCTCTGGGCAGTCATACATCACAATATCTGACGTACAATCACACAGTAATGTTTGGAGTAACTAAAAATATTATATATATATATATATCCCAATACCAAAATTGCAGAAACAATTACCTTTGCTGTAGGAATGCCTACTGAGCTGGATGGAGACACATCTTTAGATGATCGCACGGCGTGTGTGCCAGGTCTCTCCTTACCTGTGATACAAACAGTACTATGGAAGTTACTACTGCAGTCATTTTAGGTACAGTCTACAATGGTTGGTCTACTGTGATAGAAATATAGCTACTACATAATTAAATGTTACATTACAAAAATATCATTAGTGTTTAACCTCCTATCAAGTTCAACAGCTCTGCTTGCTGTCAGTAATTAGAAATGTTCTTGTTCAAAGCCAAGGGCTGTAAACTCAAAGACCTAAAGCCTTACCCTCAGTAAGTATAGGGGAACGTTTGATTTCCCTGTAGGGTCATGCTTTATTTACTAATATGGGATATCAACTCATATAAAGTCTCCCAAAAGACAGCGGAATCCTCAAGGAATAAATGCCCAGATGCAAGTGTCAGAATATATATTGTAAATAAGACGCATTATTGCTATTTACAATTTGAATATCTTCGTTTGAGAAGTTTGTCATTCCACAAAATACTTAAAAGGTTTTCTGAGAAGTTATGCAATTTGGCTGGAATTCATCCTAGGCGTGCATTAGGAAGGGTGTCAGGCTGAAGAAACGTTGATTAAGGATGTCTCCGAGCTGCTGGAGATGCAGGTTCCTGAAGGAACAGAATGTATCTGCGCACCCAGGCTGTCAGCTTCAGAATGGGCACAGACCGTGTTGTCTTCTAATGTTAAACAGTATATATTGGGGGCGTGGCCTAGCCATGACGGAGTGAAGACGCAAGTGCTTGGAGCTCTCCGGACTCAGGACTCCTAACACAGCCCACAGACGTCCACAGGTCCGCCATGTCCCGCAGGAAGTAATTGGAGCCCGTCGCCAACTCCCTGCCGTCACCGCGAGCGGCGGGAGATAGTGCAGACATATCAAAGCTGCTGGGGGCCGCGAGCGGGAAAATGAGAGGCGCTGCAGACATGGCGCCGAGTGCGGGGAAGAAGGTACCGCCCACACTGTCCCCGCTCCAGCAGAGAGACCCACACTGCACTCAGGTACAGGAGCAGATATCTAGGCAGTCTGGCATGGATAAGCAGGGAGGATCCGGGGCGGTGGAATCTCCTGGTCAGACGGGGATCCAGGTGAGAGAGCAGGTTGAAAGAGAGACGAGCCAGGAGTTGGAGGGGTCACAGAGACAGGAGGGCGCCGTTGTTGGCGCGTCGCAGCAAGCTCCTGCTGCGGACTTTCAGCCCGCATCACAGGGAATAAGAGAGTTAATCCAGGCGCTGCCATCCAAGCAAGATCTGGAGGCAGTGGTCCACAAGCTGGAGGCATCACAGGAAAAGGCCCTAGGCATTATTGCCGCAGATGTAGAGGTACTGAAGGAGAAGACAACCTCTACTATAGAGACAGTGTCTGGTCTGGAACACAGAGTGACACAGTTGGAGAAAGAGGTCAACCGTTCTCATTCCCATATTGTGGCCCTTGTTCTGTAGACAGATGATAATGAAAACAGAGAGAGGCGCAACAACGTCCGGATGAAGGGCTTACCAGAGTCGGTTTCCTCCGATATTCTGAAGCAGACTGTTATAGACATTCTCAACACAGTGACTCAGAAATCGGGGGGACATTCCTATAAGATTGATAGGCTCCACAGGGTGTCGCGCCCTGGTCCAATTGACCCGGGAAACCCACGGGACGTTCTGTGTAAGCTGCACAACTTCACAGATAAAGACGATATTATCAGAGCAGCTTGGTCATATGGGAAAGTTACTGTACATGATGCAGAGATTTGTTTGTTCCCAGATGTGTCGAGCCGCACGCTCTTTATGAGGCGACAACTGCACCCCCTCTTGGAGAAGATCAGAGAGGCTGGGGCTACCTACCGCTGGGGTCACCCGTTCCACCTGATTACGAGAAAGGAAGACAAGATGTACTATCTCTGGACTAAAGAGGATTTGAGTGGCCTGTTTGACTGAAAGCTTCGGCGTCCTTCAGAGGAAGAGCGAGACGCAACTTCCGTGGCCCCGTGGGGATCGTCCTGGCCGCTATAGGGTTTCGTCGCACGAGGGATCTGGAACCTGAGGGGTCAGCTCTGGGGTCGTTGTTGTTATTTTCCCTTAGGGTTTGGCAACAGCTGATAGCCTTAGGTCGTTCTTGCCAGTATTTGCTGCCTCGACAGGTGGGAGGCGGCATTGGTGGAGTGTGAGAACTTTTGGGGTTTCTGTGTTTTGAAGATGAATCTACGATGAGACAATTGGGGAAAAGCTATTCTTTGGGCGGGAGTAGCGGGGTGGTTGTTGTTGAATAAGTGGGTGGTTATGTTTATATAGTTTACACTGATGTGTCCTGGGTCTGTGGTAAATGAGCTTGTGGCTATCTAAGACCCCTTGAGTCCCTTTGCTTTTTCTTTTCTGGAGGGACTTGGTTCGCCGGATCAGACCGGTTTAGACTGTTAGAGTCTCTATCACTTTTCTGTTCTATTTCTCTTATCTTCTTCTTTCCTTTAAGTGCTCTTCCTATCGTCTTTCTCTTCCCCTATCCTACACCTTTTACACCGGTCCCCACCCCTCCCCCAGGGTTGCCCCTTCACTCCTAGTCTCTTTTTCCTTACTCCTCTATCCTACACTACCAGTTGGCCAATATGAGCAGTAGCGATCAGACGGAGTTGAAAATTGGGTCGCTCAACGTAAAAGGCCTTCATGACCCAGGTAAGAGGTCAATCCTACTCAACTACTTGAAGTCTAACCATGTCCATGTTGCCTTCTTACAGGAGACACACTACTGCCAAGCGAAGCCATATAATCTCTCTAACCGCTGGTTCCCCTCAGTCTACCATGGTCCGTCGCTAGACCATCATTCTGCGGGTACCAGTATAGTTATATCAAAAGCTTTACCCTGGGAATATCTGGACTCCCGCGATGATGGAACTGGAAAAACCTGTATTTTTCTAATTTTACTACTTAAGTTACCTGTTGACCAATAAACCATTTGACTACAGAAGGAACAGTCTGGTTACTTGAAATACAGAGAAGGTTTACGCTGTATGCTGGCACATATACTGCATATAATGTGTGAGAAGGCAGAACAAAACTAGACATGACCGCAGCATTGAAAGGTCCCCTTTAAATGTAATATATATATAAAAAATAAAAATAAAAAATCTTACTTTTACGTGGATGAGAATGAAATGTTTTGCCCCGTTCTGGAGAATAACTTCTACTACTAACACTGGAGCCTGATCTACTGTGTGGAGAATCTTTTCGAGTAACTGGCGACTCTCGGAAAAATGGAGACTCCCTTGTGTGAGGTGAGCGATCCCGAACGTAGGCTGCTGGTGGGTGATAGACAGGTTTTCTTCTGAAGCCTTCCCTGCTTTCTCTATGGTGATATAAAACAGACAAAAACAATTAGGTGACAAGAAAAACTTGAATTTTTTATACATTTTGCAGTATTATTACTTTTAAAGAAACACTTTGAGAACTCAACTTCTGGTTCTGATACTAATAAAAAAAAAAGGTAAATAACAGTGCAGTACATCCTCTTAATGAGCACTTCATTCCTGATTTCTGAGCCTTCATTCCTTTCACATATGACCCCTATTCTGACCACCCGGATCATCCAGCGTCTTACATGTGAACCATAAATCTGCCTCTCATTCTTATGAGCCTTGCATCATGATTAAGGTAGTTAGAGTTAGGGTCATGTGGAACTAAGGACTAGAGATGAAAAAGGACTAACGGCTCTACTACTTACCGATTGTGGATTAGTATTAGATCAGCGGAAAAAATAACCCCGGAGCACTTCTTTTATTTTGGATACAAAGTTTTCAGATCATATAATCTATTAACCATTGTAGAGAAGGTAAAAATATTTAGCCTATTCATGTGTACTACTACATATTTTGTTATAAGCAGAGGCATGGGACCCTCAAA
Organism: Allobates femoralis; assembly: GCA_033576535.1. Classification (NCBI taxonomy): domain Eukaryota; kingdom Metazoa; phylum Chordata; class Amphibia; order Anura; family Aromobatidae; genus Allobates; species Allobates femoralis. The sequence continues at coordinate 338,642,898 of JARQOC010000004.1, read as the reverse complement.
CATTTCCATGTGAATCTGGCAGGGAATGAAAAAAGCAAAATAACGTTCTGTCTGGCAGTTAAGAAATCAAGAATGAGCCACAATGGCAAATGCTGAAGCAAATGACCCGGGTTGTATCTTAGGCTGAATTCACATGGTCTGTGCTGGTACGCTAGTCTCATGATCTATGAGGAGACCCACAATCAGGTTTCAATATCAGATTTCTTTACTGATCAGAAAGCCAAAAACCTGCAAAGCTTCACCTATCCATACCAGTGTTAATCAGAGACAGCACACTGATGGCAACTTATGCTGTCAGCGATTTTCACGGGCCCATACACAGACTTGTATGTGTAATTCTGATTCCAACTTCGATCAAACAGGAGCATATCTCTGTGATTTTGTGGACTATTTGGTCTGCAAAAAACATGGACATATCAACGACTCATGTCCATGTTCTATCAATAACAATCACTGACAGAACACTATGTTACTAACGGATGTCTGAATGAGGCTTCAGACAGGGTATTGGGTAGGCCATATTTCTGCTACATGAAAGCACAAAACAATGGCAATTTTCTGTTTTACATATATGAACAAAAAAAATAGAAGGAGCAGAGCTCCTGAATAAAGAGAACATTAGTGGAATATAATCACCCATGACATAGCAATGTTTCAGCTACGACGTTTGGCTTGACGAAGGCTAAATCCTGGCCAAAATGTTGCTACTCCATGTGATTAAAGTCCACTATTGTTCACTTTATTTAGGAGTTCTGCCTTCTATTATATTCTTTACCATTTTGGTTATTGTAGGGCTGTGCACCAGTAAAATGTACAGGTGCTGTTGCCATTTTTCTCTTTTTGGGGCTGGTGAGGACCCAGCGGTCATGGTGCACATTGGCACAAATGACAAAGTTAGAGGTAGGTGGAAGGTCCTTAAAGGGAACCTGTCAGGTGGTTTATGCCCCTCCAGCTATCACTGTCTGTAGCTGCAGCTTTATAATACCAGTCTACTAATCCCCGTCTGCGCTCATAGTGTAATGTGAAAGGTGAAAAAAAAAGCATTTATACACTTACATTTTAGTCCCCACCATGGAGGAGGGGGACTGTCTGGCAGGATAATAGTTAACTCACTTTTAACTTGGATAGCTAAAGGATCTGTGTGATGTAACGATCATGTGACCATAGTGGGCGGAGCTAAACCAGCAAACATTATGTTCTATGAGAACTTAGCTCCGCCTATTGTAGTCACATGGTTGTGACATCACATCAGGTCTCTCAACATGTTCTAGTCCAAGCCTGAAATGTTAACTATTAACCTGCCAAACAGTCCTCGTCCTCCAAGCTGGGGACTGACTGCCTCATTACATAAGGAAATGTAAGTGTATAAATGCTTTTTTTTCACCTTTCACATTACACTCTGAGCTCAGACAGGGACGATTAGAATAGTATTATAAAGCTACAGGTACAGACAATGATAGCTGGGGAGGCATAAACTAGCTGACAGGTTCCCTTAAAAGATGATTTCAGGGAATTAGGCTGCAAGCTTAAGGCAAGGACCTCCAAGGTAGTATTCTCTAAAATACTGCCTGTTCCACGTGCCACACCAGAGAGGCAACAGGAGACTAGGGAGATAAATACGTGGCTCAGGAATTGGTGTAGGAAGGAGGGGTTTGGGTTCCTGGAGAACTGGGCAGACGTCTCTGTTGGCTACAGGCTCTATGCTAGGGTCGGGCTGCGCATCAATGGGGAGGGTGCAGTAGTGCTGGGGGAGAAAATGGCTAGAAATCTGGAGGAGTGTTTAAACTAGGGATTGGGGGAAGAGAGGGTATTCATTGTACAGGAGGGGAAGATAGTGTAAATAGTAACCTGGGCACAAGTAATGAAATTGGGGGCGGCATGGGGGGTGGGGTTAGAACAGTCAATATAGTAGCAAGAAATAGAGGTAAAGAGAGATGCATAAAGTGCATGTTCACTAATGACAGAAGTCTTACCAACAAAATGGAGACATTAGAATTAATTTTGCTGGAAAATAATTACCGTATATACTCGTGTATAAGCCGACCCGTGTATAAGCCGACCCCCCTACTTTTGCCCCCAAAACCTGGGAAAATCTATTGACTCGCGTATAAGCCGAGGGTGGACCCCAGCACAGGTATACAGCCCCCAGCAGTGGTATACAGGCCTCAGCAGTATGATATACAGCAGCCCCCAGTGGTATATACAGCAGCTCCCAGTGGTATATACAGCAGCCACAGTGGTAAATACAGCAGCCCCATTGGTATGTACAGAAGCCCCCAGTGGTATATACAGCAGCCCCAGTGGTATTGCAGCCCCTATATACAGCAGCCCCAGTGGTATTGCAGCCCCAGTGGTGTATACAGCAGCCCCTATATACAGCAGCCCCAGTGGTATTGCAGCCCCAGTGGTATTGCAGCCCCAGTGGTATTGCAGCCCCTATATACAGCAGCCCCAGTGGTATTGCAGCCCCAGTGGTGTATACAGCAGCCCCTATATACAGCAGCCCCAGTGGTATTGCAGCCCCTATATACAGCAGCCCCAGTGGTATTGCAGCCCCAGTGGTATTGCAGCCCCTATATACAGCAGCCCCAGTGGTATTGCAGCCCCAGTGATGTATACAGCAGCCCCTATATACAGCAGCCCCAGTAGTATTGCAGCCCCAGTGGTATTGCAGCCCCTATATACAGCAGCCCCAGTGGTATTGCAGCCCCAGTGGTGTATACAGCAGCCCCTATATACAGCAGCCCCAGTGGTATTGCAGCCCCTATATACAGCAGCCCCAGTGGTATTGCAGCCCCAGTGGTGTATACAGCAGCCCCTATATACAGCAGCCCCAGTGGTATTGCAGCCCCAGTGGTATTGCAGCCCCTATATACAGCAGTCCCAGTGGTATTGCAGCCCCAGTGATGTATGCAGCAGCCCCTATATACAGCAGCCCCAGTAGTATTGCAGCCCCAGTGGTATTGCAGCCCCTATATACAGCAGCCCCACACAAATGCTGGCACACGTCCCCCCTGTTGTAAGGCCCCCCTGCTGAATACTTACCATCCCTGGTCTTCAGCAGCACCTCCGCGCCGGTCCTCTCTGCTCCGGTCCTCCGTGGTACCGTCATCTGTGCTCCGTTCCCCAGCTGCATCCGGGGTCCCCGCGCGTCTGCGACCCGGCTGGTCACATGATACAGCCGGGGAACGGAGCACAGATGACGGGACCACGGAGGACCGGAGCAGAGAGGACCGGCGCGGAGGTGCTGCTGAAGACCAGGGATGGTAAGTATTCAGCAGGGGGGGCCTTACAACAGGGGGGACGTGTGCCAGCAGTTTGGGGGGCTTTATGCACAGATATGCACTGCTCCCCCTGGCGCTGATTGACAGGGGGATGCAGTGCATATGTAATGAGCGGCCCCACGTGACGGGGCCGCTCAGTATACAGTATCCCCACCGCCTCCTCCTGCCTCCCCAGCCCGACACAGCCCCCACCCCACTCACCCCTGTATATTGACTCGTGTATAAGCCGAGGGGGGGACTTTTCAGCCCAATTTTTGGGCTGAAAAACTCGGCTTATACACGAGTATATACGGTATGACATGGGTTGGGGATATTGGAGAATATGTCTGGAGGAGAGCCACGACTGGGCTGTTAATTTACAGGGCTATAGTCTGTTCAGAAATGACCGAACAAATAAGCGAGGGGGAGGTGTGTGTTTATACGTAAAATCATCCTTAAAACCCATCTTGCGTGATAATATATGTGAATCTAATGAAAATGTAGAGTCCCTGTGGGTGGAGATAAGGGGAGGGGGAAAAAATAATAGATTACTGATAGGGGTTTGTTATAAGTCTCCAACAATAATGGAAGTGCAGGAGAATATTCTCATAAAGCAAATAGATGAAGCAGGGACTCAGGTCAAGTCATTATTATGGGGGACTTCAACTACCCTGAAATACATTGGGGAACAGAAATCTGCAGTTCCAGCAAAGGTAATAGGATTTGACAATTATGAGAGACAATTACCTTTCACGACTGCTTCAGGACCCAACAAGAAGGGGGGCACTGCTGGACCTACTATTAACCAACAGGCCGGACCACATATCAAATATATGGGTTGGAGGTCACTTGGGTAATAGTGATCACAAAATAATAAGTTTCCAAGTATCCTTTAATAAGATGTGTAGCAGAGGGGCTACAAGGACACTAATCTTCAGGAAGGTAAATTTCCAACGGTTGAGAGATGATCTAAGTGCAATAAACTGGGACGATATCCTGAGACATAAAAGTACACAAAGCAAATGGTAGACGTTTATTAGCATCCTGAATAGGACCTGTGCACAATATATACCCTATGGGAATAAACATGCTAGAAAAGGAGGAAACCACTATGGCTAAATAAAGCTGTATAGGGCGCAAAAAGTGACAAAAAGAAAGCATTTAGGGAGTTAAAGCAAGTATGTAGTGATGAAGCTTTAAATAAACACAGAAAATTAAATAACATCTGTAAAATGCAAATCAAGTCAGCAAAGATTGAGACAGAGAGACTCATTGCCAGAGAAAGTAAAAAAAAAAATCCAAAATATTCTTTAACTACATAAATATTAAGAAACTAAAAAATGATTGTGTTGGCCACCTTAAAAATAGTCTGGGTGAAATGGTAGATGAGGATGAGGATGAGGAAAAAGCCAATATGCTAAATGACTTTTTTTGCAACAGTATTTACACAAGAATATCCCATGACAGACAACATGATCAGTGATAACAAAAACTCTCCATTAAATGTCACCTGCTTAACCCAGCAGGAAGTACGACACCGTCAAAAAATCACTAAAGTTGACAAATCCCTGGGCCCGGATGGGATACACCCCAGAGTACTGCAGGAATTAAGTACAGTCATTATTTTTAATCTTTAAAGATTCCATAATAACAGGGTGTGTAGCACAGGACTGGCATATAGCAAATGTGGTGCTAATATTCAAAAAGGGGACGAAAACTGAACTTGGAAATTATAGGCCAGTAAGCTTAACCTTTTCTGTGGGAAAAATGCTTGAGGGTTTTCAAAGAGATGCAATACTGGAGTATCTAAAGAAAAATAACCTCATGACCCAATATTAACATGTGTTTACGAGGTACCGTTCCTGTCAAACTAGTCTGATAAGCTTCTATGAAGAGGTAAGTTCTGGACTGGACCAAAGAAATGCAGTGGACTTGGTGTATATGGACTTTTCAAAAGCTTTTGATACGGTGCCACACAAAAGGTTGATACATAAAATGAGAGCAATGGGGATAGGGGAAAATATTTGTAAGTAGGTTAAGAACTGGCACAGTGATAGGAAACAAAGGGTAGTTATTAATGCAACACACTCAGAAAGTGACACTGTTAACAGTGGGGTACCACAGGGGTCAGTATTGGGCCAGCTTCTTTTTTAAACCAGATACATTTTTATTTAAATTCAAAACATACAAAATATGAAATCATCATTGACAAGTATTACAATTATATTATACCCCAAACCCCCCCTCCCCCCAAACTCTGAAAGTCGAGAGACCAGTTTGAGTTCAACCATGGCGACCACAAGGTTTCAAAGACCTTCTCCTGTTTACATCTACGATAAATTCTCCTTTCCAAGTTAATAGTATGTGCTACCTGAGATATAATTTCGCTTCTTGATGGGCCGTCCGCATCTATCCAATGCTTAGCAATTAATCTACGTGCAGCATACAATAGTCTGGCAATTGCGATTTTCCATACGTTGCTAATGGCTATTTCTTCCACATAACCCAGAATCCATATCAGTGGATCTTTGGCAATTGTACATTTGCAAACCCCTTCAATTTTATTCAGAACCGTAGTCCAGAAAGCAAACAAACCAGGACATGTCCACAACATGTGCAGTATATCTGCCCCTTCCGCTCCACACCTTGGACACTCCGACCTCGCACGTAAGCCTGCCCTGTGCAGCCTCGCAAGGGTCCTGTATGTTCTGTGGATCACATACAGCTGCGAGAGTCTACCAGGTTCACTCAGGGACAGTCGAGGCACATACTCCAGGATTGACTCCCATCTATCATCCGTTACTCCCTCCACCTCCACCTCCCATTTCCGTCTGGCCACAAGCGGGTGTTGGAACACAAAAGTCTGCATCAAATCAGAATAGATAGTAGAGATAACATTTCTTGTGTCACCCTGCTTCCCAATATACTCCAACAAAATATCCATTTGTATGCGCATTGACGTTTTTTACATTGAGCTTTATAGGCATGTTTTATTTCCACATACTGAAATTTGTACAACTCAGGAATCCCAAACTCCACCTGCAGCGTTGCAAATGATTTCAGACCCGTTCACTCCACCAGTTGTGTGAGACATTCCACTCCCCTACTAATCCAATTGTCCAATGCTCCCATTTTTCGAAACTCCAACATCTCTTCATTTAGCCAGATTGGGGAAAATCTCGTAAAGAATGTGACCTCTCTAATGGCTTTAACTCTGGACCATAACTTGTGAATCAATCCTATAGTAAGATACCTCTGTCCCAGACCTCGAAAGCTCACGGCCTCTAATCCCTGAAACAAGCACCTCCAACCTACCACCTACTGCAATATGTGTCGTGTCGATCCGCCTACTCTTTCTTCAGCCCATCCCTCAGATGTTGGCACTGTGCGGCAATATAGTACATCCAGGGGTTCGGGAGTGCCAATACACCCCCATCTTTCGGCTCTGGGGTGTACCCGCTTTAATTCTCGCCTGCTTCCTGCCCCAAACCAGTTCACCAAAGATGATCTCCACCCCGCAAAGCTTTTTCCTAGTTAGCCAGACTGGGGCATTGTGAAGCACATAGGATAGTTGTGGCATCAGAATCATCTTAATAAGATTAGTTCTTCCGACCACTGAAAGATGTAACTTGCACCACGCCCCAGCCTTGACCCTACAGTTTTATCATGGGATCCACATATCTCGTCAAAGGAAACGCCACCCAAATACTAAGGTATTTAAATTGGTCGACTACCTGGAGCTGCCTACCTCCCACTGCCCATCTGAGCAAAGTCCACTCCCTCATCTACTGCCATCAAACAGGAATTGTCCCAGTTAATAGTCAGGCTGGACATAACTCCAAATTCTCCTATTATTTTCATCGTCCCCCTCCACGGAGTCCCCCGGGTTTTCCAAAAATAATAAAATATCTGCGTATAACGCAATTTTTTCCTCCAGAGTTCCAAAGCGAAACCCGTGCACCCAGACAGAGGCCCTCATCCGTGCTGCGAGAGGCTCTATCGCAATTGCAAATAACAATGAAGACAGTGGACAGCCTGTCTAGTGCCCCTGTGTAGAGCAAATTGGTCAGACAGCACGACGTTTATCTTAACCCTGGCAGCTGGAGAGGAATAGGGCAACCGCACCCACAACATGAATCTGGCTCCAAAACCCATGCTCACCAACACCCTCCATTGATACTTCCATTCAACACTGTCGAACGCCTTCCTAGCATCCAATGAGGCAACCACTCTCCGGCCACCATTGTCTGCTGAAATGTGAATATTCAGAAAGTGTCGTCTTAATCGCGGTAGACTGCTGAGGCATAAAGCGGTTTGGTCAGGGTGTATTATCTTGTGCATTACTCCTGCCAATCGGTTCGACAGTATTCTGGCCAATACCTTAACGTCAGTAGTGAGCAAGGATGTGGGCCTATATGACTCTACTAACTTAGCGTCTTTGTCTACTTTCGGTAGTACCACAATAATGGCTTCATTCATGGATTCTGGCAACACTCCCCTCTCCAGCGCCCTCCTCAAGAGCCACCCACAACCTTGGGACCAAGACCTCCGCGCTTAGCCTTATACACCTCACAAGGGAGCCCAGCCGAACCCGTGGACCTGTTGTTAGCCATACCCATCATGGCTCCGTACACCCCCTCATCCGTCAGTGGTCTGTCCATGTCCTCCCGATCCTGCTCATCTAAGCCAGGGAGGTCTATTGCAGACATGTATTGATATTATTTCTGCCTCCGACACTGTCAGTTCTGAAGAGTATAACCATTGATAGAAATTTCTAAACATTCCCAATACCTCCCTTGGGTCAGTGACATAACTCCCATCTATCCCGGTAATCCAATATATCCTAGTCGAGCCTCTCTGAGCAGCCGAAATAATTTATAGAAAGGTGCCCTACTTTCTCGCCTTCCTCATAATAAACTGGTTTTTGAAATGCTCTCTTGTATTCTGCCTTTTTCAAGTAGAATTGGTTAACTTCCGCGTGGGCCCTTTTGAGCTTGCACCTTGCTCTGGCGTGGAATCAAGTATCACCCCTTCCTCAGCTTTACTAAGCTCATCTAGCACAGCTCGCTCCTCATTACAACAGCTGATTTACACCTGGCAATATCCCTTATGAGTAAACCTCTCAAGTAGGCTTTCATAGCGTCCCACATGACTGTCCCACTGGTACTCCCATCATTCAGATTGAAAAATTCCTCCAATTCTTTTCCAAGATCGTTTAGGTCAAAATGTTTAAGCCATTCAGGGTGTAAACTCCAGCTTCCCCTAATTCCGTGTCCCCCTTTGCCAACCCGTAGGGATACCACAAGAGGACTATGGTCCAACAGTGTCGGTATTCCACCCTCCCCACCAGTCTATCAAACCGGTCACTACCCAAGGCCACATCTATACGCGACAGGGTGTGGTGTCTAGAAGAGTAACAAGAATATGCCCGAGTCTCCGCGTTCCTCACTCTCCATAAATCCCTCAGTCCCAGTTCATGAAGGGAGTGACCAAAAGCAGTTGGTCCGCTCCTCCCCACATTTCCGGTTACTGAAGGCCTATCCCAATAGTCATCCATAACGTTATTCACATCCCCATCAATCATGATAGGTGTATCAGGTCGCTTCCGGGATAGTTCCATTATCTCAAGTATTTTCTTCCCAGAATATGGAGGCGGGATATACAGAGCAGCTAGTCTGATCTCCTGCCCATTCAATTTACACCACAGCAAAATGTATTGACCTTCTTTATAATAATAATAAAACTTTATTTGTATAGCGCCAACATATTCCACAGCACTTTACAGTACAATGGTACGTATAAGAAAAATATACGACATAGAATGGTAGGTAATACAGAACAGTAGTTTACATACAATAAACATAGAATCAATGTAGGAAATACAATAAAAAGGCAAAAAAAAAGGTGACCCTGCTCGAAGGAGCTTACAATCTAAGACGGGATGGGAACACAAAGTACAGGGGCTTATAACAATGAATAACTTATGTCTAAATGGTACTGTTAGGGAGAAGGATAGGCCGCACTGAAGAGGTGTGTTTTTAGGGAGCGTCTGAAGTTATGCAAGTTGTGGATGGTCCTAATTTCTTGGGGTAGAGCATTCCAGAGGATTGGTGCAGCTCGAGAGAAGTCTTGGAATCGGGAATGGGAGGTTCGGATTAATGCCGATGTTAGTCTGAGGTCGCATTCAAAGCGAAGGGGAAGGGTGGAGTGGTAGACAGAGATGAGGGCAGAGAGGTAGGGAGGTGCCGCACCGTGAATAGCTTTGTGGGTGACAGCAAGCAATTTGAATTGGATAACGGGTAGCCAATGCAGTGACTGGCACAGAGCAAAAACATCTGAGTAACGGTTTGCTAGATAGGTGATCCTGGCTGCTGCATTGAGGATAGACTGGAGAGGGGAAAGCTTACTGCGGGAAGGCAGTAATAAGATTAGTATGCACAGCGTCGATATCGTCAATGTCGTCATACCACGGATTCAGTCGCTCAAGCGACGTAAGTGAGCAGGCGAATGAATCGTGACAAGCGTGCAACAGCGTATGTCGCTGATCGCCGTCGCAGTTTCATGCTGATGTTACTGTCGTCATCGTCAGTAGACTTGTGATTGCTGCTGTGACACTACTCAGCGAGTATTTTCTTTGAAATACAAGGACTAATAAATCGTCGGAAAGATGGCACATACCGCTCGTGTCATTGCAGGTGACATTACCTGCGATATTCCACATCGCTCAGGCGATAATTTGTGAGTATGATTTGATATCGCGGCAAATTTGACGTGTGCAGGCTTTACAGTAGTCAGGGAATGAATCAGGCCAGGTGACGTTAGTTTTTCCAGGAGAATGCGATTCTGAGCAGTGTCAGAACACCAGACAGCGAGCCTGCTGACTGGGTGTTATCGTGGTGCCACACACTGAGAGAGAGATGTCAGGTTTAGGAAGGTTGGCAGAGGGGGGAGAGAAGTTCAGTTTTGGAAAGGTTGAGTTTCAGATAGAGAGCGGACATGATATTGGAGACTGCGGTTAGACGGCCATTGGTGTTCTGTATCAGAGCAGGAGTAAGCTCAGGGGAGCAAGTGTATAGTTGTGTGTCATCAGCGTAAAGATGGTACTGGAAGCCAAATCTGCTGATGGTCTGTCCGATCGGGGCAGTGTAGAGAGAGAAGAGAAGAGGTCCAAGGACTGAACCCTGAGGGACCCCAATAGTGAGGGGAAGAGGGGAGGAAGTGGAGCCAGAGAATGATACACTGAAAGAGCGGTCAGAAAGATAGGAAGAGAACCAGGAGAGAGCCGTGTCGTTGATGCCAATGGAGTGCAGCATAGAGAGTAGGAGATGGTGGTCAACAGTGTCAAAAGCTGTAGAGAGGTCAAGAAGGATAAGCAGAGAGTGGTCACCATTATGTTTTGCTGTCAGAAGGTCATTGGTCACTTTGATAAGGGCAGTTTCTGTAGAGTGTAAGGGGCGGAAACCAGACTGCAATGGATCTAAAAGAGAGTGAGTGGCGAGGTAATGGGTGAGGCGGGTGTAGACCAGGCACTTTATCAGTATGTACTGCCACCTCCTCAAATGGCACCCCCCGAGTATAAGGATTGAAACACCCCTAGCATACGACGAATATGTAGAATGATACGTTTTCTGTAACCATCTTCTATTTAGAATCTCCAAATTTTCCTCCACTAAATGCATCTCCTGCAGACATAGGCAGGTTTAATGGACCGCACTTGGTCTAAATTCGCCACCCTCTTTGTCCCGTCTGAGAGCCCTCTGATGTTCCAGCTGATGATCCTATAGCTATCTCCCATGGCAGCACCAAACACGAGCACCTTCCCACCACGATATGGTCGCCCAACCAAAGACTAAACAAGTTGCAAACCTTCCCTTTCTTCCCCACCCACTTCCCCCGAACAAACCCCATAAACAAGACTCATTAGTGTAACCATCATCATCACTCTCTACGTTGAGACAGCGGGAGCAAACAATCAAAACGTCTTTACCGCACTCTGCGAAAGTCTCGGTATCCACTGCGGTTCATGATCCTCCGCCTCAAGCAGGAGTATTAAAACCCTCATGGTGAGAAAAAGCAAAACAAGACAACAAAAAAAAAAAAAAAAAAAAAGGGGATGGGGGGTGGGGGGGTGGGGAATATCCGAAAATCATAGGGAGGAAGGGAGAGAAAGGTAGGCAGTAAGAGGAAAAGGGGGGTTAACCACAGCTAGGGGGAGAAGGGGAAAACAAAAAGAAAATGTTTTTTTTAACTTGCAACGGTGCCAACAGTCTGTGTGCCCAACTGTCCGCTCGTCACTAAGCGTCAGTCTCCATCGACATCTTCACAGGTCCGGGAAGGCCCGCCCAAGGCGTCCAGACTCAGTCTTTTTTCTTATCCTTCTCCGCTCTCAATTTCCTGGCGTTAACCTCCATCCACTTCATGGCGTCATCAGGGGTTTGGAAGAAGAAGACTTATCTATAGCAGCGACCTTCAATTTTGCAGGATGCAACATAGAATACTGGATTCCAGTTCCCGAAGCCTCTTCTTAACTTCGCTGTAGCTCCTCCGGAGTCTTTGTACCTCGGGCGAAAAGTCAGGATAAAAGGAAACGTCATTTCCATCAATAGTCAGATCTTGCATTGTCCAGGCTTTTCGCAATATTATATCTCGGTCACGATAGTTCAGGATTTTTGGCAATAAAGTACGGGGGCCATCCCCTGGGGGTGGGGTCCTATTGGAACCCGATGCACCCTTTCCATCGCAAAGAGATGTGTCAGGTTTTCAGCACCAAATTGGCCAGCAACCAATTTTCTATAAACAGCGTGGGGTCTCTTCCCTCAGTTTTTTTCAGGGATTCCTACTATACGGAGATTGTTCCTCCTGGAACGGTTCTCCAAATCATCAGTCTTGGCGGCTATATCAGAGATCCTCTTTGTATGCCTGTTTTGTACTTCATGCATATTGGTGATCTGGTCTTCAGCCTGGCCCATTCGTTCCTCCACCTCGCTCATCCGGAAGTCTGCCCTCTGCATGGCCTCTTTAATGCCTGCCATTTCCTCTTTAAGGTCATCCACCCTCACAGTCAGCGTGGTCAGAGCAGTCTTGCAGAACATGACTGCCTGAAAAACATCTGCTAATGTGGGCTCCGTTGTTACATGAGACATCACAGCACCCTCCATGGCATTAGCTGCATTGCACTCCACATCCATCCCATCAGGTGCCCCAGAGTTGACCTCCTCCTCCTCTTCATCCTCAGTCTCCTCCATCGCCCCCTTCCTAGGCTGTGCGGCTTCAGTTAGGGATTCTGTCCCCCTGGTAAACCTTTTTAATCTTGCAGCCACTTGCAGCCTCTGCACAGTCGGCGTTTTGCCGCTCTGCCTCCTCCTCAGCTTCGGCGCCATTTTGGGCCAGCGCCCCGCTCCCAGGCCCCACATCTCTCTGCCGCAGTTTCCCCATCACCGCTGCGCTGGACCGCCCGGATCTCCTCTCCAGCGTCTCCGGAACTGCAGGCACCGGTGCAGGGGGAGAAATCGTCACCGTGGAGGGTGTATAGCAGGATATATGCAGGACCACCGGTGGAGCTGCGGCAGGACCCGACCGCTCACATCAGATGCTAGGCCACGCCCAGGCCCGCTTCTTTTTAACATTTATTAATGACCTTGTAGGGGGCATACAGAGTAGAATCTCAATATTTGCAGATGACACTAAACTCTGCAGGGTAATCTAATACAGAGGAGGACAATTTTATATTACAGAAGGATTTATGTAAAGTATTTGTTTGGGTTGATAAATGGTAAATGAGCTTTAACGGGGATAAATGTAAGGTCATGCACTTGGGCAGAGGAAATAAAAGGTATAATTATGTGCTTAATTGTAAAACACTGGGCAAAACTACCACTGAAAAAGACCTGGGTGTATGGGTAGATAAACTCACATTTAGTGGCCAGTGTCAGGCAGCTGCTGCAAAGGCAAATAAAATAATGGGATGCATTAAAAGAGGCATAGATGCTCATGAGGAGAACATAATTTTACCTCTATTCAAGTCACTAGTGCGACCACACTTAGAATACTGTGTACAATTCTGGTCCCCGATGCATAAGAAAGACATAGCTGAACTACAGCAGGTCCAGAAAAGAGCGACCAAGGTTATTAGAGGACTGAGGGGTCTGCAACACCAAGACAGGTTATAAAACTTGGGGTTATTTAGTTTGGAAAAACAAAGGCTATGGGGTGATCTTATAATAATGTATAAATATATGAGGGGACAGTACAGAGACCTTTTTAATGATCTCTTTACTCTTAGGCCTGCAATTGGGATAAGGGGGCATCCTCTATATCTGGAGGAAAGAAGGTTTAATCATAATCACAGAAGGGGTAAGAGGAGTGAGACTATGGAAAAAGGAGGCCCTGGATGCCTTCCTCGAAAAATATATTATTATAGGTCATGGATACTAAATTCTGTGATGAGGTTGATACAGGGAACTAACTCAGGAAGAAATTTACCCTAATATGGAAGGAAGGTTTAATCATAATCACAGATGCAGATTCTTTACTGTAAGAGCAATGAGACAATGGAACTCTCTGCCACATGATGTTGTAATGAGTGACTCACTACTAACATTTAAGAGTGGCCTGGATGCCTTTCTTGAAAAACATAATATTACCGGTTATATATTTTTCCCCCAATGTGGAGCTTAGTGTTGGGTTTTTTTTGCCTTCCTCTGGATCAACATGTTAGGCTATGGGTTGAACTAGATGGACTTATGGTCTTCCTTCAACCTTAAATACTATGTTACTATGTTTTACATTTACAAAACATGTCCAACAAAGTGATGCGTTCTTCATGAAGACATTTTGGATGATATGTCACCTAACCACCAGTGTCAGATGAGCCAACTGTTAGTATTTTATCATTGAGAGAAAAGGAGTTAGATTCTCAACCGTTTCTAACCCAAAGTGTGATCTTTATAGTGTTTAACAATTGCCAGGCTAAGGATGAACTCAAACTAAAAATAAATGCACCTGTCCATGGCTTCATGTAATATTCACTGTACTAAGGGGAAAGAAAACATTGTGAATCGAGCGCAGGACAGGTGGCTCCTTCAGGGCCCTCTGCATATTCAAGCAGTAGACTTTTAAAGGACTGGTATAGAATAAACATGGACATATCCATCAAATATCATAAATGTCTAATAGATGTAGGTCTCACCGATATACAGATTATGGACAAGCCTCAAGTTGCCAATTGGGTTTTTTAAAGCTGTTAGCTTGTGAAAATGGAAGTATGCTGAGTGATAAACTGACTGCCGCTGCAGGTCCGGTTTGTAAGTCCCAACAATATGAGTTGGAAAGTCACATCTAGCCATATATTTTTCCTGCTGTGAATGCTACATGAGAAATGAAATATTGCACACCTGCCATTCAAATGCATGAGCCGTCATGTACTACTGAGACAGATACATACTGACAAGAGATGCTGTTAGTAAATGGGACTACTTTGCTTCTCATAATGAGGGGTCCATGGATAAGGCAGAAGAAAGTGCTGTCTTCATAACACCATATTAATAAGTCACAAGTGTATTAGGCAAGGGAAAAATTCAGAAAGAGCACCTGTTAAATGTGTTCTTGAGTTCTTTTTAGCAATTTTATTTTTTGGCTGATACCATTTCTTTTTTTTTTAGCAGGATGTAATCTAATCCAATGGTTCCATAGTTAACTAGGTAGTGTTATATGCTTTCATTGGATGAATGGATGGATGGATTGGTGGATGGATATTGATTTGTAGGGGGCATACACAGCAGAATTTCAATATTTGCAAATAATACTAAACTATGCAGGGTAATCAACACAGAGAAGGATCATTTAATATTATACAGGGATGTATATAAACTGGAAACTTGGGCTGAGAAATGGCAATTGAAGCTTAATGGAGAGAAATGTAAGGTTTTGCACACGGGCAGATGGTAAAACACTGAGGATAACTGTCACTGCAAAAGACTTATTGAGGAGTAAAAGGAGATGGATGTTTTCTGGTTGACCATGCTGCTGCTGCTGTAAGAATAGTCATTTCGTAATGTGGTAGTATTCAATAGTAGCTTTATTACACTTGCTAAGCTCGTACCAAACTCTTTAAAAAAAATTGACTACATATTGTATATAATCCACAGACTACATATTGTGTATATAATATATAGACTACACAGTTTAAAGTTTTTCCTCTTTTCTCCAGCATGATTGCAGCAGCTGTATTCTCTATGGGCATATAATAGGGTTAGGTGAACACACCCCTCACATCTCCCTAACTTCCTGTGTCCTATACTGTATCACCCTATGTGTGATTGTCTCACTTTTTTACTCTACTGAAAAAGACCTGGGTGTATGGGTAGATGACAAACTCACATTTAGTGGCCAGTGTCAGGCAGCTGATGCTAAGGCAAATAAAATAATTATTTGAGCAATTTGAAAAACAATTTCTGTTGAGTTAGGTTTTTGAGCTGATTTATACTAAAATTGGCATGCTGATTCCAAAAATGTAGTCAGTTTTTTTCTAGCACGTCAAGTTTTTCCTCCACAACTTACCTGCCAGAGAAGCACAATTGCACTGATATCTGTAATAAGACTTGTTATCTGATATACATATATTATATCCTTTGTAAAAAACATGATAGTGTTAAAAAACATATTTGTCATGCCTATTTCTTATATATTTCATTTTTTGTTCATATTTGTACTATTTAAAAAAAAAAAAAAAAACAACACTTTTTAGGTACAGTAGTTTACATATTTTTGAGAAGACAAAAATCCTATAGTTCAAAAACTTGACGTGATAGAGAAAAACTGAGATCATTTCTGGATTCAGCATCCAAAAATTAATTAAGAACAGTTGTCTGACCTAACTCCTAAAAAATTGTGTTCCCCAGTGTAATGGAATGCATTAAAAGAGGCATAGATGCTCATGAGGAGAACATAATTTTACCTCTATACAAGTCACTAGTGCGACCACACTTAGAATACTGTGTACAATTCTGGTCTCCGGTGTATAAGAAAGACATAGCTGAACTAGAGCGAGTCCAGAGAAGAGCGACAAAAGTCATTAGAGTACTGAGGGGTCTCCAATACCAAGTCAGGTTATTAAATTTGGGGTTATTTAGCTTGGAAAAACCAAAGCTTAGGGGTGATCTTATAATAATGTATAAATATATGAGGGGACAGTACAGAGACCTTTTTAATTATCTTTTTACTCTTAGGCCTGAGACGGGGACAAGGGGACATCCTCTACGTCTGGAGGAAAGAAGGTTTAATCATAATCACAGACGCGGATTCTTTACTGTAAGAGCAGTGAGACTATGGAACTCTCTGCCACATGATGTTGTAATGAGTGACTCACTACTAACATTTAAGAAGGGCCTGGATGCCTTCCTCGAAAAATATATTATTATAGGTCATGGATAATAAATTCTGTCATGGGGTTGATCCAGGGATCTAACTCAGGAAGAAATTTCCCCCAATATGGGGCAATTAGCATCTGCCTCTTGGGGATTTTGCCCTTCTTAGGGTACTTTCACATCGGCGGTTTTCGCATCTGCCGCGATAATCGCTGCACTTGCGGCACAGTTGCGGCAAGCCCCATAGAATGTCTATGCGGGCTTGCGGCAGGTGCGGTAAGTGCGGTATCGGCACTTGCCGCAGGTGCGGCCGCAAAAAAAACGCGGCTGACCGCGGTTTTTTTTGCGGCCGCATCTGCCGCAAGTGCCGAAACTGCACTTGCCGCACCTGCCGCACACTTACTGCAAGCCCCATAAACATTGTATGGGGCTTGCCGCAACTGTGCCGCAAGTGCAGCAGTTATGCGGTAATCGCGGCAGATGCGTTTTTTTCACCGCATCTGCCACGATCGGCAAACACCGCTGATGTTAAAGCAGCCTTAGATAGACCTCAATGGATTTGCTTAATATGTCACCCTTAAACCATAAATTAACCAATTCTAATATTAGTGGTCAGAAAAAAATGGTCTTTTAAAAAGGGACCTGCCAGCAACATTTTCGTTGGGTAAGAGCATGTAGAGGCTAGGGCAAGGTGCAATAATACTTATTTCTTCCAGATTCTATTGAAGATTATTATTATTATTTATTTATATAGCGCCATTAGGTTCCATGGCGCTTTACATGAGGATGAGGGAGACAAGCACAAGTACACTGACTCTAGACAATCAGGACACACAGGTACAGGAGGGGAGGGGACCCTGTCCACGAGGGCTCACAGTCTACAAGGTACAGTATTCTTTTAATAAATATGCAAATCAGACCACAAATGCTCTGGTGGTTTTATTTTGAAACATTAATTTTTATTGAATTAAAAGGGTAACAAGGAGGGAAACAATACAAAATAAGTGCAGTATAAGCAGTGCAGATCACAAAATAAAACATAATATATCTGGAATATAGATACAATAGAATGTAAGGGGTTGAGGGAAGGAGATTAGGGAAGGTAAGAAATAAAAGGATAAGTTGGTATTGGATTCCATATTATAGAGGTCCATAAAGAATAGGAGATAAATAATAAGAGATAATAGGGACAAGTAACCTATTAATGGGTCACTGGAGCATATTGGGATAGGGCCCAAGGGTCCCACCAATTTAATTTTTTTGGATTTAACAATATTATCATGAGACAATATTGTTTCATATTGCATGTGCAAATTAATGAGAGCTATTAATTCGTCTTCAGATGGGGAGGGTCCCATCTCTCCAGTGTCTGGCTACACACAACCTAGCTGCTACTAGAATATTTGTAATGATAGGTTTAAGAGGAGAGGGGAATTTGTCTATATCTATACCTAGAAGGGCCAGAGGAGCTTCCAATGTAACGGGCAGTCCTGTAACCCTGCTTAAAATACGTTCTGTTATTCTCCAGAAATTCCGAACCCTTGGGCAATACCACCACATATGCTCCATTGTACCATCCTCTATACAACCCTTCCAACAATGTTTGGGTGTAGATGGATGAAATTTGTGGAGTTTCAGAGGAGTCAGGTACCAATTCAGTTGTAATTTTTTAGCCTGTTCCAGATGGTTTAAACAGGATGTATATTTAGAAGTGTGTGAGGCAGCTGTTTGCCATGTCTCCAAAGATGTTGTGAATCCCAATCTCTTTTCCCAGGTTTCCATATAGGGGAGTTTAGTTTTTTCAATAGGGGATAGGAGAGCTTGATATACTATAGAGACTCCATGCTGACTAGAAGAGGATTTGAAATATCTCTGTAGGTGAGGGTTCGCCCTCTCTAGGTCAATTATAGGAACTTTACAACTGTTTATTAAGTGGCGTACTTGTAGGTATTGGTAAAATAATTTATTGGACAGTCCAAATTTATTTGCTATATATCTTGGAATGGTCGTATCTTATCTAATTCAAGTAGGTCGATCAAAAAAAGGGCTCCTTTTTCTCTCCAATCTTTGAGAGATAAATCCGGAATTAGGATCTCCAACGCTTTGAGAGATATGTATCTAAATAAAAATTGGAGATGGGTCCTACTCAGATGATACCACAACCCCAACAAGGCGTCCATGGTGGAAAGATTATCACCCCTCGTCTGGGGGCTCAATAGCCCAGCTTCTAATAGAAGCCTGAGCGACCCAGAGGGGGCTCTGTTAACCTCCAATTGTAGCCAACCTACCGAGGTTGTGTCTCCCGACCACCACAACTGTGCAGGTTCCATGATGGCCGCCCTGTGGTAAGTGAGGACATCAGGGACACCTAAGCCCCCCTCCTTATAAGGTAGAATCATGAGCTTATGAGCTACCCGGTGGGGTTTCCCTCCCCAGATGAATTTGTTAATAATGCGCTGTAGCCTGGTCAAACACGTTCATGGGAAAGTAAGAGGTAGGCATCTGAACAAATAAATTAGTTTGGGGAGGATAAGCATTTTTAATAGTTGGATCCTGGCGATCCAGGAAAGACCCACCGAGTTAGTCTTATCTAGTTCCCTTCCAATGTCTTTAGCAATGAGGTCTACGTTTGTCTTGACTATTTTGTGCATAGATGTTATATAAATTCCTAGATATTTAAAACCGTCAGGTGCCCATGTAAAGGAAAAATTCTTTGTAATTTCTTCCAGAGTGTGCGTAGTCAAATTTATTGGGTAGATAATAGACTTAGAAATATTAAGTTTATAATAAGAAGCTGCTGAAAATGTTTCTAAAACAGCCATTATTTCATGTAATGTTGGTATAACCTCAGAGCAGGTCAGTATAACGTCGTCTGCGTAGAGGCCAATTTTGTGTTCAATACCTCCCACAGTTATTCCCCTAATCCGGGGGTTTCGCCTGACATGCGCTGCCAAGGGCTCCATAACCAATGCGAAAATTAAAGGTGAAAGAGGACATCCCTGGCGTGTGCCATTGGAGATATTGAAGGATTTTGATGTAAAGCCGGAGGCGCAGACGGAAGCATTAGGAGAGGAATATAACGCCATTAGAGCCGACAATATCGGGCCAATAATACCAAATTTTTTCAAAACAGCTTCAACATACCCCCAGTGTACTCTGTCAAAGGCTTTTTCAGCATCAAGTGACAAGAGCACACCGGGGGAGTCGGTTTTCTCCAGCAGTTCAAGAATGTTTATAAGGCGTCTGGTTCCGTTACTCGCCTGGCGACCCGGCACAAATCCTACTTGGTCAGGGTTCACAAGAGATGGAAGAACTTCCATCAATCTGGTGGCCCAAACCTTCGCATATAATTTGGTGTCGCAGTTGAGCAGCGCTATCGGGCGAAAGTTACCCGGATCTGTGGGTGTCTTCCCTGGTTTAGGGAGGGTAGTTATTATAGCCTCTAGACCTTCTCGCCTAATTTCCCCCCTGGATCGCCAGCACGCAAACAGTCTTAACAAGTAGGGGGAGAGAATGGGGTAAAATTGCGTATAATAAGCATAGGAGAAGCCGTCCGGTCCGGAAGCTGTGCCTCTCTTGGTGGACCTAAGAGCGAGATTTAATTCCACTTCAGTAATTGGGGAGTTTAGCATGTTTAATTGGGGTGGTGTCAATTTAGGTAAATCTAAGCTATCTAAGAAAGCCGAAATCGTATTTTCATTAGGTTGTGGTATAGTGCCATCAGATTTTAAGTTGTATAAGGACTCGTAAAAAGTACGGAATTCTTCCGTTATGGAGATGGGGTTCCTTATCTGATCTCCTGAGTGAGTGTTGAGGAATGGTATTTTAAAACGAGCAACTCTCTTCTTAACTCGACGAGCCAGCAAAGTCCCGGCCCTGTCCCCCATGTTATAGTAACGGGCTTTTAGTTTTTTAAGATTTTTCTCAGCTTTTTGCAGTAATAGGGATCTTAGGTGGTTCCTAGCTTCTAGGAGGGCCTTTAATAGTTGTGGACTGGGGTTCTGTTTATGTTGAACTTCCATAGTACTAATTTTGGCCAAAGTATCTTCCAGTTCTGCTGTATATAACTTTTTTACGTGGGCAGCAATTTTAATAAAAAAAAACTCTGATTACTGCCTTATGCGATAGCCATAACACTTCGTCTTGTATTTCTCCATTATCGTTAATTAAAAAATAATCCTTAATCTGATCAGTCATATCTTTTACAATATCTGGATTTGTTAGAAGGTAAGAGTTTAGTTTCCATGTGTGAGGTGGTGATATGGCCATGACATCAGAGATCTGTAACGTAATCGGAGCATGGTCGGACCATGTGATGTTGCCAATGCTCGTTTGTTGACATTTATGTAATAAGGCATCATCCACCAATATGGCGTCTATTCGGCTGTAGGTGTGGTATCTATTGGAGAAAAAGGTGTAATCACGCTCATCACTGTGTTGGTACCTCCACACATCGTGTAGACCACTCTCTGAGATTATGTGTCCTAGCTCCCCTCTGGTATGTGAGGGCCCAGTACAATCCAATCTCTTACACATTGGCATGTTAAAGTCTCTACATACCAATCTGTGGCCCTGCGCATGAAGTTGTACTTTGTCCAGGAGAGACCGCATGAATCTGATTTGCCCAGTATTGGGGGCGTAGGACGAGACCAACGTATAATGACAATTATTTATAGTGCATTTAAGAATGAGGTAGCGCCCCTCAGGATCAGGAATGGTTGCTATAAGTTGGAAGGAAACAAAGTGTTTTATAAGAATTCCCACTCCCGCCTTTTTTGCTTCGTTATTAGCATAAAATTGGTGGGGGTATATATGTGAATGCATTCTATGGTTGTCTACAGCTAACAGGTGTGTCTCCTGGACAAAGATAATCTCACTCTTCGATTTGCGCATATGACGCCATGCTATCGATCTTTTTGTTGGGGAATTTAACCCATTAACATTAATAGATAAAACATTAATACTCATATCGACATTTTAACTTGAACTTGTATATTATCCCATAGTGTAAATAGTTCCAGTAGACCTGCAAGAAAACACTTTTCTGCTCCAATAATCCAATCTGGGATGGGAAAGGGAAATAGGAGTGTGGGAAACGGGTTAAGGGGTAGAAACAGTGAATTTGAACAGAATTTGGTGAAGTAGGAGATCGACATCCCATCCCACAAAGACCAAAACAGAAAAAAACAGGAAAAAAATAGAGCCAAAACAAAAATGGCAAAAATGGAGAGAGGTACATCCCTCCAGTAGTGTCCAGTGAGTGACAAAAATACACTCTGAGGGTTAACGTCCAGGATTTCAGATCTTCTCCCTGGATCTTAACAAACCTCAATTCTTGGCCACATCCAAAGGAGAAAGTTCAAAGCTCACAGAGTCTAGGTAATGTGCTCAGACTGTGCTCCATTCAGGATCAATGTGCTTTTTGTTTGGAGCAGATGGAGAAGAAGAAGAAGGACCTCCTTTTTTAGTCGGTGATCCCAGTCCCCATTGGGGCAAGAGCTTGGCCGCATGTTCTGGAAGAACGCAGACATGTGTAGTGTCATTTCGGCGTATGAGGAGTTTAGTTGGGAACCCCCACATGTAGGGGATATTCTCCTTTCTTAGGACAGAAGTGTATGGCTGAAACGCCCTACGTAGTGCCAAAGTGCCAGGAGATAAGTCTGAGAAGACAACAAGGGGTGCAAATTGTTCTGGAAGGTCAGGCTTGCCTCTGAGACAATAAAGAAAGTCCTCTTTTAGTTCATGAAAATGGATCCTAGCTATTGTATCTCTGGGCAGTGCGGGGTTTATATGAGACGGCTTTGGCAGCCTATGAATCCGGTCGATTATTATGTCCTGTCTCTGAACTTTAGGCATAGCTGCCATTATGAAATCCTGTAAAAGAGGACGGAGGTCTTTAGGCTGCACAGATTCTGGAATCCCCCTTATACGGATGTTGTTCCTCCTGTGTCTGTCTTCCAAATCTAGTTGTTTTGCCTGCACTTTGGCCATGTCAGCTTTCAGGATTTCGTGTGTATCAATTAAGTCATTGTGTGACTTAACAAGTTCCACCATATTTCTTTCTAATCTATCTGTCCGGCCTCCCACTTCAGCTATTTCCCCCCTCATGTCAGCCATCATACCTTTTATATCTTCCTGTAGTGAAGATCTGAGGGAGGAAAGCATGGAAGACAGCATTTTTTCCATGCTATTGTGTGTGACCGGAGAGTCCTCTCTTCTTCCCCTGTTAGACACAGATGAAGCCACTGAACTCCGTCTGGAGGAAGAGCGGGGAGCGAGCGGTGACGACGGCGCCATCTTGGGTGAGCTGCTGGCAGGCTTAGAGCTGGTGAAATACGCGGTCACACGCTGCGGGGAATTAGGCTTCCCGCTCCGGGTCTTCCCCATGTGTGCTCTGTGCTGTCCCGAGTCTGCGGGGCCGGTTTGCTGGCTTGTAGCGAGGTTCTGGGCACTGGTTGAGCCGCTTTAGTATCTGTGAGCTCCGGAGCTCCGGGATCAGGCGGCCATTCCTTAGCTGCGTCAAGCCACGCCCTCTGGTGGTTTTATCAGTGAACATGCAGTCCTTGGCTCCTCTTCAATTCTCTCTGATCTGCGCCATCATAATAATAATAATAATAATACATTTTTATTTATATAGTGCCACCATACTCCGCAGCACTTTACCATTAAGCAGGGCAATGTACAGACAATAAAGGAAATACAAAGTAATACATAGTTCAACACGAGGGGTGAGGACCCTGCTCGAAAGCTTACAATCTATAAGGACATAGGGGGACAGAGCGGGTAGGCCACGCATCTTCTACTGATTGATTAAAGGGCCCTTTACACGCCGCGACGGCAGGCTGGATACATCCCGCTACAGGCTACAAATGTAGCATGTAGCGCCAATGTAGCCCGTCGTAGCGGCGTCTGAAGACGTGACGATACAGCCGGCAACAGATACATCTGTTTCCTAGCTCTGCTCGAAAACTGATGGCTACATCGCCGATTGTAGCGAGCTGTATCGGCGTGTAAAGAAGCACCGGAAGGGACTCGGGACAGCCTGCAATGTAGCTAAGGCGTGACCCTGGCTCCGTGTTACCGCGCCCCATGTGCGATCATTGGTGGAAGCTGCTGCATGACGATTGGTAGTCGCTGCATAGGGAGGCATATTTAAGGAGCTGACGAGTCACACTACACAATCGCTCGAGCGTGCTGTATTACTCAGCCTCCTGCGTTGCCTGCCCAATCAGGATGTTATTGCTTCGTCCTATCAGCGTACGGACGGCTCGTAATCCACAATTGTGGCACGCCTATGTGCTGGCCCTGCTGCACCAGGTCCGCCCATAGTAGCTGGTTATAGCGGTGTGTAAATGAGCTACAGCTGGCTACTTGAGACACCAGGCGATGTAGCTAGCTATAGATGTAGCGTGGCGTAGCGCACCTTGTGGCGGCGTGTAAAGGTGGTGCGTTGACCGTTTGTAACCGTTTGAGCGTGCTCGTGCACGTGAAGTAGCGGGATGTATCCAGCCTGCCGTCGCGGCGTGTAAGGGTACCCTTAGAGTGACGACAAAGTTTCTGCTTTATGACATTCCCTCTGCTCCCCACTGAAAGATCTTTCATTGGCTGGAGCATGCGTTGCGGTGTGCTGCCTAGATCCTTAGTCTCTTACATGTACAAGGTATTAGGCAGGAGCAAAGTTAATATTATATAGCTGAGACTATCATAGCGGAGAGGGTCACCTAGTGAGAAGTGATGGCAAATGATACACATATTGATGATCTTGTGGTCTAATTTGCACATGGATAAACAGATGCATTTTGCTGCAACAGTGCACCGGATGGCGATAAAGTATCTATAATTGAATCTGTTCCATAAAATACCCTGAACTAACTCTGGTTTTCTAGTGAAAATGTTCATGACAGGTTCCCATTAAGTCTTATCTAATTTTGATCTTAAAATAAAGAAGTGCATATAGGTTTGTTAAGAGGAAGTTGAAGATTTTACTGCCATAAACCAGTTAGGGAAAATAAGACAATAATAAAAATGTGTTTTCACAAGTATGTGACTTTTTTTTTACTCTATTTAAACTGGAGAGAAAAGTCATTAGCACAGTTGTGTCATTTCCACAAGTGGAATTCAACCAAACATTATTAGCTAGCGTGGTGGTATGTGGCCAGCAGCTGTGGGGTCTCATAACATTTCCAACCAATAAACAAGTGAAAACCATATTCAGGGCCGGTTTTAGGCAAAGTGGGGCCCTGGGCAAAAGGTTAAAGTGGGCCCTAAATGCTCACATATTGCACCATCACACTCAAACATTAAGGGTACATTTACAAGCACCAAATTCAGACTGGTAAATGAGCACGATCTATAATATTCAAGGTATTCAGCGCTTGTTTCTGGACTTTTTACACAGGATGATGAAGAATGATGGGTGCAGAGCAATCACTGGTAGAGCAATTTGTCTGCAGCACTTCTGCAGTTTGCCGCTGGCGATGTGCTGTCGAGAGCAAGGATTTTTGTTCCTCCATAAACATCCAATCACCTGATGATGAGCCGCATTTTGCTAGTTTGTTGGGCGATTGCTGACATGTTTACACGTAGGAACTCTAATCTGTGCTGCTGGGATTTATAAATGTGGATGTTAGGCTGTGTGCTCACGGTCCAAAGGAGCTGCGTCCAACCGAACCTTAATGAAGCCGCGGGTGGCCGCAGGGAGACCTCAGCCACCCTGTACTCACCATGTGCGGTGGGTGCAAGGTGGCTTTTCCCTGCAGTCACCCGACGGGAGCCGCTTCCGACTCCGAAGGCAACCCGCACCGCAGCTCCAAACACGCTGTGGGCGGGTTTAGCATAGTGAGGATGGGATTTTTTTAAAATCCCATCCACTATGCTTATACTGTACTACGCATCGTTTTGGACGCAGCGGCAAGAGGCTGCGTATACTGATCGTTTGCACACAGACTTACATACACACAACACGGTATGTGACACAAACACTATATATTACACGTATACACCGAGCACACACACACATCAATTCCCATCATTGTCTGTCATATAGCACGGCTCGTCCAGGGAGAGTCGCTCTTTCTAACCACTCCTTCTCTGATCAAGAGATGGGGATTCTGAACACAGGATTCCTTATATTGATTACAAATTACCTACAATTACAATCACCAATATTGATCTTAAAAGGAGTTGTCCAGAATTCTATAAAAATTACTGATTTCTTTTAAAAACAGCGCCACCCCTGTCTACAGGTTGTATGTGATATTTCAGCTCAGCTCAATTGAAAAAAATAAAAATAAAAATATGCTTTATTCGCCATTTTCCGAGACCCATGATGTTTTAATTTTTGAAGATACAAGGCTTACTTTATGTGCCCTGAGCTGACATTTGTACCGATACCATTTTGAGTCAGATACAACATTTTGATCGCCTTTTATTGCATTGTATTGTAACGTGGTGGCCCAAAAAACATAATTCTGGCATTATTATTTTTTTTCCCGTTACGCCATTTACAATTGGATTAATTTACTTCATATATTGATAGCTTAGATTCTTACGAATGCAGCGATACCAAATGTGTGTATTTTTTTATTTTCTTTTACTGTTTTATTGCTATTTTCAGTTCAGCTACTTTGGGGCCCCTAAGAGAGTGGGGGCCCTGGGCAACTGCCCTGTCTGCCCCCACCTAATGCCAGCCCTGACCATATTACAACGAGCAGCAAAAAGAAAAGTATAACAGATAAATTCCTGTGTCTAAGGAAGTGATAAGGACACCAAAAGAGATTCAACATTTTTGTACAATGCACAATGGAACACTTCTAGTAGCCATAGTGTACCGTCACACTTGGCGCACACAGCGATCCTGATGGCAATATGACCTGGTAGGGATTGCTGGTGCGTCGCTGTTGGGATCGCTGGTGAGATGTCAAACAGTCAGATCTCACCAGCGACGCAACAACGATCCGGAATGATATGGAGGTCGTTGGGACCCTGTTTCTTAGACCTATAGTATTGAGGTCGTTGTCGCTGTCAAACAACCGATGCATGCTGCCCTGCGGGAGCAAGACGATCAAAAAATAGTCCAGGCAACATTGACACAACCAGCGATCTCACAGCAGGGGCCTGGTCGCTTCTAAGTGTCAAACATAGCGAGATCGCTGGCGAGGTCGCTGCTGCGTCACTAAACTTGTGATTTAGCAGCGATCTCGCTTAGTGTGACGGGGCTATAGTGGCCACTCTTAGGTCATTTTATTCGACTCCCAGGAAAAAATGTCAGGACCGATCAGATCATAGCTTTGAGTCAAGTTATGGAATCTGTGTCCATTTTGGTAGAGTCGGATTCAGGAAAGTTGAGGAGTCGAAGGTTTGGCTTACTGACTTCACAGCCCTGCATTGTGCCCTCGTGGACAGGGTCCTCTCCCTTCATGTATCAGCAAGCCTGACTGTTTGTATGTACTGTACCTGTCCTTGTTACATGGAACCAATGGCGCAATATAAATAAATAATAACATAATGATAATGAGTTTCTCCTTGGATGATGTCTAGTAGCATATGTCTGCCTATAGGATTCAAAGTACATGAATAATTTTCTTAAGTAGTCATTTGTTCTCTACAATTCTTTAAAAGAGAGGTGCTGTTTATAACAGCTCCGCCATTATAGACAAAAAGTGATGCTCCTAAGTAGGCCCCTCTATTAACCCCTTCACAGCCAAGCGATTTTTCCGTTTTCCATTCTTTGCTTTTCCCTCCCCTTCTTCCAAGAGCCATACCTTTTTTATTTTTCCATCAATATAGACATATAAGAGGGCTTGTTTTTTGCAGGACGAGTTGTACTGTTGCATGAAATAATTATTTGACCATATAATGTACAGGAAAATGGGAAAAAATTCCAATGTGACGACACTAAATAAAAAGTGAAAACACACGTTTGTTTTTAGGGTTTTTTTTATTCATCATATTCACGGCATGGTAGGAGTTCGTAGATACCAAACATGTTATTTTATTGCTATCTAAGCAGAGAAAAAAATTCAGAAGATTTTAAAGAAAAAGAATTGCACTTTTGCACCATTTTCTGCAACCCATAGTGTTCCCGTGTTTCTGGATCTGGGGCTGTGTGATGACTTATTTTTTGCGGCTTGAGCTGACGTTTCTCATTTTTGGGTAGATACAGAGGTACGGAAGACCCCTTTAAATTTTCACTGTTTCATTGCAGCCATTTGGTAAATTCTAAAAAGTTCAATTTTTTTTCTCATTAATGTACACTCTGCACCCCAGTGTTATCCTGTGCGTTCTAAAAAATGCATAATTTTAAACGCATGCCTATTTTGGCATGCTTTTGGATGCATTCAGCAAGGCAAGTCTATGGCAACGTTAACGCACAGTTACATTCCGTTAATGCTGATTTTAAGTGCAGCCGTCGGGATGCACAGCATCAACACGATGTGGACCTGGCCTTCCACAGTTTACAGATCTGTTTAATTGATTTTATATTTTGATAGATTTCTGAATCCGGCGATACCTAATTGTGTATTTTTTCAATGGTTTTATTTTCAATGGGGGAGAAAGGTGGTGATTTGAACTTTTGGGCTTTTTTTCCTATTTTCAAATACTTTTTTACCGTATTTTATTTTATTCTTTTTACTTGGCTCACTAGGGAACCTCAGTCCTGCACAGACTGATCACTTCTCCTGTGTACAGATGAGCTGCTGCACATTGGAACAAAGGAGAAATCTTCACTTTTTGCCGACGATGGAGCTCAGGGTCGCCATTAGGAAGTGATTGCATACAGCTTTCGGGGTCATCACAGGACAGTGACATTCAGTCTGGCTGTCAACAATTATAGTTGTTTAGTAGTACTTGATTGATCTTTATAAAATTTGTCATTTGATGTCAACAATTCGAAGTTTTAAGCTATGGCTTCCAATGTAACCAGCAGAGCCCGTGATCGCATCACAGGGTCGCCGATACCAGCAGGACAGATGATCCCCCCGCGTGCTTTGCGCTAACAGCACCGATTTGTTCGCTGATCGGATTGGTGCTGTTAGCTACACATCTCAGCTGATCAGATCAACGGAGATGTGTGGGGAAAGATGCAAGCTCAGTGCGTGAGCTCGCATCACGGGTAGGGACACATCCAAAGGAGTATATATCCTCCCTTAGTCATAAAGGGGTTCTAGTAAAAATTCTCTACAAGTAAGGAAATTTTATTTGTAAACTTGACAACCCTTTATAGTTTAATTTAGAAACTGTAGATAATGCAATTCCGTAAAGTTTTAGGTTGGAAGCTCCAAACGTGAGGTAAGCCTTCTAACAGGCCTAAAACACAATACTTTATAGTGTGGAGCTTATAAAACTTCGGAATTGTTGAACATCAAATGACAAATCTATTATATAATCACGAATGGGTTTTTTGCCCCTTTTGAGACCGCTCTCACTGCGAGTCAGCGTGGTCATGTGGATACGAACGAAGCATTGGCCGCGCAGCGGCATTGCGAGCAGCTCTAAGGCGACTCGCTATGCCCGCGCAGCGGGCATGGCGAGTCGCCTTAGCAGCGCGAAGCATTGGCCGCGAAGCGGCCATTGCGAGTCAGAGACTCGCTCTGCTAGAATCCCGATGCATTGTGCATCGGGCACCCATCTAGTTTATAATAAAGATAAATCAAATGTACTACTAAACACACTATAATTTGGTGTGAACAGCCAGAGCTGTAATGTCACTGGATTGTTCCTGGCAAATAGCTGTCCATATGTATTGACTTGTTATAGCATAGTCCACCATCATTTATTCTTAAAACTGCGCTGACCATCATAGGTAATTATTATACAACTCTTCGTCAGGGCAGAAATAAAATGCACCTGGGTAGGGGTGACCTTTAAGCGAACTCTGAATGAGCTGCAAACAAAGCTCACTTCATGTCAATTGCCCTAACAAAGTTTTATTACCAGGAGAATGTTTATAGTTTGTAAACTGGGGATCCTGGAGTCAGCCCTATTAGCCTGTGTGCGGAGGGGAAGGCGTCTCATCAATTGTGTGGCCTTTATGGGAGCCAGCCATCAACAACGTTTAAGCAAACACGGAGTCAATGTTTGAGCAAAGTCTACAGAGCCATATATGAGTGGAAAGATTACATTGTTTATTGCCATATACAGTTAATTATGGGTCAGAAGTCTCCTGATGAATTAATTACTAAAGTATCCCTTGAGACTACATTCAATGAAAGCAGTCAACTTGCCACCAAAACGAAATTCTCATTGCCTCCTAACTGCTGTTAAAGAAAACCATGATCTTATGTTCTTGAGTGAGCTAGAACCTCAGTGTAGACAGGAGCAACCCAGCATCACTGGTATATTAAAGAAACCTCTCTCTTATTTCCATGGAATTCAAATAGTCTACTACTCGGACAAACCTTCTCATTGTCTACCTCCATTAAAACAAAAACACTTATACTCAACTTACAAGCCCGAACCGTGCAACACTCGCTCTCCCGAGGCTGACATGACATTGTTATGCCATGTAAGTCCTGCAGCCAAATCAGCAATGGCGTCATACTCTCCTCCCTTGGGCAGCTCAAACGTCAAGAGGTTAGGGCCTTTGCTGGCCACTCACCTCCTCTTGATCTTCTATATATCCAAAGCTGGGAAGAGTGACGCCAGTGCTGATTTGGCTGCAGGGCTCGCGTCACATAATATCATGTGAGCCCCAGTAGCGCAAGTGCCAATATCGCTGGAATGGTGCCTGCACCAAAGGTAACTAGAAGGCTGTATGCCCACGCTGCGTTTTTTTTTTTTTTTTTAATGCAATTTTGCTTGCAGATTTTTAGAAATCTGCAAGGAAATCCTGATGCCAGCAAAGTAAATGAGAATCCTTAAGTGTTGTGCATGAGTTCAGGATTGTCAATTCTTCCTGCATTTTTGACGGCATTTTCTGATTAACTTCATTTAAAAAGGAAAAAAAAACAACGCAGGCAAAAATGCACATTTCAGCGGCAGTGTTTATCCTTCCAGAAGATACAGAGTTGGTGCAGAAATATCTGCATTGGGGGAACTAAGCCTAAGGGCCACTTTACACGTCGCAATATCGCAATGCAACATCGACAAAAAGGCACATGGTGTGGTCGTTGCAGTTGATACTGTTTGTGCGTTGTGTTGTGTAAATGGGCAATGCGACGGGAAAAGAAATCGTACCTACGATATTGCAAGAAGAATGTGCAAGCCCTTTAAACCGTATAATATTGCATATGTCATCTGGCATGATCGTGCTGTGTGACGGCGCAACTACGATCTGGAGCGCAACTTCCCCTAATCACTACAATGTTAAATGCTCGTTCCCTGGGTTGCTCATACCCAGCACAAAAAAGGGGCGTACAACATCGTAGTTGCGTTGCCTGCCGATATCTCCCTGTGTGACATTTACTATGTGATCTTGGACAAGTGCCAAAACCGTGCGCGCTCCCGTGAAATTGTATGCAATATCGGAACGATATGGCGAAGTGTAAAGCGGCTCTAAGTGTTTTTATTTTAACGGGACAACCACTCTAAGAAGGAGTCGTCTGAGTAGTGGACAATCCTTTCAAAGGGAACCTGACCCTCGAAATCGGTCCCCAGCCTCTTAAAACCTGTCCCTGCACCTTCCTATAAGGTTTCAAGCTATCCCTCTCTTTCCCTTTAGAGATTCTGTAATGTGGAATAATCACATTTATTACCTGGCAAATCTGCGGCTTCTGCTACCCTGAGGAGTCGCAGTGGGTATTCCCTCTGGCTCCTTATCGCCGCCTACACTGTTGTTTTTCACGCCCCAATGGGCGTGAAAATGAATGTTGATGATCCTGTGTCGGATCGCTGGGTGGGTTTAGCCGGAATGACGCAAATCGCGTCATTTCTGGCGCTGTGACGTCGATGCACCCTTTGGGTATATGTACGGACCTCACTGCACATTGCGCATGCGCGAAGTCTTATTTACATCTCGCATATGCGCAATGCGCAGCGAGAGGTATATCGACATCATAGCGCCGGAGATGGCGTGATTTGCGTCATTCCGGCTAAGCCCACCCAGCGATCGACACAGGATCATCAACATCCATTTTCACGCCCATTGGGGCGTGAAAAACAACAGTGGAGGCGGCGATAAGGAGCCACAGGGAACGCCTTTTGTGATCAGGGCAGCAGATGCCGCAGATTTGCCAGGTAATAATGTGATTATTCCACTTTACAGGATCTCTAAAGGGAAAGAGAGGGATAGCTTGAAACCATATAGAAAGGTGCAGGGACAGGTTTATAGAGGCTGAGGATTGATTTAGAGGGGTCAGGTTCCCTTTAAGTGTGGACCAACATGTTCAAAAGCAGTTACACCACTGATGGTGGACTAACTACTCACAGCATTTACACCATTGACTTGTGGACTAACTGACAACATCATTTACAGCCGAAAGTGGACTAACTGACTGCAAGATTTACAACAAGCTGTGCAGCAACAAACTGTATCATTTATACAAAGTGGCGTAACTTGAAGCTCATGAACCCTGACGTGAAAGCTCCAATGGGGCCCCCAAATATTGCAATTCTTTAATAGCATCAGACTTTTTCTATATGGCCAAAGGGACTTTTTGGGGCCCCCTAGACTCCAGGGTCCAGGTGTGATTGCAACCCCTACATCTGTTGTAGTTACGTACCTGTTTATACCAGACCGCAGCAATTCCACTAGACTATGGACCAACAGTCCAATTACTTTATGCCACTGACTATAGACTAACCGATTGAAATTATACAAGACTGTGAAATCTTATTTAGGTTGAAACACAATTGTGGCTCCCCACTGGTCGGGATGCCACGGAGGGGCACTGCACCCAGACCAGAGTGTGTAGTATCCCAGTGACCAGGGGACTGGGTATTATAGGGACCTCACCCACGATTCACACACCTTAGGTCAGAGGACCAATAGGTTAATCTGTTGCTAGGAAACCGGTCCCGGTGGGAGAAGCTTAGGTGGTAGAGTGGAGAGCAGGAAATTAGTCATGCAGAAAGTCGTTGGAGGGGAACCCTGTGAGAAGAGCAGTGGAGGGCACCTCAGGAGAGATGGCTCGGGAACTGAAGGGGATCCTAGGGCAGTGTTTCCCAACCCCGTCCTCATGGACACCAACAGGTCATGTTTTCAGGCTTTCCTTATCATTAGACAGAATGATGGAATTATCCCCTGTGCAAGTGATTAAATTATCACCTATGCAATCCTAAGGAAATCCT
Organism: Allobates femoralis; assembly: GCA_033576535.1. NCBI lineage: Eukaryota > Metazoa > Chordata > Amphibia > Anura > Aromobatidae > Allobates > Allobates femoralis. The sequence continues at coordinate 338,610,041 of JARQOC010000004.1, read as the reverse complement.
GAAAACATGACCTGTTGGTGTGCCTTGAGGACTGGAGTTGGGAAACACTGTCCTAGGGTGTTGAGGTGCACCCGAATCCGTGTCTGTACATCTCCCCGGTCGGAGGAATCCAGTCCAAACCAGAGGACTGGCTTCGAGGTGGTGCGGGCGTTTATCCCTGAGCTGCAGAATCGGACGGCACGGACTTCTTTAGAGGTCGCGGCAACCCCAGCATAATTCCCCTAAGGCCCCCGTATAGGGCAGGGAGGCCCAGAGAGCGATAGACTCCAGGAGGAGGCCCAGAGGCGATAAACTTCAAGAGGAGGCCCAGAGGTGACAGACTCCCGACGGAGTTCTGAGGGCGTTAGACTCCGCAAGGATCCGTGGGGACCAGGGGTGGGCTCTGTGTGCGGGAGCGCAATGAAGGAAAGAGGAGAGCGCAGGAAGGACTGATGAGAGAAAAAGCAGGCACATCACAGAGGGCCCCAGTGAAACGTCCTAGTCCCCTGGTGACTATCCGGCCAGCAATACCTGTGGACCGTGTAAAGAACTGTTTGCTGCCAAAGTCACCAGTAAAACGTGGTTCAGAGACTAAGACTGTGTGGTGTGTTTATTATCCTGAACTGGAGGAGCCATTCTCCTGCTCACAGAGACTTGTCGGCCTGCATCTCCACCTGACGAGCCGCCTCCCTGTGAGTTCTCCATTCTTCCATTACTGCCCCGGGGATCCCGCTCCACCTACGGGGAGCGTTACCAACTAGCTGCTTCATCACCATCCCTGGAGGTCTGCAGCATCGCCGGTATCATTACCGGATACCGTGGGTGGCGTCAAACTTTTTTTATTTTTATCCCCTTTTTCAGCGACCGCCTGGGCGACAGGTTTGGGCACATGCCACTGTGACATCCCCAAGTAAATCAACGCCCAGAACCGGGTACCCCAAGGCCCTGGGGTGGGTCACAATCATTAACAGAAATAGCTGTAAAAAGTTTTAAAGGAAACCTGTCACCCCCCCAGGACCTATTAAACAAAAAGAGCCACCCTCAGCAGTGCCTATGCTGCATTTTGTGAAGGTGGCTCTTATCCCTCTACTCCCCCCCAGGACACTAAAATAAACACTTTATAAGAAATTAGCTTAGGTCAGGGAGGTATACTCCCCTCCCTTGACCTAAAAGCCTTGCTGCTGTTACCCCTCCTCTCTTTCTTTGGAACGGCGTCAGTGTCTGCTTAAACAGCATACTTGCGCCTGAGCCTTCCTCACCAGATTCCCAGCCCCGCTGTGTGCATACTGCATAACACACCACAGGGCAGGATCTGGTACCTGCATTATACCATGTGACCTGAACTCTCAAGTAGACTTCAGGGAGCATGCCCGAGAGCTGAGGTAAGCTGTACTTTGTGTCACTCCCACTCATGTTAGATTGTAAGCTCTTATGAGCAGGGCTGTCATTATTTTGCTTCAAATATTGTATTTTCTGATAATTGTTCCTCTGAATTGTAAAGCGCTGTGGAATATGTTAACGCTATATAAAAATTATTATTATTGTTAACTGTGCAGGAGCCGTTGCGGCTCTGAAGGAAAAAGAGGAGGAGGGTCCCGGACAACAGAGGAGGAGGGGTAACAGCAGCGAGGCATTTAGGTCCAGGGAGGGGAGTATGCCTCCCGGACCTAAACTAATTTCTTTTATTTTGGTGTCCCGGGGAAGGGGGGATAGTATGATAAGAGCCACCTTCACAAAATGCAGCATAGGCACTGCTGAAGGTGCCTCTTTTAGTGTAAAAGGCCCTGGGGGGGGGGGGGGGGGGGGGGCGACAGGTTCCCTTTAAAATCTCTTTTGTAGAAACCTAAAAATAGGAACAATAAGGACTATAGACACAGTGGTTGGCCATGAAAACGTTGCACAGCAGATGAAAGACATTTCATGCTTACTTCCCTTCAAAATCAGAAAATGTCCAGCAGTACCATCAGCGCAGAACTGGCAGCAAGCAGTTGAGACCCAGCTACACCCATCCACTGTTTCAAGAAATCCATTCGTAAGAATCGAAGCAAAAGAACTATAACTTTGACATGGAAAGAAGGCCAAGACTTTTGTAAGCATGAACTATTAAGGACTAGACTGCAGAAAAACGGTAGCAGAGCTATGAACTAAGGTGTCAAAATGTTCTATATTTGGCTGTAACAAAAGACATGTTGAGCACTGAAGGGCTCAACACTGGAACAACCATGAGTCTCTACATGTAACTGTGCATTCCTACTTTTTTTTTTTTTCCACACCTGCTTTTTGTACAGTTCCACACAACTTTTGTACAAGACATCACAAAGTTCCCTAATTCTAGCAGGATTATGACAACGTTTAATACAAATGGCGTATTTCAATAAGTGCCCAATGTGTTAGAAATGTTCTTAGCCATTGTAGGCTAGAAAAAGAAAACTTTAAACACCCATTGCATGTTTTATTCCCTAAGGCTCTCAAAGAATTTGCATATTGAACATCTGATGAAAGTGGGAGGTGATGTTGCAAGGATGAGTGCTTTTCCATTACTTATCCCCTACTATGTGTTGCTGAAGTAAGATTACACCTTTAAATGACCATTTCTTATCTAGACAACATCTTACAGAGCTGAATCCCTACTTAAGTAATCAGCAGTTACATGGCTTTGCTAGATGCTTATACAGATAAGAAGGGTGACTGCTAGCTTTGATAATTTCCTTGGAGGGGAGTGCTGACTTTGTATAAGCAGGTTCCTATCCTTCATGACTTCGGGTGTTGCATAAGACTTTACAACTAAGGGTGCTTTCACACTGCGTTTTTCTGTGATCCGTGGCTGTCCGTTGTAAAACGACAGCCACGGATCAGATTTTGGCCCCATGTTACTCTATGGGCACGGATCACATCGGATTTGCCCTTAATGGCATCCGATTTTTGTTGGATCCAATATGGTCCGATTTTTTGCTGTGCCCAAAAATCACAGACTGCTGCGTTTTTTTTGGCACAGCGGTCAAATCGGACCGAATTGGATCCGACCTGATCTGCGCCAAATAACATGGGGCCTATGGAGCGCGGGTCCGAGGAAACAGCTGATGTCTCCTCGGACCCGATTTTAGTGTACTGAGCATGCTCAGTACACTAAAATCGCTCTGTGCCATCTAATATCACTTCTGCAATGTATATTGCAGAAGTGATATCCAGTGAAATGAAAGGGTTAAAAATAAAAAAATCTTTATTCTCACCTCTCCACGATCCAGCGATGCCTCCAGCGCTCTGTGCTTCTAGGACCTGGCCTGACGTCACAGTGCAGTCACATGACGTAACCGCGTAACCGGGCACCGCGGTAACCGGTCATGTGACTGTGACATCACGCCAGGTCCTGAGCATCAGAAGAAGTGAAGCTGGAAGCACCGCGGGTGTCGTGGAGAGGTGAGAATAAAGATTTTTTTATTTTTTATGGGGTGCAAAGAGGGGGTCTAAAGAGGGGGTCCAAAGAGGGGGTCCAAAGAGGGGTCAAAGAGGAGGACAAAGAGGTACAAGAGGGACAAAGAGGGGAGAAAGGTGACAGGAGGAGCAGAGAGAGGAGGGGGACGAGATGACAGGAGGAGCAGGGAGAGGATCCAAATGATGCTGCAAAGTATCGGAATCGGATGCCTATTTGGCATCCGATTGCAGTCATCAGTTTGGATCCGTTGCTGTCCGAGGGGAGCAGCAAAAAGTCTGATCCCCTCGGACAGCACAAAAACGCTGTGTGAAAGCAGCCTAACTTTCCATCCTACTCCCTCTTCATGGTTAAGGTGGATTTTTATAGGTCAAACTCGGAAAATCAGTGCTTATTTACTGGATTGTTACACAGTCCGATGATAATGATGTGAGCAGAACGACAAAATCTGTGTGTCTTCATACAGCACCATGTTATCGGCAGCATGTCCTGTTGTATTGAGAGATATGCTGCCAACAACAAATACATGAACAACTCAATTAATTTGCTCATTGGATTGGTGCATCTGTCATGCTTTCAAAGCCTGAAAATTGGGAATGAGCATATTTACGAATGTTCATTAACTGATTCTCTACTAGTCTAAAGGGGTTGTCTGCAGACGATTTCAGAAGTCACAGTATTGATGAGTTCTTGTACATGATCCATAGTGCAGTTCATTAACGAATGGTTATCAAGAGGCACAAGCTGAAGGTTTTACAATGGCCCTCACAGTCCCCTGATCTGAAGATCATTGTATTAATATCTGTGGATAGACTTCAAAAGAACAGTGATTCCAAGATGACCCAGAAATCTCACAAAATTGGAAGACCTTTCCAAGGAAGAATGGGTGAAAATACCTCAAGCATGCATTGAAAGACTCATGGCTGTTTACAAAAAGCATTTACAAGATGTGATACTTGCAAAAGATGGTACTACTGGGTACTAACCATACAGGGTGCTCACATTTTTGAACTGACCCATTTTCTTTCTTGTAATTTTTAAAGTGTAAAAAATTAAAATATTTTTCCTTTTTCCTAAAACACAAAGGAAAACTTTACGCATTTAGAGATCATTTCATCTTCAACTTGCTTAACAGTAATTTTGACCAGGGGTGGCCACACTTTTGCTTGCCTCTGTGTATCATTCTGCTCCTGCCCTAGAACATCCTGCTGACAGATAAGATACTTTTCTCAGCATAGGCTACTTTCACATAACGATTTATGAGGGAGCCGATGCTGTCCGATAAATTCGGACAGCATCGGCTCCCTTCTGATGCCTGGAATCGGATGCCAAATAGGCATCCGATTCCGGCATTAAATCGTAGCCTCCGGGCTGTAAAAAAGAGAAAAAAAAAAAGTTTATGCTCACCTCCCCCCGAGCCCCCGCTGTCTCCAGCCGTCTTCCTGCAGGCTCCCGGTGACTCCTGCAGGCTCCCAGTGGCTGCAGAGGTCTTTTTCTGTACAGGACCTGCGGTGATGTCACAGTAACGTGACAGCAGGTTCCACCATGGTAACCTGCGGTCACGTGACTGTGACATCACCGCAGGTCCTGTACACATGAAGAAGACCTCTGCAGCCACCGGGAGCCTGCAGGGGTCACCGGGAGCCTGCAGGAAGACAGCTGGAGACAGCGGGGGCTCGGGGGGAGGTGAGCATAAACTTTTTTTTTTTTTTTTTTTAACCCCTGCGCTCCCAGTTTGGAGCAGTTTTACTGTACTGAGCATGCTCAGTACAGTAAAATCGGGTCCGAGGAGACATCAGATGTTTCCTCGGAACCTGCTCCATAGGGCCCCATGTTAAAGGGATCGGATCGGATGTGCACTAAATGCCATCTGATTTGGTCCGATACGATTTTGTCCGATTTTATTTTCGGTGCAAAAATCGGAGCAAGCTCCGATTTTTGCACTGATAAAAACATCGTACATAATCGGAGCAGACAAAATCGGATGGCATTTAGTGCACATCCGATTCGGTCCGATGCCCATAGGGCTGCATGGGGCCAAATTCGGATCCGATGCTGTCCGATTTTGATCGGACAGCATCGGATTTGAAAAATCCGCAATGTGAAAGCAGCCATAGCAGGTTCCATGTCAATAGGATGATTGTGATGAAATCCTGTTCAGTTTATTTGCTTCATGGCACAGAGTTGAAAGAGACAACTGACACATGTAACAAGTTTGACAGGAAGCACGTTTATTCTCCTCAAATGATACTTGACGGTTTAAAGGGGAATTCCATTCTAAATATATTAAACTAATGAGTGCTGAACATGACCAAACACTGCAATGTACACCTCATTGAGAATCTGTCTTTGGAGTACAAACGTTTAGAACAAAATAGAACTTTACTAAACATACTATATGTATAAAGCTTAACAGGATTGTGCCATATAATTATGAAATGATGCTAATGTTACAAGTTTTAACGTTAGAAGAAGAAAAAAACTGTGTAGGTGAATAGATAGCTGTCATTCAGCTGACATCTGTTCACGATGTATTCTTAAATACTTGTAGAAGCTCTATGATAAGGGGAGAGTCACACTATTGTTCACCGAATGGACTTAAAATCAGACAAAGAAACTCACCAAAATTTGCCAGGTAAATACCCATTGCACTTAGCAGCGGCTGCCAGCTCCTCTGGAGGCAACACAGGTGTCTGTATGCCGGTACTCAATCACTGCAACCCACAGTGGGGGCGGTTGTGGCACCAGCGTCCGGCCATGCTGTCAGGGAGGTGACTGGTGGCATTTAAAGACACGAGGTTACCAAGGGCTCTGCCATTCACGGTGCATGCAAGGCATAGTGTCAGAGCAGCCTATTGGTCACGCCTTCTATTAGATCAGGCGGGCTGTTCCGCACTGATTACATGCCTCACAAAACGACAGACGCCCCCAGAGGGCTCAGCCTCAAACTGCAGATAAAAAAAATGCAATAAAACACTAAAGATGAAAAATGTGAGGTGTTTGTTGGTATTTTGGCCAAAAAACGTAAGCTGGTAACCCACGTCAAGGGCCCTCACGCTTACCAGTCCTAACCACATGCCTTTTGAGACATGTATAATTTAATTTAGATTGTTCACCGAATGGACTTAAAATCAGACAAAGAAACTCACCAAAATTTGCCAGGTAAATACCCATTGCACTTAGCAGCGGCTGCCAGCTCCTCTGGAGGCAACACAGGTGTCTGTATGCCGGTACTCAATCACCTGCAAACCCACAGTGGGGGCGGTTGTGGCACCAGCGTCCTGCCATGCTGTCAGGGAGGTGACTGGTGGCATTTAAAGACACGAGGTTATCTGCAGTTTGAGGCTGAGCCCTCTGGGGGCGTCTGTCGTTTTGTGAGGCATGTAATCAGTGCGGAACAGCCGCCTGATCTAATAGAAGGGCGTGACCAATAGGCTGCTCTGACACTATGCCTTGCATGCACCGTGAATGGCAGAGCCCTTGGTAACCTCGTGTCTTTAAATGCCACCAGTCACCTCCTGACAGCATGGCCGGACGCTGGTGCCACAACCGCCCCCACTGTGGGTTGCAGGTGATTGAGTACCGGCATACAGACACCTGTGTTGCCTCCAGAGGAGCTGGCAGCCGCTGCTAAGTGCAATGGGTATTTACCTGGCAAATTTTGGTGAGTTTCTTTGTCTGATTTTAAGTCCATTCGGTGAACAATCTAAATTAAATTATACATGTCTCAAAAGGCATGTGGTTAGGACTGGTAAGCGTGAGGGCCCTTGACCGTGGGTTACCAGCTTACGTTTTTTGGCCAAAATACCAACAAACACCTCACATTTTTCATCTTTAGTGTTTTATTGCATTTTTTATCTGCAGTTTGAGGCTGAGCCCTCTGGGGGGCGTCTGAAACATAGCGAGATCGCTGGCGAGGTCGCTGTTGCGTGACCAAACTTGTGACTTAGCAGTGATCCCGTTAGCGATCTCGCTTAGTGTGACGGGGGCTTTACACTAGAGTATTCACGTGATGAGTGCTCCTGTGTTCTCTTTGAGGAAGCCAGCAACTACCACTTTGGTCAGTGGCTTATCTCAGACATCTATGCAATCAGAAGTCGGAATTTGGACACGTGATAAGACATCTCTCCAGTCCATTAGTTGGCTGGCGCCCCCATACACATTGGACAAGCGGCCAAACCCATCAATATTGTCAGATTCAGATGACAGAGTAATGTGTATGAGGTCTAAAGCGACGCATGAGGAGGACCATTTGCTCAGTCGCCCATACCAAGTACTGCTGATTATCACCTGTTCACTTAAAATATGCAGTAGTATTCTGCAGCGCCTTAGTGTCACCCACAACTGGAGCAGTTTTCCACTGATCAGTTGGGGTATCAGACATGAACAATCTCATATTGATGATGTATCCAAAGCATAGCTCATCAATTGTCACGTTCTGGATGACCCCTTTAACTCCAGCTGGAATAGCAGCCTATATTCAGCATGTTTGGTGAACAATGCTAGTTATAGGGATCTCATGTCCTTTCCTCAAATTTGTTTATAATCCAGATTGTTTGTGTAGAACAGATACAAACAGCAGGAACAAACAATAAGATAAGGCTTGCACAATCTTAGCTATCTGACTTTGGAGCACAGTAAAAACAACATCATCACATGTCACTAGTTGGACATAGCGGAAAGCAAAAAAATGGTGATCAGCATATCCAAGCTCTCCTCCTGTCTTCTGTACAAGAAAGGTACTACCAGAATCGTCTGGTGGCTTATCTTCCAGAAAACAAAAAAGATTTAATGTTGGAAACCCAACATGCAGGATCCTTCACATGTGCTAGTAAGAGCTGGGAAGCTCTACAATGCATTACACTATTAAGGACCTGTCACACGAGTCAATGTTGCCCGCGATATCGCTCATGCGTCACAAATTATTCGTCGCCTGAGCGAAGTGGAATTATCGCAGGTAAGATGTCACACGCATCAATATGACCCAGCGATGCGGTGATGTCGCCATCTTGCGAGCGATTTTATTTAGTCGCTTGTACGGTGTCAAAATAGAAAATACGTCGCTGAGTTTAGTGTCACACTCAGTGATCCACAAGGTCTACTGAGCGATGAGCGACAGGTTTTACATCTGGCAGTGAAACCTGCGATCAGCGACATATCGCTGGTTGCATCGCTTGGTCACACGCTTCAATGTCGCTCCTACGTCACTTTTACGTCGCTTGAGCGACTGAAAATCTGTGACGCATGAGCGACATTGACAGCGATATCGACGCGTGTGACACACCCTTTAGCCTTAACAACCATTGAAGTAAAAAGCAACTTTCAAATAGTTCATTCATCATGCATGGTGGTGAGATTGTCATGGTTTTGCGCTGCATGAGTGCTGCCAACTGTGGGGAGCTACAATTCAATGAGGGAACCATAAGTGCCAATATGTACTGTGACATACTGAAGTAGAACATGATCCTCTACCTTCAGAAACTGGGTATTCCAACATGATAATGACCCCAAAAACATCCCATAGTTGACTACTGCCTTGCTAAAGAAACTGAGGGTAAAGGTGCTAGGTTAGCCAAGCATGTCTACAGACCTAAACCCTATTGAGCTTCTGTGGGGCATCCTCAAATGGAAGGTGGAGGAGCACATGATCTTTAACATCCACCAGGTCCATGATGTTGTTACGGAGGATGGAAGAAGATTCCAGCAACAATCCCTGAAACCAGTGAACTCCATGCCAAACACATTTAAGGCAGTGCTTGAAAGTAATGGTGGCCAACCAAAATAGTGACACATTAGGCACAATTTGGACATTTTCACTTACAGATGTACTCACTTTTATTGCCAGCGATTTAGATATTAATGGCTGTGTGTTGAGTTGTTTAGAGGGCACACCACATTTACACTGTTATACAAGCTGACTATTTTACATTGAATCAAAGTGTCATATCTTCAGTGTCATCCAAAGAAAGACATAAAATATTTACAAAAATGGGAGGAGTGTACTCACTTTTGTGATATACTGTAAGTCTCCAAGCCAATCTACATAACCTATAAAAAGACATTTTATTATACTCATTTATAGGGCGGTCCTGTCCAATGAGCATCACTGTTCTTGATCCAACGCCTCTTCTTTCCTTGTTTTGTGTGAATGACAAGTCCTAGATCATCCACACTGTGTTCCAGCGCATGCATACTTCTCTCTGCCCTGCTCGGATTTCCTGCTGTGCCTGAGCATTACAGTACTTAGCTCTGCCCACATGAAGCAAACAAAGAGGAAGTGCTGGATCAAGACAAGTGACGTCCATCAGACGAGACCGACGAGACCGCCTCATACGGGAGTATAATAAAAGCTCTTTTCATATGTTACACCAATTGGCCTTGGGACATATATACAGCATTCAATAATAATTTTTATTTATATAGCGCCAACATATTCTGCAGCACTTTACAATTCAGAGGGTATACGATACTATAATATATACCGTATATACTCGCGTATAAGCCGAGTTTTTCAGCCCAAAAGTTTGGCGCCCCCACCTCAGTTTCTGGGCCCCCCCGCATGCAGCGCTGCGCATATACATTACCTGTCTAGCAGCTGTCACCCTCCGGTGGCGGATCGCGGCTCCCGGCTCCGGGCTCCATCTTCCTCGCTGACTTCCTGCTTGTCAGGTGACCGGCCGGCGTCGCGATGACGTCATCGCGCTGAGCCCCGGTCACAAAGCAGGAAGTCAGCGAGGAAGATGGAGCCCGGAGCCGGGAGCCGCGATCCGCCACCGGAGGGTGACAGCTGCTAGACAGGTAATGTATATGCGCAGCGCTGCATGCGGGGGGGCCCAGAAACTGAGGTGGGGGCGCCAAATTATGAGGGGGGCCCTGCTGGGGCCCTGTATACTACCACTGGGGCTATATACTACCACTACTGGGGCTGTCTGTATACTACCACTGGGGCTATATACTACCACTGGGGCTGTATACTACCACTGGGGCTATATACTACCACTACTGGGGCTGTCTGTATACTACCACTGGGGCTATATACTACCATTGGGGCTGTATACTACTACTGGGGCTGAATATACCACTGGGGCTGCTGTATACTACCACTGGGGCTGTATACTACCACTGGGGCTGTATACTACTACTGGGGCTGTATGTATACTACCACTGGGGCTATATACTACCACTGGGGCTGTATACTACTACTGGGGCTGAATATACCACTGGGGCTGCTGTATACTACCACTGGGGCTGTATACTACTACTGGGGCTGCTGTATACTACCACTGGGGCTGTATACTACCACTGGGGCTGAATATACCACTGGGGCTGCTGTATACTACCACTGGGGCTGGATACTACCACTGGGGCTGTATACTACCACTGGGGCTGTATACTACTACTGGGGCTGCTATATACTACCACTGGGGCTGAATATACCACTGGGGCTGCTGTATACTACCACTGGGGCTGTATACTACCACTGGGGCTGTATACTACCACTGGGGCTGTATACTACCACTGGGGCTGAATATACCACTGGGGCTGCTGTATACTACCACTGGGGCTGTATACTACTACTGGGGCTGCTATATACTACCACTGGGGCTGAATATACCACTGGGGCTGCTGTATACTACCACTGGGGCTGTATACTACCACTGGGGCTGTATACTACCACTGGGGCTGTATACTACTACTGGGGCTGAATATACCACTGGGGCTGCTGTATACTACCACTGGGGCTGTATACTACCACTGGGGCTGTATACTACCACTGGGGCTGAATATACCACTGGGGCTGCTGTATACTACCACTGGGGCTGTATACTACCACTGGGGCTGTATACTACTACTGGGGCTGTATGTATACTACCACTGGGGCTGTATATACTACTGGGGCTGCGTGTATACTACCACTGGGGCTGCTGCTGTATACTACCACTGGGGCTGCTGTATATTCCTCTGGGGTTGCTGTATACTACCACTGGGGCTGCTGCTGTAACACTGCTGGGGCCTGTATATACCACTGGGGAGGCTGCTGTATACCACACTGCTGGGGGCTGTATACCTGTGCTGGAGTCCACCCTCGGCTTATACGCGAGTCAATAAGTTTTCCCAGTTTTTGGGGGCAAAAGTAGGGGGGTCGGCTTATACACGGGTCGGCTTATACACGAGTATATACGGTAATAAAAATACAATATGAGACAATACAAATATAATACAATACAGAACATATGAGACAAAAAATAAATAAATACATCAATCACTGAGCCCACTAGGAGTGAGGTCCCTGCTCGCAAGCTTACAATCTATGAGCAAATATAGGAGACACAAAAGGTAATAGTAACAAATGCTGTCATATATGGTCCAGCTATTAATATAATAAATAGGGGATTCACATAATGCTGCATGAACCGTTCACCAGCCAGTATCTGTACAAATACATATAAAGCTATAAAATGCATGTGGGTGTAGAAAGATAATACAAGAGGCCAGATTTGGAGAAGGACAGAATGGGAATAGTTACATAGATGAGGTGAGCTGGTATGATGTGTGTTTTTAATGCTCGCTTAAAGCTATATATATTTGGAATTAATTTAATTGTTCTTGGTAATCCGTTCCAGAGAATTGGTGCAGTTCGTGAGAAGTCCTGAAGACAGGAGTGGGAGGTTCGGATTGTACATGATGTCAGTCTTAGGTCGCTTGCGGAACTGAGGGCACGTGTAGACAGAGATTAGGATGGAGATGTAGGGTGGTGCAGAATTGTGGATGGCTTTGTGGGTCAGAGTGATAATTTTATATTGTATTCTGTAGCGGATGGACAGCCAGTGCAATGACTGGCGCAGGATAGAGGCATCAGGGAAATTCTTGGAGAGGAAAATAATCATGGCTGCTTCATTCAGGATGGATTGGACAGGAGAGAGTTTAGTAAAAAGGAAGACCAATTAGTAGAGAATGGCAGTAATGCAGAGTTTTTGCAGAGTCAACAGTAAGAAAAGGTTGAATTCTAGTGATGTTTTTGAGGTGTAGGTGACATGAGTGTGCGAGTGACCAGATGTTGGGAGTAAAGGAGAGATCTGGGTCAAATATAACCCCAAGACAGCGGGCGTACTGCTGAGGAGTAATGGTAGAACCACATACAGAAATGGCAATATTAGGATTCGGAAGGTTAGTAGATGGAGGAAACATGAGAAGTTCAGTTTTTGACAAGTTCAGTTTAAGGGAGAGAGAAGACTTGATGTAAGAGACTGCAGAGAGACAATTACTGATATTTTGTAGTAATGTGGGGGTGATGTCAGGGGAAGAGGTATATAACTGGGTGTCATAGGCATAGAGATGGTACTGAAAACTAAATCTACTGATGGTTTGTCCAATAGGAGCAGTGTGTAAAAAGAGAAGGGGACATAGGACTGAACCCTGAAAAACTCCAATTGTAAGGGGAAGAGGAGAGGAAGAGGAGCCGGCAAAAGTTACAGAGAAGGAGCGGTCAGAGAGGTAGGAGAATCAGGAGAAAGCGGTGTCCTTGAGCCCAATAGAGCAGAGCACAAAGCGAAGGAGCTGGTGATCAACAATATTGAATGCAGTGGAGAGATCCAGGAGGATCAACAGGGAGTAGTGACCATTAGATTTAGCTGTTAGTAGATCATTAGAGACTTTAGTGAGGGCAGTTTCAGTAGAGTGTGAGGAGCGGAAGCCGAAATGTAGAGGGTCAAGAAGAGAATTGTCTGAGAGATAGCGGATCAGATGGGAGTGGACCAAGTGTTCCAGGAGTTTAGAGATGAAGGGGAGGTTATAGACAGGTCTGTAGTTAGCAGCAAAGTTCTGGTCGAGGGATGTTTTTTTTAAATAATGGGTAAATGCTGGCATATGTTTGAAGAGGGAGGGGAAAACACCAGATGAAAGGGAAAGATTAAATATTTTAGTCAGGTGAGATGTGACAGCTGGGGAAAACGATTGAAGGAGATGTGAGGGAATACATTTGCTGGTTCAGGTAGTAGGGCGAGAAGATGCAAGAAGCCAGGTGACTTCTTCCTCTGTGACCGGATCAAGGACCGAAAGCGAGTTGGATGAAGTGCAGGAGGGAGGAGAACGAATGATGTTCTGAGGCTGTGAGGAAATTTCCCGTTGTATGAGGTCAATTTTGTCTTTAAAATAGTTGGCCAGATCGTCAGCTGTGAGGCCGGTGGTTGGGGCCTGTACTCTTGGATTGAGGAGGGAGTAGTTGAAAGTGTGAAATAATCGTTTAGGATTGTTGGCTAATGATGTGATAAGGGTGTGGTAGTAAGCTTGTTTGGAGAGGTAAAGGGCGGTGTTGTATGCTTTCAGCATTCTAGAATGGTGATGGTCACACTTTATATGGGTGAAAACTGGTGACAAGCTCTATTTAAGCTTTATAACAGGTTTTCACATTTTGAACATTTAACAGCTTATTTTAGGGATGTAGTTGAACTCAAAGATTAAAGGCCATTTAAAGAGGACCTGTCACCAAACCAGGTATGGTGATCTAATTACAGCACTGGATACAGTATGTCTGCAGCATGCAGGCAAGGGGTCACCCAGCACTTGAGCAGCCCTGTACCCCGAGAAAATACACTTAGAAAACTTACATGCTACAGCCACTAAGGAGGTGGCTAGGGGCTGCAGCCAAGGGCAGATTCACACCCCCTGCATGTGTAATCTGCCCACCGCTGCCAATCATCTCTCCCTGTCTTCAGCATTTAAACAGAGTTTTTTTTCTCTCCCGTTTAGCCCCGCCCCTCAGGGCGGGGCTAACGGACTTTCTAGGAGAGAGAGAAAAAAATTCAGTTTAAATGCTGCAGATAGGGAGAGAATGATTGGCAGCGGTGGGCAGATTACACAGGCAGGGAGTGTGAATCTGCCCTTGGCTGCAGCCCCTAGCCACCTCCTTAGTGGCTGGAGCATGTAAGTTTTCTAACTGTATTATCTCGGGGTACAGGGCTGCTCAAGTGCTGGGGGACCCCTTGTCTACATGCTGCAGACATGCTGTATCCAGTGCTGTAATTAGATCACCATGCCTGGTTTGGTGACAGGTCCTCTTTAACCCCTTCAGGACCCAGCCTATTTTGACCCTAAAGACCTTGGCCTTTTTTGCAATTCTGACCAGTGTCCCTTCATGAGGTTATAACTCGGGAACGCTTCAACCGATCCAAGCGATTCTGAGATTGTTTTTTCGTGACATATTGGGCTTCATGCTAGTATTAAATTTAAGTCGATAATTTTTGCGTTTATTTGTGAAAAAATAAAAAATATGGCAAAAATTTTTAAAATTTTGCAATTTTCACATTATTAATTTTTTTTTCTGATAAACAAGAGAGATATGTGACAGAAAAAAGTTATTAAATAATATTTCCCACATGTCTACTTCACATCAGCACAATTATGGAAAAAAAAAAAAATTTTGGTAGGACGTTATAAGGGTTCAAAGTTCATCAGCAATATTTCATTTTTCAACCAGAATTTACAAAACCATTTTTTTTAGTGACCACATCACATTTGAAGTCCTTTTGAGGGGTGTACATGACAGAAAACACCCAAAAGTGACACCATTCCAAAAACTGCACCCTCAAGCTACTCAAAACTACATTCAAAAAGATTATTAACCCTTCAGGTGCTTCACAGGAACTAAGGCAAAGGGGAAACAAAAAATGGATATTTTAATTTTTTTATCAAAAATGTTCTTTTAGCCTCAATTCTTTCGTTTTCACATGGGCAACAGGATAAAATGAATCTTAAAATGTGTTGTAAAAATTCTCCCGAGTATATCGATACCTCATATGTGGTCATAAACCACTGTTTGGGCGCACGGCAGGGCTCAGAAGTGAAGGAGCGCAATTTGAATTTTTTAGCTAATTTTACATTCAAAAAGTGAAATGGCGCTCCTTCCCCTTCTAAGCCCTGCCGTGCGCCCAAACAGTGGTTTATGACCACATATGAGGTATCGGTGTACTCAGGAGAAATTGCCCAACAAATTTTAGGATGAATTTTATACTGTAGCCATGCGAAAACAAAACAATTTAGGCTAAAAGAAAATTTTTGTGAAAAAAAAAAGTACTATTTCATTTTCACAGATCAATTTGTAAAGCACCTGAGGGTTCAATATGCTCACTACCCATCTAGATATGTTCCCTGGGGGGGTCTAGTTTCCAAAATGGGGTCACTTGTGGCGGATCTCCAATGTTTAGGCACACAGGGGCCCTCCAAACGCAACATGGTGTCCGCTAACAATTTGAATAAAAATCAGCTCAAATTGTTAGCTGTCACCATGTTGCGTTTGGTGAGCCCCTGTGTGCCTGAACATTGGGGCTCCCCCACAAGTGACCCCATTTTGGAAACTAGACCCCCCAGTGAACGTACTTAGATGCATAGTGAGCACTTTGAAGCCCCAGGTGCTTCACAAATTCATCCATAAAAATGAAAAAGCACTTTTTTTTCCACAAAAATTTTCTTTTTTCATTATTACGGATCAATTTGTGAACCACCTGGGGGTTGAAAGTGCTCACTATGCACCTAGATACGTTCCTTTGGGGGTCTAGTTTCCAAAATGGGGCCACTTGTGGAGGAGCTCCTATGTGGAGATGCACAGGGGCTCTCCAAACGCGACATGGTGTCCACTAACAATTTGAATGCAAAATGAGCTCAAATTGTTAGCGGACACCATGTTGCGTTTGGAGAGCCCCTGTGCGTCTCCACATAGGAGCTCCTCCACAAATCACCCCATTTTGGAAACTAGACCCCAAAGGAACATATCTAGATGCATAGTGAGCACTTTCAACCCCCAGGTGCTTCACAAATTGATCTGTAAAAATGAAAATACTTTTTTTCCGCAAAATTTTTTTTTTTTCATTAATTTGGGAAGCACCTGGGGGTTTAATATGCTTACTACCCATCTAGATACGTTCCCTGCCATATTTTTGGTCCAGCCAGGTACAACTTGGCAGCTACGGACTGCCAGCAACCCCCAGCTACCTTGTCGTACCTGGCTGGCAACCAAAAATACAGCGAAGAAGTTTGTTTTTTTTTTCTAGTACTAATTCTAGAAAAAAAAATGGCATGGGGCTCCGCCATATTTTTGGTCCAGCCAGGTACAACTAGGCAGCTGGGGGCTGGAATCCGCAGCATGGAGAGGCCCAAGCGTTCTGGGCCCCCCATGCTGCGAATTGCAGCCCGCAGCCACCCCAGAAAATGGCGCATTCATTGAAGCGCCATTTTCTGGCGCTGTACCCAGACTCTTCCAGTCGCCCTGGTGCCGGTGGCTAACTGGGTAATAAAGGGGTTAATGCCAGCATTTTATTGGCAGCTGGCACTAAGCCCGAGATTCATAATATAGGGCCAATGTTAGACCCGCCATTAGGAATCTCTGGTAAATAGTCAGAAAATACACACAGAGAAAAATCTTTTTATTTGAAAAAAAAAACAAAACAAAATTCGGACTCCATCTTTATTATAAAGATCCGACGTAGTCCACAACGAAGGTCCCACGACGCTCGATCGCCTCCGACGTAGTCCACAATGAAGGTCCCACGACACTCGATCGCCTCTGCTCAATCCACAGAGACTGCAGCAAGGGATCAAGTGTCCTCTTCCTACAGCCTCTAGGGTCAGAGTTATGGTGCACTATATGACAATGATCTGTCATACAATGCACCATGACTATGATCCCAGAGACTACAACAAGAGGACACTTGATCCCTTTTTGCACCCATCCATCCACCTATGCACCCATCATCCACGCACGCACACATCCACAGACGCATGCACACATCCACGCATGCTGACATTCACACATGCACACATCCACGGAAGCACGCACACATGCACGCACGCTGGAATTCATGCACATCCACATCCACGCACGCACACATCCACGGACGCACACACACATCCATGGACGCACGCACACATCCATGGACGCTGGAATTCACGCACACATCCACGGACGCACACACATCCACGGACGCTGGAATTCACGCACATCCACATATGCACATCCACGCACGCATCCACGTACGCACATCCACGTACGCATCCACGTACGCACACATCCACGGACACACTAACACACATCCACGTACGCACGCACACATCCAGGGTCGCACACACACATCCACGGATGCTGACATTCACACATGCACACATCCACGGACGGACGCACGCACGCTGGAATTCATCCACATCCACATACACACATCCACGCACGCACACGTCCACCGACGCACACACACATCCACAGACGCATGCACACATCCACGCACGCTGACATTCACACATGCACACATCCACGGAAGCACGCACACATGCACGCACGCTGGAATTCATGCACATCCACATCCACGCACGCACACATCCACGGACGCACACACACATCCATGGACGCACGCACACATCCATGGACGCTGGAATTCACGCACACATCAACGGACGCACACACATCCACGGACGCTGGAATTCACGCACATCCACATATGCACATCCACGTACGCACATCCACGTACGCATCCACGTACGCACACATCCACGGACACACTAACACACATCCACGGACGCACGCACACATCCAGGGTCGCACACACACATCCACGGACGCTGTAATTCACGCACATCCACATATGCACATCCACGC
This sequence comes from Allobates femoralis, assembly GCA_033576535.1. NCBI lineage: Eukaryota > Metazoa > Chordata > Amphibia > Anura > Aromobatidae > Allobates > Allobates femoralis. The sequence goes on along the minus strand of JARQOC010000004.1, from coordinate 338,591,991 downwards.
ACGCATCCACGTACGCACATCCACGCACGCATCCACGTACGCACACATCCACGGACACACTAACACACATCCACGGACGCACGCACACATCCAGGGTCGCACACACACATCCACGGACGCTGGAATTCACGCACATCCACATATGCACATCCACGCACGCATCCACGTACGCACATCCACGCACGCATCCACGTACGCACACATCCACGGACACACTAACACACATCCACGGACGCACGCACACATCCAGGGTCGCACACACACATCCACGGACGCTGGAATTCACGCACATCCACATATGCACATCCACGCACGCATCCACGTACGCACATCCACGCACGCATCCACGTACGCACACATCCACGGACACACTAACACACATCCACGGACGCACGCACACATCCAGGGTCGCACACACACATCCACGGACGCACACATCCATCCATCCATTCACCCATCCATCTATTCATTCATTCATTCATTCATTCATTCATTCATACTTACCCATGAGGAGGAGGAGCCCCTGAGAGGAGGAGAGGCCACACCGCAGCTGCAACGGAGGCCGATCGGAATAGGTGAGCGGGGCTGCAGGGGGGGGGAGAGTGAGCAGGGGAAGGGGGGGGGGGGAGAGTGAGCAGGGGAAGGGGGGGGGGAGATGAGAAGGGGGAGAGGAGCCTTTGCAGGCTGATCGGCGGGCGCATGAGCCGCCGGTCAGATGTATACAGAAGGAGGAGGACGGGTGATTGGCGGGGACGCGGGGGGGGGGGCGCAGGCCGGACATAAGGGGGCTGGAGGGAGGGGGACAAGACACAGGGGGGCCTGGAGATGGGAGGGGGCGGGGGCGCAGGATGAGATGACGGCGGCTGCAGAACCGGTGCAGCCGCCGACAGATAAAGATAATCGGAGGGGCGGGGGGGCGGATAGACGACAACGGGGGGCCCCTAATGCTTCCTGGAGCTGGGGGGGGCTGAGTAGGGGGGAGGGCACCCGCCGATCCGCCCCTTCAGATCTGATTGGAGAGCTCCAATCAGATCTGGGAGGGGGGAAATCGCTCTGATTTCTCCGATCTGCAGTTTCACTTTTAAACTGCAGATCAGAGGGGCCCTGGGCACGGGGGGGTTAATCCACCCCCTGAGGGGTTAACTTCAAGTTGTCACCTTGCAGTAGCAACGGTGACACCTGAGTTAACCCGCTCACACGCGCCGCAGGAGCGCGATCATTTCATGGCCCACCGTTTGGGCCAAAGGTCGGGAATGAACTTGTTTTCATGGCCCAAACGGTGGGCCAAGGGTCGGGAAGGGGTTAATAATGATAATCAGGAATTTGATACATTCATTTCCTGATATCGGGCTCACTTAACAGACCCACAATCACTCGATAAATGAGCCAACACTTGTCAGGTGAAATGACAGCTCATCATCCTGTGTAAACAATATGGAACATATTCAGATATAAAAAAAACAGTTCAATACTATAAAGCCAAGAAGATGCCATGACATTCAGACTCAAAATGGTCCACGTCTTAGATTTAACACTGCATTACAGCCATTTAAAGCACTCTGTTTTTGTTTTTTAAGCGCTGGAAGGGTGCTTTAAATCTTAGTCCCCTGCCCCAGGGCTTACACTCACCATCCGGCATTTTCATCATTTTAAGGCTGCTCCATTCCCGCGGCGCCATCTTGTGCCAGTAACTTATGGCTGACTGGCAGTCAGAAGTTATATCACAAACTCTCAATACAAGTCTTTGAGGGCCAGTACGAGGTCAGAACAAGGCTCTTGTAGAGATGTATTGAGATGTGACCTTCTGCGCACTGCATGAAACACGGAAGCAGCCAGCAAGTCAAAAACTGGAGAAGACTGACCTGAACAATACTGGAAACAGATGACGACGACAACAGATAAGTATAAGATAGGGTGAAGTGGAACTACCTTTAAAGCCCCACTCTGGCGGTGTAATTAAAATTTAAAAAAAACTGGATTGGTGCTTTAAAGAAGTTTACACTGCTGGATAATATAAGACAAATGGAAAATGATGCACAATGAAAATAGGCTTATTATTATTATTATTACTAAACAAGATATCTAAAATGTGTATAACTTTTTTTTTTAGCAAACTAATCTTATCAGAATTGATGATTACTGTAAAGTAGAAATGATAGGGGCAACAATTGACATATTCCCACAACAGCAGGCGCCAGTGTGATCAGATCTGTTGTATTCAGGGCCGGACGACTCCATGAACCCGCTCACAGCCCTTACATCCCTAAGCTCTGTTTATTCCACTGATCATTTGTGTAAACAGAATTATATCCATCATACTTTCATCTGTTAATTATTTGTGTGCTTACCATACAGTAATAACATAGCCCAGCATACTTTCCTAAATGAAAACAAGCCAGTTTCCCGCTTTACAAAGTGCATTGACAAACATAGCCACGTTTACTTGGAAGTTATTAACTTTTTATTAAGATGGTGATTTTCTTTATTTATAGCAAAATTAAAACTGAACAAAATGTTTGATGGTATTAACTAGATTTTTTTGCATAATGGGACATAGAAAATATCACTATATCTTACAATAGTAAGTGACTTTGTTGGAGATTTGGAAATCGGTAGGATGAAAAATGGGATTTTTTTTTGTTGCTCTTTACAATTCTGGCTTATATAAGGCTACCTTCACATTTGCGTTCCCCTCTGCAGCGTTCTGCCGAGGGGATCCACAATGTGACCGCAGCACCTCAAGCCCCTATCTTTATAATGGGAGCGCATGGTGTTGCGCATGACCGTGCGCACCCATTCACTGCCACATGTGATCTGTGCGCAGGTGTATGCCTGCGCACAAATCACCCAGTCTCGTCCGCAACAAGATCGCGACATGTTGCATTCATGGTGCGGACGACACTGGGTGATTTGCACAGATCACATATGGTAGTGAATGGGTGCGCACGGTCTTGCGCAGTCAAGCGCAGCACCGTGCGCTGCCATTATAAAGATAGGCAGGCAATGGAATAAAACGATGTTTGGGTGAGCGCTGGGATATGAAGACAGCTACACTTCAACAAGTATTTTACCTGTAAGTTTATTGTTCAAATCACACTAGGTCCTCTCCCACAACATGTTTCAACGCTCAGGGCGTCTTCCTCAAGTGGATCCTCAAGTGGAGGAAGACGCCCTGAGCGTCGAAACATGTTGTGGGAGAGGACCTAGTGTGATTTGAACAATAAACTTACAGGTAAAATACTTGTTGAAGCGTAGCTGTCTTCATATCCCAGCGCTCACCCAAACATCGCTTTATTCCATTGCCTGCATATCTATCTCCCTATGGGGAGAGCGGTGGAGCAGCTCCGGAGGAGAAGACAAATCTAACAGAGGAGAGGAAAACACGTGACGGATCACGTGCAATTACACAGGCGGACACCGAGGAAAAAGGGAAAGAAATCCACACCGTCCAGAGAGAGACCCCGTGCACTCACTACGTGAGCCCCCCTGTTGTGCGGACAGCACAACAGGAAAAGGTGAGTGTAATGGTGACTTAACAGAGGGTGGATATAAAACATAAAGCAGCGTGGCGCAACCAATTTCTATATCTCATTATAAAGATAGGGGCTTGCGGTGCTGCTGTCACATTGCGGCTCCCCTCCGCAGAACGCTGCGGAGGGGAACGCAAATGTGAAGGCAACCTAAGCTGGATACATTCAACAGATCCTAACAGGATCAGCCTACTACCTGACATTTATATGGTCTAATACACATAGCAGACTGGCAGACAAGGACTTAGCCAGTTATATTCTCATCTGTCATAATAATAATAATAATAATAAAGCTTTATTTATATAGCGCCAACATATTCCGCAGCGCTTTACAATGTAGGGTTAGCGTACAGAAAATATACAGTAAGTAATTACAATAGAGAACAAATAAAGTACAATCATTGGATACAAAAACAATAGGCATAGAATCAATGTGGAAAAAAAATACAATAAATAAAGCAAGAAATGAAGGTGACCCTGCTGAAAAGAGCTTACAATCTACAACGGGATAGGGGTTGTGCAAGGTGCCGGGGCTTATTGCACTGGTGGTCCAGGCATCTTGAGGAAATGGGGTATAGGGCTAAGCTTACATGAATGGTCATCAGTCTGTGTAGACCTTTATGGTTTGGTGGAGTTTGTAGAAGAATAATGTCCAGAGGATAGCCCATTCACTGTCTACAGTACAATGGACATGTTAGGGAGTATGATAGGCCGCCTTAAAAAGATGTGTCTTTAGGGATCGTCTGAAGCCATGCAAGTTGTGGATAGTCCTGATTTCTTTGGGTAAAGCATTCCAGAGGTTTGGTGCAGCTCTGGAAAAGTCTTGGAGCCGGGAGTGGGAGGATCGGATTAGTGCAGATGTTAGTTGAAGGTCATTTGAGGAACGTAGAGAGCGGGTGGGGTGATAGACAGAGATGAGGGAGGAGAGGTAGGGGGGAGCTGCACTGTGAAGAGCTTTGTGGGTGAGAACAAGCAATTTGAATTTGATCCTGTAGTATACGGGCAGCCAGTGCAATGACTGGCACAGAGCGGAGGCACCTGAGTAACGATTGGCCAGATGGGTGATCCTGGCTGCTGCATTAAGGATGGACTGGAGAGGAGAAAGTCTGGTGAGGGGGAGGCCGCTTAATAGAGAGTTGCAATAGTCAAGGCGGGAATGGATTAGGGCCACGGTGAGGGTTTTTGTTGTTTCCAGGGTGAGAAAGGGGCGGACTCTAGAGATATTCTTCAGGTGTAAGCGACAGGAGCGGACGAGAGATTGCGTGTGGGAGGAGAAGGAGAGATCGGTGTCAAATATAACACCCAGACAGCGAGCTTGCTGTCTAGGCGTTATCGTGGTGCCGCACACAGAGAGAGATGTCCGATTTAGGGAGGTTAGTGGATGGGGGGAGAAGAAGTTCAGTTTTGGAAAGGTTTAGTTTCAAATAGAGAGTGGACATGATATTGGAAACTGCAGCTAGACAGTCATTGGTGTTCTTTACTACCGCAGGGGTAAGGTCAGGGGCTGAAGTGTATAGTTGAGTGTCATCAGCATAAGGATGGTACTGGAAGCCAAATCTGCTGATGGTCTGTCCAATCGGGGCCGTGTAGAGAGAGAAGAGGAGAGGGCCAAGGACTGAACCCTGAGGGACCCCAATAGTGAGGGGAAGAGGGGGGGAAGTGGAGCCAGCAAAAGATACACTGAAAGAGCGGTCAGAAAGATAGGAGGAGAGCCAGGAGAGAGCAGTGTCCTTTATGCCAATGGAGTGCAGCATAGAGAGTAGGAGCTGATGGTCGACAGTGTCAAAAGCTGCAGAGAGATCAAGGAGAATAAGCAGAGAGTGGTCACCATTACGTTTTGCTGTCAGAAGGTCATTGGTCACTTTGATGAGGGCAGTTTCTGTGGAGTGAAGGGGGCGGAAACCAGACTGTAATGGATCTAGAAGAGAGTGAGCGGAGAGGTAACGGGTGAGGCGGGAATAGACCAGGCGCTCCAGGAGTTTAGAGATGAAGGGGAGATTGGAGACTGGTCTGTAGTTATTTGTGCAGGTTGGGTCGAGAGTGGTTTTCTTTAATAATGGAGTAATGATCGAGTGTTTGAAGGAGGAGGGGAAAATGCCAGAAGAGAGGGAGAGATTGAAGATTTTGGTTAGATGAGTGGTGACGACTGGAGAGAGGGACTGGAGCAGGTGTGAGGGAATGGGGTCGGTAGTGCATGTGGTGGGACGAGAGGAAGATAGGAGCCTGGAGACTTCTTCTTCTGTGACTGGGTCAAATGTGGAAAGTGAACCGGAGGGGATGTGAGGAAGAATGGGGGTGGCAGTGCTTGGAGGCTGAGAGCTGATTTCCTGGCGGATGTTGTCTATTTTATCCATGAAGTAGGAAGCCAGGTCATCAGCACAGAGGTCGGTGATGGGGGCCTGCACTTTAGGACTGAGGAGAGAGTGAAAGGTGTCAAAGAGTTTTTTTGGATTGTTGGATAGTGAGGAGACCAGGGTGGTGAAGTAGGTCTGTTTGGCAAGGTGAAGGGCAGAGTTGTAGGTTTTGAGCATGAATTTATAGTGGATGAAGTCTCCTGGTGAGCGAGTTTTCCTCCATAGGCGTTCAGCACTCCTGGAGCATCGCTGGAGGAATCGGGTTTGTGATGTGAGCCAGGGCTGTTTTGTTCTCTGTTTGGAGGTTCTGCGGGTGAGGGGCGCTACTTGGTCCAGGGAGCTTCTGAGAGAGTCATTGTAGTGATTTACTGCCTGATCTGGAGAAGAGATTGAAGAGATTGGGGACAGAGATGAGATGAGGGAGTCTGTGAGTGCTTGAGGGTTGATGGCCTGTAGATTTCTGGATGTGTGATAGGTAGGCTTGGGCTGTGTTGGCTGAGGGTTAGTGAGTGAGAAGGAAAGAATGTTGTGGTCAGAGAGTAGAGTTGAGTTATCCAAGGGGGAGGATGAGCAGAGCCGGGTAAAGACAAGGTCAAGGGTGTTACCGTTTTCGTGTGTCTTAGAGGTTGAGAGCTGTGATAGGCCAAGAGAGGTAGTTAGAGATAGGAGCTGGGATGCAGATGGGGAGATGGGGCTGTTTATGGGAATGTTAAAGTCTCCCAGAATAAGGGTTGGTAAATCTGAGGACATGAAATGCGGGAGCCAGGCGGAGAAATGGTCGAGGAACTGGGTGGGTGACCCTGGTGGGCGGTATACCACTGCTACTTTGAGGGGGAGGGGATGGAATAGCCTAATGGTATGGACCTCAAAAGAAGGGAATGAGAGTGATGGGGCTGGAGGAATGACCTGGAAAGTACATTGTGGGGACAGGAGGAGGCCGACTCCACCGCCACGTCTGTTCCCAGGTCTAGGGGAGTGAGAGAAGTGTAAGCCGCCGTAAGAAATAGCAGCAGGGGAAGCAGTGTCTGAATCCTGGATCCAGGTTTCTGTGAGGGCCAGCAGGTTAAGAGAGTTGGTAAGAAAGTAATTGTGAATGAAAGGAAGTTTGTTGCATACAGACCGTGGATTCCAGAGAGCGCAATTAAAAGAGGGAGGTGAAGGTGTGCAGGTGATATTAATAAGGTTAGTGGGGTTTCTGTGTGAGGTGGGAGAGGGGTTGAAGTTAGCAGATGGCGGACCAGGGTTGGGAGAGATATCACCTGAGAGGAGCAGCAGTAAAAAGAGAAAGAGCAGATAGTTTTTGGGATTAGGACATGATTTATTATGACAAGCTTTGGAATATGATGGGCTGAGAGTCTTCAGTAAACTGAAGATAGCATGGGAGCTGTACATAGAGTAGGGCAGGAGAGAGGGGCTGATGTGAATGAGTGGTGATGGAGGGGGGATGGGGTGATAAAAATTGGTGGCGAGAGCACATAAGAAAACAAACAGTGAAATACAAGACATGGTAAAGATTAGTAGTGAATGGAGTTATGCACAGTGTTGGAGTGTCCCTCTATGTCATTGTCTTCCAGCAAGATGTAGAGATAAACCTACACACAAGGTCTTTTTTATTCTTCTGCTGGTTTCTATACATGTGCTCAGTGGCACTGCTGTGTGCTGTGAGCTACACCGCTGCATCCCCCTCCAACCTGCGGTATATTTACTGCACTACAATACTTTATATTTAGGTGGCTAAACCTGCAAGGAAACACAACTATAAGGCTTAAGGTGAGGAAGATATCACTAGCTCATTACAAAACTTATTATATGTTTTTCATCTATAATTACAATGTTCTGAAAAATAAAGCCACACTGTAAATCTAATATATAAAGCTGAATGTGTGTATGTGTGTGTGTATATCCGGGATTGGCATCTAGACCGTCGCAACTACAGCTACAAAAATTTGCACAGTCACACATCTGGACCCCGGGAGCGTCATAGGCTATGTTGTGAGGCGAAATTTTAACCCTGCGCATTCCAGTTCACCAAACAATTTTGCCCCTATCTACATAATGGGGAAAAAGTGAATGGAAAAGTGTTGGAGGAAAATAGACAGCTGTCAGCTATAGAGACAAAATTTTGCACAGTCACACGTCTGGAACCCAGGAGCGTCATAGGCTATATTGTGAGGCGAAATTTTAACCCCGCGCATTCCAATTCACCAAACAATTTTGCCCCTATCTATATAATGGGGAAAAAGTGACAGTTACCAGTTGACAGTTCTGAATGAGAGGGGCTTAATGATAGCACCAAAGACTAACAGCACATACCAGCATATAGTCACTAAGATGGGGCCCCAACATGAGATATTCACCACACACGGGGACATGTATACACACCACATGCACACAAAGAGTAACAGCAAGTGTATAGTCGCTAAAGTGCAGCACCAACATTGGATACTCACCACGCACCCAAACAAACACACACACACCACAAAGAGACACACACAACACAGAGACACACCCCTTCCCCAAGGGGACACACACACACTCTATAGCGACACATGCACTCACCCCACAGGGACATACACACACCACAAAGAGACACGCATAACACAGACACACAAACCACACAGACCCCCCCACAGGGACACACACACATAGCCACCCTATAGGGACACATGCACTCACCCCACAGGGACACACACACACCACAAAGAGACACACACAACAGAGACACACACCACAAAGACCCCCCCACACAGGGACACACACATACACACCCTATAGGGGCACATGCACACACACCACAAAGAGACACATACAACAGAGACACACACCACACAGACCCCCCCCACAGGGACACACACATACACACCCCAGGGACACACACACCACACAGACAAATACAGATGTGCACAAATCACCTCACACAACTCGCCTCATACGTGTGCTATCTTTAGTTTCCAAACATAAACATCTGATTAAAAACAGCCAATGTGCAACACATGTGCCATATAGGGAATTAAGGCAGATGTCAGTCACATGAGCCGTCTATTATGTGTATGTGTGAGGTAACATATACTGCCCGGCCAGTGGGAGGGTTTACTGTTGGCTGGAGATTTATTAGGCTGCCTATAGCAACCAATCACAGCTCAGCTTCTATTTTCCTACAGGTCATTAATATGACATATTCAAATTCAATGTTGTTATAGCTAACAGCAGTTATTTATTAACCCGGGCGTAGCCGGGTACTACAGCTAGTGAATAATATAAAAGTGAGTGCAAGCTTCAAAAGACTGTGCAGCAGGTTCCCAAGATGTACAGTAGGCCAATAAAGGGGCAGCAGTACCCCAAGAAATCCAAGTACGTCAACTTTATTCACCCAGCGGGAAAAATAGTAGTCAGCTCCTGAATGGAGTCAATTTTACCCTTTGGAAAGCTAGAGGTCCAATTTTTCCAATGATTTAGAACCCAATAATTGTGAACATTCTAATAAATAGTGTTTATTTTTTTAAATACTGCAAAAAAAAAAGCATAAGAAAAATCTTTAAAAAGATAAACCAAGAATGAGAGAACATAATAATGAAATATATCTTTAGGTATTCAGTCAAATAAAAGCAGATGTAAGGTACTAATAATGTAGTCTCAATAGAGAACAATGGTGCCCTAACCCTCCCGCAGTTTACATGTCCTATGACCCCTATGTTAGGAATTTCACTATGTCCTGTGAAATAACTCCTCAATTACTTCTCTAAAATAGAAACCTACTGATAATGGCAGCTACCCCAGACAACAACCTTTCTATTAACTACACATGGTCACTGTATTTGTGGCTTGCTGTTTGCCAAGGGTCTAAAATCACGCCTTAAAAAGGAAAAAATTAATTATTTCTTTACCACTAACAATCTAGACCAGAAGATTATGTCAAAAATAATGACGGACAGATTGGCAGCAGTATTACTCTAAATGGTGAACCCTGCAAAAGTAGGATTCGTTTAGGGCAGGACGGTGGTGAAAAACATACAGAAGGTTCTAACTGTGTTGGACGAGGTGGGTTGCCGCAGCCAGTCGGGAGAGAGACAGGCTTTGCTGGCTCTAGATGCAGACAAAGCTTTTGATAATGTTAGCTGGGAATGGCTAGGGGCGACTCTGGACTCGTTCAACATAAAGGGCAGCTTAAGAACATACCTGGAGGGGGTGTATAGAGACCAGACAGCTAGAATACACACACCAGGCTTTCTCTCTGAGCCATTTCACCTATATAAGGGGACCAGGCAGGGATGCCCGATGTCTCCATTGCTGTTCAACTTGGCATTGGAGCCATTTGCTCGGTATATGGAAGAGTCGGATCTATTTGATGGAATCAGGGTGGGCGCTAGTAACACTAAATAGCAATATTTACAGATCATGTCATCTTGTTCTTGTCCCGGCCACTGAAACAATTAGGAATTATCTTTCAGTTTATCCAGAAATATGGGGAATACTCGGGCTATAAGTTCAATATCGCCAAGAGCAAACTCTTAGAATTGGGGAAAAATGCCAGTGGAACAATGGAGGAAACTAGGCCTAGAACTACATATTGCAAAGACACATATCACCTATCTGGGAATTAAGATAGCCAGGCTTCCGGCACAACTATATTCACTAAATTATACACATCTGATCGAAAAAATATTGGGAGAACTTCGAAGATGGCAAAATCTGTCATTATCTCTTCTGGGAAGATGCCGTTTAATTAAAATGATCCGCTTTGCCAGACTACTATATCCATTACAGACATTACCCTTGATACTCAAAGCATCTAGATATAAACACAATAAATAGAGATTTCACCCATTTTATTTGGCCAGGTAAAAGGCCCAGAATGGCATTGGGAAAACTGATGCTAAGGAGAAGTGAAGATGGGATCAGTTTTCCCTATGTCAGAGCCTACAACATAGCAAGGCTTTTTAGATATGTGATAGATTGGCTACAGGAGACTAAATGCTACTCTAATATCCAATTGGAAAGACAGTTAGCGGCGCCGTGGGAATTAATGCTATTACATACAAAACAGGCCATACTCCCGCAAAATGTAAAATCATCCCTACTGCTACGGGATTCCATCATAAGCTGGAAGATAGTAAGGAAGAGATTTAGCCTTCCCTTCCAGATCTCTGAACATATGCCAATATTTGATCACCTGGAATTTCCCCAGGGAATGGAAATCTAAAAAGCGATAGGACAACCAGGTGGTAACATGAGGAAAGCGGAAGATATGATGCATACGGAGGTTAAACGATGGCTGAGCACACAAGAAATCATGGACAGACTCCATATAGAAAGCAGAGACTTTCTACAGGTCATGCAAGTCCACTCTTTTTGCCTATCTAGACTTCGCAGGTTATGTAATGAAGTTGGAATACATAATCTAGATAATAGTGTAGATCTGAACATCCAGAATGCGAGCATATCCTCAATATACAATACTGTAAGACATAAATACCTGAAGTTAAAGCAGAACAAGCTGCTTAAGACTTGGGAGAAATGGACTGGGGATAAAGATATTGCAGAGATAATTCTACAGGGGTGGAAACAGGTCAAAAAATCCATTCTATGCAAAAGATGGAGGGAGACCAATTTTAAAGGGAACCTTTCACCAGGTTTTTGCCATCCCATTTGCGAGCAGCATAATGTAGAGACAGAGACCCTGACTCCAGCGATGTGTCATTTACTGAATTGCTTGCTGTCATTGTGATAAAATTAGTTGTTTTCTCTGTTGCAGATTTAGCAGTTTGTGTATATGCCAGACTACTTGGCAGCAGGCAGAGTAGACTGCGAATGATAATCTCCAGCTGATTAAACAGTGATTTTATCAAAACTACACTGAGCAGTCCAGTAAGTGGCACATCGCTGGAATCAGGATCTCGGGTCCTATATTATGCTATTCTCAGATTAGGTTGCAAAAACCTGTTGACAGGTTCCCTTTAAGCTCATGCACACAGCATTATATGGTTTCAAAATTCCATCCTCTCTTAGATTCCCTGACAGGATTACAGCGTGCCATAAGTGCGGAACGCCTTCAACGAATCTCTGGCATAAGGTGTGGGAATGCAGGGCAGTTACAGAGGATTGGACACAGGTTGGGGAACAGGTTTGATCAATGCTGGGGAATCCAACTCCCACAAACACCACAAGCCATGCTCCTTCATCAGTTAAGACCCCCGGAGACTCAACCAACAAGAGTTAAAGCAAAGATCCCTAAAAACATTCACACATTCTTAGTTGTAACCCTACGTGGTTGAAACACTTACTGGAAATGCATTAATAGAGGTGGAAAAGAATAAGGAGAAATCTGCAGGGAAAGTATTTCCGCTGTGGAAAACATTCATTGGTCTTCACTATAGCCATCACGAAATATCGAGAATGATCAGTCCCTTCCGCCACACAGAATGGTATTGTCTGGAGGATCTGAGAGGGATGTTAGGGGCCTTGGGAACTATTACAGATGTATAATGTCTGTTAAAAGATACAGCATATATTACCATAGAATGACACGCTTCACTATGCAATATACAGTAAAAGATTCTCTTCCTTCACTATTACCCTTCTAGGAATTCAGCCCGTCTCTTCTTTCTCTCATTATTTCCCCAAAATTTGTGTTACAAGGCATTGACTGAGATCGATTTATGTATCTATATACTATTTTAAATGCTATGTGGACATGTTGCCTAACAAAAAGGATTTATATATGTACTTTTGGTAATTTACAGTGTCATTGTGGATATTATATCCTATGCTATATTATCCCATCTAATATTATGTTCTAAAAATCCAATTAAAAAAAAAAAAAAAAAACTAAGGTTACGTTCACACATTTGCGTATTTTGCTGCGCTTTTTTGCGCGCGCTTTTTGCCGCGTTTTTCGGCCGCGCAAAAAAGCGCAGCAAAATACGCAGGGGCTTTCACACACTGCGCTTTCTTTCCCCCAGAAAGCGCAGTGATGTCACAGAGGGGAGGAAGAATCCTGCTTCCTCCTCCCCTCTGTGACATGTGTGACCGCCCCATTAGACTTTACAGTGTTAATAAACACTGTGAAATCTAAATTAAACAAAAGCAAGTGTGTGAAAAATAAAAAAGAATGAATACATCACCTCTCCGACGCCTTCTCCCGGTGTCTGGTGCCTTCTGCCGCTCTCCGGTGTCCGATTCTAAGTGAGATGTCTTCTCAAAGGACCTGTGGTGATGTCAGAGGGGGGCGTTCCCGGGGCGGTCCCATCGCTGATTGGCTGCTCGCGGTCATGTGGTATCACATGACCGCGAGTGCCCGGGAACGCCCCGCCTCTGACATCACCACAGGTCTTGTCAGAAGAGATCTGACTAGAACCGGGGATTGCACAGCGGCAGAAGGCACCAGACACCGGAGAAGGCGTCGGAGAGGTGAAGTATTCATTCTTTTTTATTTTTCACACACTTGCTTTTGTTTAATTTAGACCTCACAGTGTATATTAACACTGTGAAGTCTAATGGGCGGTCACACATGTCACAGAGGGGAGGAGGAAGCAGGATTCTTCCTCCCCTCTGGGAAAATACGCAGAAGTAGCTGCGTAAACAATTGACATATCAATTGTTTACGGAGCTGCGTTTTCTCCCGGAAAACGCACTGCGTATTTTTACGCAATGTCTGCACTGCAAAGTGAATTTCCAATTCACTTTGCAGGCAGACAAAAGGCACATTGCGTATTTTGAAAAGCGCGCGTAAAAAAACGCGGCAAAATACGCAATGTGTGAACGCAGCCTAACATTCTAGGAAACCATCTACGCACAAGTCCTTCCCCACAATAGTCCTTCATTTAAAATCTGTGGGGGGCGTGTCCGGACTTCCATGGGAGCAGACGTGTGAGGCTGGAGCTCCTGCACTCAAGAGCCTAAATTAGCCCCTAAACTAGCCTGAGGAGTCCCAAGATGGGAAAGAAAAGGACACAGAAACAGCCCAAGGACGCAGGGACACAGGCACCCTCCACCCTGGATTCATACCTGCTGCGGGGTGGAGATGCTGCCCCTGCTCCTGCCGGGAAGCTACAGCCGAGACCGGGAGCCGCTGGTGAGTCACCCGCCCTCCACCCAGCCCCTGCACCAGCAGCCAAACAGAATGGCAGCGGTGCATCAGCCGCGCAACCGCCGCAATGCGGTCCCCGCCGGTCCGCCGCTGATGTGGAGAGCCCGGAGGAGCTACAGCCGGGACCGGGAGCCGCCGGTGAGTCACCCGCCCTCCACCCAGCCCCTGCACCAGCAGCCAAACAGAATGGCAGCGGTGCATCAGCCGCGCCACCGCCGCAATGCGGTCCCCGCCGGACCGCCGCTGTTGTGGAGAGCCCGGAGCAGGAGGAGGAGGGACGGGCACTGGAGACAGACAGGGGGCCCAAGATGGCGGGTGGAGCTGCTCCATCTCCCTCTTCCGGGAGCTTTCGCGCGCCTGAAGCTCTGGCAGGGCGGGGAAGACGAGGTGAGCAGATTGACACCTCTGGAGTAGTGGGGGCGGAGCCTCAAACGTTGGTCACCTCTCCAGCTCCCCTGGCTGCTGCAAAGCCACAGGCAACAATAAGGGATCTTTCACCTGACACAAGTAGGGACAATACCCCTGTGCTGAAGCCATTAAAAATGAGATGTGACCCCACACATGATGAGACCCCAGATCTGTATGATATAGAGAGGGAGAACACTGGATACCCCAATTTACCCCCTTCTACATCTGGGGAGATTATAGAAGACCACATAGAGAGTCCCACCAACCTACAAAGGGGCTTAGTGGGGAGCCCAAACATCGCTGCTCATTACGGGGTGTCCCCAGAGGATGACAATGCCCGGAGAACCCTATCCGATCCCACTGACGAAAACTGGTGGGGATCTACCTGGACAGGAGATAATTGGGCAACCCAAGCTCTAGAGGAACCCAGTCGCCCCCAGAGACCATCCCGTCCGGTTAGTCGGGTCCGACAGACTCTGAATGGATCCATTGAGCCTAGAGAACTGACAACTAGACCTGAGTCCCCACTGGATGATTCTAGAGAGAACACCGTATACCGAAACCCTGCATTGTCCTGGCAGTCCCGGGAGGGCTTTTACCCCCTCCCCCGCCTTCTGACTGGTGGCAATACGTACAACAGCTACCAACCAAGCAAGACTTTAAACTGCTGATTGCTGAGATTAAAAACACCTGTCGCTCGGAACTGGCGGCGACAAGACGGGAGGTGGTAGCCTTGACCCAGAGGGTACATCAATTAGAGGAGGACCACAACCAAGCTAGAACAGTTATAAGACATTTACAGTCCCAAACAGCTGCTCAGGCCTCCGTCATAAGAGATCTCCAAAGACACGTTGAGGATCTAGACAACAGGGGAAGACGACACAACATTAGGATCAGAGGAGTTCCAGAGACGAGAGATACGGAAGATGTAGTGGGTACTCTGCAAAAGGTCTTCAACTCGGTGTTACGCCGCCCAGCGGAACACCCTATCAAAATGGACAGGGCTCATAGGGCTTTAAGACCGAAAAGCTTGACGGGAAACCCCAGAGACATAATCTGCCGTATTACGGACTTCTCCCTAAAAGAAGATATTATGGCAAAAGCAAGACAACTCAAACAAATTACACACAAAACACAAAGATACAGCTTTTTCAGGACCTCTCGTGGATTACTCTACAGCAACGGAGAGCATTGAGACCGCTGTTAAACATTCTACAAAACAGCCATATTCCATACAGGTGGGGCTTCCCTTTTAGCCTCTCAGCTAAGAAGGGAGAGCGAGTGGCCACATTGCGAGGCCCGGAAGATTTGGAGTCCTTCTGCCGCGCGATGTCCATCGAACAACCAGATCTGCCGGATTGGTCAATGCCGCTGGGGCTGCCTCCTCTGCAGCAAACTTGGCGGCAGTCTACCCCGCGTAAAACGACACGGAGAGTCCCCAGGAGGATGGACTCGCGTGATGGGTGACTATAGCATATGATGACTGACTTGAATGCATACTCTTTTCCCTTATCCCCCATGTGTGGGATTATAGATATACTGATCTTGGCTCCTTAGTAAGAATTTGCAGCTCTTGGGAGCGGGATTCTGTATGATAACTGCTCTCGTAGGTTCGACGTGTACCCCCACAGACGAGAGCTGTGTTACTAATCTCACAACTGGTTTCGTTGTGCGGAGGCCCTTGGTAGCGGCCCTAAGTGGCTAACGCCAATTTACACTCGGCTCTCATTTTGGGACGACACGTTGTTGTCCTATAGTATTCATCCAATGTTTTTTCTGTCTTTTTTTTTCTTCTTCTCTTTAAATGTACAGTTTGTTACTTATGTTCAGAAATGCGGTACTTGTATGTTTGCAATCTCTCAGCTGAGTCCTCATGATACTGTTCTCCAAATCTGTGAACCTGTCAGGCCCCCATCCAAGCCCCTTTAAATGCTCTAGGTGAACCTTTATCCTATAATGGTTAAACTACTTACTCTCAACGTTAAGGGTCTAAACTCAGACCTGAAGAGACGGCTTGCTCTCCGGGAGATGCGGGAGTCCAAAGCAGATATTGTCTTTCTGCAGGAGACCCATCTTTCAGATAAGGGGTCTTTTAAATTTGCGCAACACTGGTTTCCCACTACATTCTCTGCCACGGCTACGACTAAAACAGCTGGGGTGGCAATCCTAATTTCCCGCCACTGTACAATTCAAGTAACCAAATCAGAACTTGACCCCCAGGGCAGATTTGCCATTGTCTATGGGAACATAGGGGGAATACCAATTATGTTGTGCAACCTATATGCCCCTAATTCTAACCAGATAAGGTTTGTAGCTTCAGTCTTAGCCCGTTTGCACCCTGAACGAGGAATGGCCCAGATAATTGGCGGCGATTTTAATATGGTATTTTCTGAAACAAGAGATAGACTGGTTCCCATGTCCTCCCGTCATGGACGTACAAAAGCAGACTATGTCTCTATTGGATTTCGGAAACTACTACGTGGAAACACATTGTATGATCTATGGCGTATTGACAACCCAACAGATAGGAAGTTTACGTTTTACTCACATCCCCATGATTCTCATAGTCGTATAGACTATTTCTTTGGGGACGTGATCTCATTGCGTTCTCTGACATCCGCGACCATTGGCAGTATATCATGGTCCGATCATGCCCCTCTGACGATTGACCTTAAATTGACACCTGACCCCCCCAAGTTAAACCATTGGAGATTGAACGAGTCCCTTATGACTAATAAAGACACACGGGATAAATTGAGGAAGGCTCTAATAAACTATTTCACTGAAAATGCCCCCTCTTCTCCGTCATTGTCTGTCCTGTGGGAGGCTCATAAGGCGGTCTTCAGGGGAGAGTGCATTGCATTATCATCCAAGATCAAAAAAGATACCAAATCCCGATACCTTAAAATTGAGCGGGAACTGATGACGGCAGAGGCACGATTATTAACTCACCCCACAAAACTGCTCTTGAAAGAGGTGATAGATCTGAGAAACCAACTAAAAACCATTTCCCACAATAAAGTAGAGGTTCTTCTTAGATACTCTAGGCAGAAATTCTATGAGTATAGTAATAAAGCACATACAATGCTAGCTAAAAGACTGAGAGATCAAGCTATTAATAACTCCCCATATGGTATTAAAGATCCATCGGGCGTGATTCACTATGATCCGGCTAAAATAGCAGATATATTTTATGATTACTACTCTTCCCTTTATTCCCTCTCCCTCACACCACAAAAGACTCAGAGAGGACATAACGCAATCCTAGACGACTACCTCACATCGTGTCGCCTACCTAAACTCTCTCAGTCAGCTCTAGACGATCTAAATCGGAAAATCACGGTGGAGGAGATTGAGAAAATTATAAAAGAACTACCGGGTCGCAAGGCACCAGGTCCTGATGGGTTGCCATACCTTTATTATAAAACATACACAGATATCTTGTCTCCTCATATGGTTTCACTGTTTAACCTTTTTATGGAGGGAGGGGAGATACCTGATTCAATTCTCCGGTCCTATATTACCGTCATCCAAAAGAGGGTAAAGACCCAATGGAATGTGCAAGCTATCGTCCAATCAGCCTATTAAATTCAGATCTAAAAATTTTCACCAAAATACTGGCGGAAAGACTGGGGACGTGGCTTCCACATCTGATCCACAAAGACCAGGTGGGATTTGTGCGATACCGTCAGGCGGGAGATAATACTAGGCGTGTTATGGACCTGATTGAGGTGGCCAACAGGGAGGGGAGGGAGGCCCTTTTGCTGAGTTTAGACGCAGAAAAGGCTTTCGACAGGCTGGATTGGTCATTTATGTTCCGCTCTCTTCACCACTTCGGCCTCTCGGGGCCTTTTGTTACAGCACTGAGGGGGCTGTATTCATCACCCACTGCTCTGGTTCGCCTTCCTCACGCCCACTCTAAATATTTGCCCATAAAAAATGGGACGCGACAGGGGTGCCCCCTTTCTCCCCTGCTCTATGTTCTCAGTATTGAACCGCTGGCTGCACAAGTTAGGAATAACCCTGATATCTTAGGAATCCACCTTAAAAGTAGATCATTCAAAATCGCCCTGTTCGCGGATGATGTGATTCTCTCTTTAACAAACCCCGTTACTTCTTTACCTAACCTTCATAAGGTTATTACGTCATATGCTAAATTGTCGGGCTATAAAATTAATTCTGCGAAGACCGAGGCTTTACCTATAAATATTCCAAAATCTAAACTTCACCTCCTTAAACAAACCCATAACTACAAATGGTGCACAACATCCATACGCTATTTGGGGATCAATATGACCTCTAGTTATAAAACCTTATTTCAGGCTAATTTCCCACCCTTAATACGCAAAGTAGAATCCCAACTTACAAGATGGTCAGCCCTTAAGATATCGCTTCTGGGTAGGATTGCGGCTATTAAAATGTCCATTCTCCCCGCTTTTTATATTTATTTGAAACGATATCAGTCAGAGTACCCGTCGTAACGCTAAAACGAATCCAGTCATTACTAATGAAGTTCATATGGCACTCGGGTAGACACCGTATACCAGATTCAGTCCTCTACGCGTCAAAACAAGAGGGAGGTGTTGCTTGCCCGGATATTAAGCTATATTACTATGCAACGCATTTGCGCCATTTGTCCCACTGGTCGACATTGCCAGCATGCACTAGATGGGCAGAGGTGGAGCAGTTGTGGCTGGCCCCTCACCACCCTGCCTCGTTGATATGGGGCAAACCTTCAGAGATCTCCTCTAGACTGTTGCTGGGCCCAATGGCTTTTACCAGA
This sequence comes from Allobates femoralis, assembly GCA_033576535.1. Taxonomy (NCBI): domain Eukaryota; kingdom Metazoa; phylum Chordata; class Amphibia; order Anura; family Aromobatidae; genus Allobates; species Allobates femoralis. The sequence continues at coordinate 338,572,830 of JARQOC010000004.1, read as the reverse complement.
GACATATGGAGTAGATGCAGAATCAAATTTCAGCTGGCGACACACACATCCCTCCTGACACCTTTCCTATATAACGTGCAACTGTCGGGGGCTATGGATTTAACCACAATGCATAAATGGGCTGGGGTAGGCCTTTTTTGTTTTCGTGACATAATAAATCCGCTTACACGCAAGCCAAGACCATTCACCGAACTGCGCTCACTATATAAGTTACCAGAAAGTCTGTGTTACTCATATGGGCAAATACTACATTACTACATGTCAGCCATAGGGTCCAATAAACACTCAGGTCCAACTCAATTTGAAAATCTTTGCTCTCAGGGAGCTTCTACAAGGGGCCTTATATCTAATATATACTCTATTTTGAACTCCCGAGGTAATTGGGGTCCTATAAAACATGCTTATATGACAAGATGGGAGGCTTGGTTGGGGCGAGAGATCTCTGGCCAGATGTGGAAGGTCATATGGGATAGAACGTTTAGGACGTCAATTAACACATTGTACAAGGAGAACCAGATGAAAATACTGATGACATGGTATTATACGCCCGAACTCCTCCATAGGTTTAACCCAACCATACCGGATAACTGCTGGAGATGTGCTCACGAGAAAGCATCTTTATATCATATTTTCTGGTCCTGCCCATTGATTTGTGACTTTTGGAGATCAGTTGTAACGGTGGTGTCCCGGGTTCTAGACCATCACCTGCCTTTGGACCCGACTGTTTGTCTACTAAATCTTTTTCCCCCAGGTTTGACTAAATCTGAGAGTAGACTTCTGCTACATCTCTTTACGGCGGCGAAATGCATGATATCTCTCCACTGGAAGAAGAGGGCTCCACCCTCATTATCTGATTGGTATGCACGAATAAAAGATATTCGATTGATGGAACACCTGACTGCCACACTCCATAACTCAATGGACAAATTTATCCGAACGTGGCAGATGTGGGACCTTTCTGTGGATTCACTACAGCTGTAAAAAAAAAAAAAGGACGCAAGCTGACATTAATAGTTTTTGGTAATAAGAGGTGCACTATGTACATTTGACTGCATTGCCATGTTATGTGTTATGTTTCCATTGTTAAGAAAAATGAATAAAAATTAAAGTTGAAAAAAAAAAAAAAAAATATCTGTGAAATCCCTTTATGTACCTATTATAACAGAATACTGTAAGGTTTACCCCCTTGGGGCCCGTTCGCACAATGCGTATTTTCCTGCGTATTTGGTGTGGATCTGCACTACGTTTGCAGCACTGTGTCTATTGGATTTGTGAAGCCCTGTCCACATGGTGTGCTTTTTCCGTAGCGCATCTGCTGCGTACTTGATTGCGGGAAAATCTGCATGTCAATTCTTGCCGCGGATTTTACCACATCTTTCACCCATAGATCCTCATGTTAACGCAGAGTTCACCTGTTGCGTATGTATTGCATATTTTGTACCTAATTTGCATTAAAATTCCCAAATAGTGATAGGGTTTGTAGGGGTGGGGGGCAGGATTTCATTTTTTTTTTTTTTTTCTTCATTTATTTTGGCCAAAGTATCCTAACTATATTGAAACGGACACAAATCACTTTTAAATCTGCATCAAATCCGCATAAAAAATGCAGTGCAAAGGCCTCATGTTATAGAGCAGGGGGAACGGAGCAGATTGATATATAGCTATGTGAGAAAAGATTCAGTACAACCTGTAATTTCATCATTTAAACCCCTGCTCTTTCTGGGATTTTGGGTCCAGAGGGCGGCCCTATCAGTTAGTGACCGCTATCCTTGTATAAGTGTGTATACAGAAACAGCTGTCACTAACTGATAGGGCCGCCCTCTGGACCCAAAATCCCAGACAGAGCAGGGGTTTAAATGATGAAATTACAGGTTGTACTGAATCTTTTCTCACATAGCTATATATCAATCTGCTCCGTTCTCTCTGCTCTATAACATGGTAGACTGCACTGCATTTTCATGGTGACAGGTTCTCTTTAAAGGGGTTATTCTGATTTCATATTAAAAAGACTGTTCACCACTCGGACATTGGGTCTCTCGAGGCTAGCCTGACATTGTTATGTTACATGGGCCCTGAAGCCAATCAATAGCCGAGTAAGGCTGCATTCACATAAGTGGTAAATGTATTTTGTGGCAGATGTCACCGCACCTGCCGTGTAATGGCTGACTTGTGGCAACGATCTGGCAAGCCTCACTCATTCTCTGTGGGGCTTGCAGTCAGGTGTGGCAGGTGCAGTTTTGCCGAATATGGCAGATCTGGCACTTGCAACTGCACAAAAAAAAAAAAAAAACGCTAGCAGCATTATTTTTGCAATGCTGCAAGTGCCGGATCCTGCAAAACTGCACTTGTCGCACCTGACCGCAAGCCCCATAGAGAATGAATGAGGCTTGCCAGATCGGTGCTACAAGTCAGCCATTACACGGCAGATCTGGCAGGTGCAGCGACATCTACTGGATGTGCCGCAAATTACATTTACCGCTGATGTAAAAGCAGCCTTAGAAGTGAGAAATGCTGCTGCTCACCTTCTTCCAGGTGTGACTACAGGCTGTTTTTATTTTACATGAGGAGAAAAAACTAATAGAGAGGAAGTTGTCTGAGTAGTGCACAAAATGTTTAATAATGTATTATATCAGTTAAAGTAAAAACTTTTATTCTAAAATGGATGTAGAATTCTAATGGAATTTCGTCTTGAAGGCGAGTCGACTGGGGGTAAAATGCATAAAATTCATCAGCAGGCATCCCATTTTATCTGCTGCCTGCACATCAGCAATTAGGCTGCCTTCAGAGTTGAAGATGCATCTGCAGCGTTTTGCAGATGCATCTGCAAGCATCTGCATGCAGACCGCGGCCCCTATGTTTATAATGGAGCGCACGGCGGTCTGCAGATGCTTGCAGACCGCCGTGCGCTCTCATTGCCCGCCATTAGTGATCTGTGCACACGCGGATGCCTGCGCACAAATCACACACTCCCGCCCGCACCAGGGACGCAATATCTCGCGTCCATAGTGCGGGCGGGAGTGTGTGATTTGTGCGCAGGCATCCGCGTGCGCACAGATCACTAATGGCGGGCAATGAGAGCGCACGGCGGTCTGCAAGCATCTGCAGACCGCCGTGCGCTCCATTATAAACATAGGGGCCGCGGTCTGCATGCAGATGCATCTGCAAAACGCTGCAGATGCATCTGCAAGTCTGAAGCCAGCCTTAAAACGGAGCTGCAGTCCTGTACTAGCACTTCTGAGGTGTAGATTATACTAAATCTAGTGGGCCATGACAGGCCGTGTCTCCTCCTCAAACCACTTTTCAGAAAGTATAGCGCAATAATTCACCAAAAGTTGAAAAATACTGCACAAAAATGGACACCGTTTCTGGGTCAGTTTTCTGAGGCAATTCAATGCCTTTGTTAGTGTCTTCATTACTCAACGTCCTGAAGATATGTGTTATTTACTTTGAGGCAGAACTTCTTGATACTCCGTTACTAAGTGAATACAATTGCATACAGTCTAAGGCCTCATTCACACATCTGGGGGTACCGGTGTCATTAGTGTTTTGGGTCAGTGTATGATCCGTGTGTCTGTTTTTACCAGCAGTGTTTTTCAGGGATGGATCATTAAAGCACTATTGCAATGTTTTTAGCTGTTCAGCTCTGGAGTGGTTCTTTTACTTTAAACCTCCTGGCCCTGGTCTTATACTCACCTCCTCTGGCGCCACTCCAGACCTGTGGCGCCATCTTGTGACCGTATTGGTCGCAAGCTCCCAATGCATCTTCATGAGAGCCAGATCGAAGCTCTCAAAGACTTAGGCACTGTGCACACAGTGCATTTTTATTGTGTTTTTAAATGTATTGTTTTAGTGCAGTTTTGTCACAAATCTTCATGCCTATACTTATTCCAGCAAAGTCAAGGAGAATTCTGAAGTTTTGTGCACGTTATTTTTTTCTTTTGGTGCAGAATAAATCCTCAGCCTGACAATTATAGCAGAGTTTTTCCACCCCAGAGGTATTATTATTATTAATTTATATAGTGCCATATATATTTATATAGATGGGGACAAGTTCAACATATACGTGTAGTCCAGACAAACAGTAACAGGAGGGGATGGGACCCTGTCCAGGAGGGCTCAGTCTATAGGGACCGGTGGAGATACAGTAGGAGGGGGTAGTGCCGAACATGAGACGATACAGTGGACTGGGTCTCATTACAGGCTGTAAGCTTGTTCGAAGAGGTGGGTCTTTAGGTTTCTTTTGAAGGTTCCCAGGGTAGGCGAGTCTGATATGTTGGGGGAGAGAGTTCCAGGGTATAGCGGATGCACGGGGGAAATCTTGTATGCGGTTGTGAGAGGAGGAGATGAGAGGGGAATAGAAAAGTTCTTGGGAGGAACGTAGGTTGGATGAGGGTAGGTATCGGGAGACTGGTTTTGGATGGCTTTGTATGTCATGGTTAGGGTTTTGAAGCGGGATCTCTGAGAAGTGGGGAGCCAATGTAAAGCTTGGCAGGGGGGAGAGACCGGGGAGCAGCGAGAAGACAGGTGGATGAGTCGGGCAGCCGAGTTTAGGATAAATTGGAGGTGTGCAAGGGAGCTAGCGGGGAGGCCAGTTAGCAGAAGGTTGCAGTAGACAAGGCTGGAAATGATGAGAGCATGAACAAGTGTTTTAGCCATGTCGTGGTCAAGGAAAGTGCAGATCTGGGAAATGTTTTTGAGCTGGAGTCAGTAGGAGGTGGAGAGAGCTTGGATGTGGGGCTTGAAGGAGAGGGAGGAGTCGAGGATTATCCCGAGGCACTTGGCGTGGGGGACTAGGGAGAGTGAGCAGTCGTTGACATTAACGGAGATTTCTGGTAGAGGGGGTAAGCGACTTGGGAGGAAGACGATAAACTCAGTTTTGTCCATGTTCAGTTTGAGGAAGCGAGCAGATAAGAAGGATGAAATGGCGGACAGACATTGTGGAATTTTGGATAGTAAAGAGGTGATGTCGGGCCCAGACAGGTAGATCTGGGTGTCGTCAGCATAGAGATGGTACTGAAGGCCGTGGGACTTGATGAGTTGTCCTAGGCAGAGGATGTAGATGGGGAAGAGTAGGGATCTCAGAACCGAGCATTGGGGGACACCGACAGATAGGGGGTAGGGTGAAGAAGAGGTGTGGGAGTGGGTGACGGTGAAGTTCCGGTCAGTTAGATATGAGGCGATCCAAGAAAGGGCTAGGTCAGTGATGCCGAAAGATTCCAGAATCTGTAACAGGAGGGAATGGTCAAGGGTGTTGAAGGCGGCAGATAGGTCGAGGAGGAGGAGGACGGAGTAGTGTCGCTTGCTCTTGGCAGTCAGTAGGTCGGTGGTGACTTTGGTTAGGGCTGTTTCAGTGGAGTGATGGGAACGGAAGTAGGATTTTAGGCAGTCAAAGAGGGAGCAGGAGGAGAGGTGGGCTGAGAGCTCAGAATTGGCGTGTTGTTAAAGTAGTAGAAGAGAGATGGGGCCATAGTTAGAAACAGATGCTGGATCGAGGGAGGATTTTTTGAGAATGGGTGTGATCAAGGCATGTTTGAAGGATGAGGGGAAGACATCGGTAGTGAATGATAGGTTGAAGAGGTGGGTTAGGGCAGGTTAAGGCAAGAATGAGGACAGTGGTGAGGTTCGAGATGAGGTGGGGAGTGGGGCGAGGGCACAGGTGTTGAGGTGTGATCATGACAGAAGGGAGGAGAGTTGATCCTCTGTCATGGTGGAAAAATTCATAAAAAAAAAGTATAAAAAAAATCACGTCAAAAAGGAGTTGCATTTTTGGTGCGTTTTTCCTGCCAGGAAATGCAGATCTGGCACAGAAAGATCTGCAACCAAATACTCAATGTGCGCATATACCCTTACATTGAAGAGTGATGGTTGGTGAGCCATGCAACACTTGAGCAATCAGGCAAGTCACAAACTGCCTTAAACCAAACAGAGGCAGCACCAATAAATGTGAAAACGCCAATAGGCGAGTAGAACATCAGAGGCTTAAAAATACAACTTCAGCGGAGAAGAAACAGAAATAAAAAAACATGCTGGAGTGATGCATTTACAAAATACATAACAAACCTATTTTGCTTGGTGGGCAGAAGTGGCAGGGACCCTTTACTAGGTTCATGGGTAAGTTGTTACTGTGCACTTTATTGTAATTTTAGATCAGGGGTTTGCTACTTCTACATAGGATAAATTGCATCTACCCTGATCTATGCACCTTGGCACTTTGCACTTTTACTATCCCTCTGAACCTTTCATTTACAGCCCTTACCCGTCTTGCCTACTTGTCACTTTGTCTCCCTCCTTATGTCATAAAGTCTTGTCTTCTTTTACTTTGGACACGTCTGTTATTGTATCCACTGCATTTAATAAAGTAATACTTTTGCAATATACACTGGTGTGGACAGTAAATACGTGTTTTAGTTACATGGGCAATAGAACTCTCTTTCTCTCTTTCTTTACATAATGTATTCTGAGTAGTCTGCCACTAACATGATCATACCCGGTCCCTCTTTTCTCACATACAGTACACTGATGTCATCCATATGACTGTGTTTTAAAGATCATGTGATTAGTACTACAGATTATGATGGGTAGGTATGGTATCCGTGACAATAAAAAGAATACCACATGCACGTGCCATATGCATGAGGCCTACGATAGGCATTGTGATCACTAGCAGCCGCTGCACTAAGATCGGATCGTTTGCAACACTGTGCAGTATCAGTTTTGGGTTACAACTTTATAACATCTCAGCAGGGAGCAGGACTAAGGACCCCAATATACACAAGACTAATGTCATCTAACCCCGATAATATTGACAAATGTGACCAAGACTAATATGTATGAAGGTGCAGGATGACTGATAGCGCGTATCCAATTTCAACCTACCACTTTGCTCTTCCAGAGAATACTGAGAGAACACAGGAGTGGTTGACCAAATACTCTCGTGTATGGGAGAGTCGGCTAAGATGGCAGTCAGTCAACTGAAGTGCCAAAGCATTGTTTGGCTGACAGCCATGTATATAATTAACTGTATACCTGTCTCTAGTTGCTGAATCTAGAGTGCTTCTGTTAACACAAATCAATATCATAAAAACGGTGAGGAATTGAAATTGCAAGAAAAAATACACATCTGCATTCAGTTGGCAAGCTAATAAGGATGTCAGATTGTTAGCAAAAACCTGAACCATGTTCCAAATTATTAAGCAAATTGGTTTTAAGTGTCATAGGGTTTTGTTTTTTGTCAATGAAACCCATTGAAGGTATTGTGTCTCATGGTGGGTTTACACACACCAATTTATCTGTTCAATATCTGAACAGATCTCTGGTTGCAGTGAAATCATGGACACATTGTATCATTTCTACACAGCCACAAAATGGAACTATGTGTCCATGATTTCACTGCAACCAGAGATCTGTTCAGATATTGAACAGATAAATTGGTGTGTGAAAACCCACCATCAGGGTTCTTTGGATCATAGAAATCAATCTCAGATATCTGTGATAATTAGTTTGGCAGGTGAAATCTGGGTGTTCCACAATATTACGCAGGCCACAGTTTTCAAGTAAGGCTGCTTTCACACCACGATTTTTGCATTTCCGATGCTGTCCGAAAAAAATCGGACAGCATCGGACCGATTTTCGGATCCTATGGATCCCTATGGGGATCGGACCGAATCGGATGTGCACTAAATGCCATCCGATTTGGTCCGATCCGATTCTGCCCGATTTTGGCCGATTTTTTTCAGGAGAAAAAAATCGTTGCCTGCAACGATTTTTTCATCCGATTACAAAATCTGACAGAGTCGGATCGGACCAAATCGGATGGCATTTAGTGCACATCCGATCTGACCCGATCCCTAACATGGGGCCCTATGGAGAAAGATCCGAGGAAACATGTATGTCTCCTCGGACCCCATTTTACTGTACTGAGCAAGCTCAGTACAGTAAAACTGCTCCTGGGAGCACAAGGGTTAAAAAGAAAAAAAAAAAAAGTTTATTCTCACCTGCCCCCGAGCCCCCGCTGTCCCCCGCCGTCTTCCGCCATCTTCCTCTAGGTTCCCGGTGGCTGCCGCAGGCTCCGGTGTCAGCAGAGGTGTACCTCTGCTGTACAGGACCTGCGGTGATGTCACAGTCATGTGACCGCGAGTTCACCATGGTGAACCCGCGGTCACGTGACTGTGACATCACCGCAGGTCCTGTGTACAGCAGAGGTACACCTCTGCTGACACCGGCAGCCTGCGGAAGCCACCGGGAACCTAGAGGAAGATGGCGGAAGACGGCGGGGGACAGCGGGGGCTCGGGGGCAGGTGAGAATAAACTTTTTTTTTTTTTCTTTTTTTCAGCCTCCGGCGCCGATTTTATGCCGGAATCGGGTGCCTATTTGGCACCCGATTCCAGGCATCAGAAGGGAGCCGATGCTGTCCGATTTATATCGGACAGCATCGGCTCCCTAAAAATCGTAGTGTGAACGCAGCCTCACATGGGAAAGAAAAAGGGAGGATTTCAGGTAACATCCGGAAAGATGTAGGGCGCTCCCAAAGTGATGGAGTAAAGCCTTCTTCTTATTTTTCAAAGGTTTATTCAAAAAAATAATTTAACAACAAAAAAAAGGTTTTGATGCATAAAAAAGGGGGGTCATACAACGCGTTTCGGCTGAATATTTTGTACACACAGCCTTTCTCAGGTATATACTTGAGAAAGGCTGTGTGTTCAAAATATTCAGCTGAAACGCGTTGTATGACCCCCCTTTTTTATGCATCAAAACTTCACCTGAGGAAGGCTGTGTGTACAAAATATTCAGCCGAAACGCGTTGTATGACCCCCCTTTTTTATGCATCAAAACTTCACCTGAGGAAGGCTGTGTATACAAAATATTCAGCCGAAACGCGTTGTATGACCCCCCTTTTTTATGCATCAAAACTTCACCTGAGGAAGGCTGTGTGTACAAAATATTCAGCCGAAACGCGTTGTATGACCCCCCTTTTTTATGCATCAAAACTTTACCTGAGGAAGGCTGTGTGTACAAAATATTCAGCCGAAAAGCGTTGTATGACCCCCCTTTTTTATGCATCAAAACCTTTTTTTGTTGTTAAATTATTTTTTTGAATAAACCTTTGAAAAATAAGAAGAAGGCTTTACTCCATCACTTTGGGAGCGCCCTACATCTTTCCGGATGTTACCTGAAATCCTCCCTTCTGTTACGGTTACACTGGCATTGTGATCCGAATGATCCGGGACGGGGCAGCACACCATAATCGCAGGACTATAATCATTAGGCCAGGCATGGTCAGATAAGCAAGAGACAAGACATCTATAAGGTGAGCAATAAGATTTATTTACACCGCATAATAGATCCAAACACGCTGCACTCAGATCTGCGCCATTTTTCTTGTTTATCTCCCTACCCACCCTTTAGACTCCACAGCCTTGGAGATCTACATATATTGCATGGGAAAGAAAGGGATCTCTCTGCTGCCAAAAAGCAACAAATAGTGCACTGCCTTGACCAATGAAAACATTAGATATTCCACGAAAACGTAAGCGTAATCATCATATTGTGAAGAGATTTGTGGCTGATTATGAGCACAGATGTGTTCGTGCAGATAAAGACAGAATGAGGAAGGTTTCTGCCAGGCAAGTTCATCGGATTAAGAGAGCAGCTGCTAAGAAGGCCTTACACACCAACAAACAGGTATTTGAAGCTGCAGGAGCCTCTGGAGTCCCTCGAAACTCAAAGTGTAGGATCCTTCAAAGGCTTGCTGTGATGTATAAACCTACTATTCAGCCACCCCTAAACAGCGCTCACAAGCAGAAACAGTTGCAGTGGGTCCAGATATACATGAAGACTAATTTTCAAACAGTCTTGTTTACTGATGAGTGCCGAGCAACCCTGGATGGTCCAGATGAATAGAGTAGTGGATGGTTGGTGGATGCCACCATGTCCCAACAAGGCTGCAACGTCAGCAAGGAGGTGGAGGAGTCATGTTTTGGGCCAGAATTATTGGGAAACAGCTGGTAGGCCCCTTTAAGGTTCCTGAAGGTGTGAAAATGACCTCTGCAATGTATATAGAGTTTATGACCGAGAACTTTCTTCCATGGTACAAAAAGCAAAAACGTGCCTTTAGGAACAAAATCATCCTCATGCATGTCAATGCACCATCTCATGCTGCAATGAATACCTCTGTGTCATTGGCTGCTATGGGCATAAAAGGACATAAACTCATGGTGTGGCCACCATCTTCCCCTGACCTCAACCCTATAGAGAAACTTTGGAGAATAATCAAGCAAAAGATCTATGACGGTGGGAGGCAGTTCACATCTAAACAGAAGCTCTGGGAGGCTATTCTGGCATCATGCAAAGAAATACAAGCAGAAACTCTACAGAAACTCACAAGTTCAATGGATGCAAGAATTGTGAAGGGGATGTCAAAGAAGGGTTCCTATGATAACATGTAACTTGGCCTGTTAGGATGTTCTGGAGGTAATAGTTTTTCATTTCAGTGAATGTGACCTGTTAATGCTGCAAATTCAACAAATGAGCATTTTCAGTTCTTTCAAACATATCAAATGTTTACAAACTCTACTGTGCCTATTAATTTGGAACAGTGCATTTAGAGGTTTTTTTTTAAATTTTGAAGATTATACTGTTATCATTGGGAGGTTTCTTCAATAAAATTCGATGTATACTCCAACGGGTGATGACTTTTATTACACTGATCGTCATTTGCACCGACCATTTAGGAAAATCAGAGAAAAAGAACATTTGCATAATAATTTGGAACATGGTGTACACTTAAAATGACACACCTTGGCATACAAGGCAACCTGACAAAACAATTGGCCACCCTAAAGCACGTGATATGTTGTTGAAAAAAAAAAAAAAAAAAAAACTAGTTTGCAAAACAAATACTAACAATTAGGGACCTTTCACATTAGTGTTCTCTGCAATCCGCGGCAGTTCCGTCAGATTTTGCTGCATCTGCTGCATAATGGCTCACTTGCGGCAAGCCCCATTCATTCTCTGTAGGACTTGTGGGCAGGTGCGTCAAATGCAGTTTTGCCTGACCGGCACTTGTGGCCGTGCAAAAAAAAAAAACGCTGCTAGCATAGTTTTTTTTTAACCTTTGCTGGATTTGCCAAAACTGCACTTGCTGCACCTGCCCACAAGTCCTATAGAGAATGAATGGGGCTTGCCGCAAGTCAGCCATTATGCAGCAGATGTGGCAAGGCTGCAGGATCTGTCACAATCAGGCAGAAATGCTGATAAAAAGCAGCCTTACACAGTTTATGATGTACATTAATGACAAATAATATTTCATTTTTTATTGCTTAGATACTCCTGGAAAATACACAATGTGAGAATACACAAAAGTGAAGCTGAGTTTTAAATGTATAAAAAAATATAAAAACATATCAAATGTTCAACAAAAGTCAAAAATGTGGATACCCTTAAACAAAATACATTATTTTTAGTGCACGATTATGAAATATTTGCTGCCATAAAATGCATAAGATGCACATTTCCTACTGCATTACATCCTCAGTTAGATATTGAAAGAGCGTTCTTCCACACAACGTCCACTAGATGTCACTAGAACACCTTGTAAACATGGCTGAAGCCTCTACTGGCAGATACCAGTCCTGCACCTTCATATTTCGGGATGAGGTGTGGTTTTATCACAGCCATCTTTGTTCTCCCTTATTTCCTGAAGCACTAAATAACATTTTTTGACTATTTTGCTTCATTTATTTGTCTAGAAATAAAGCTGGACAGGACGCCTACTTGGAAGAAAGCATTCTAATTCTAGTGGGTGAGTTATTGAGCTCTTCACTCAGGAAAAGAAGAGTTACCTGTAGTCTACGTGCCGACTGATGGGCGGCTCTCCTCTTCCCCACCTATATGGTGGCTCCTCCTATGGGAAGATGGATAAAAGAGCATACCGTAAATATTTCCCTGATTGGTATATGCAGCTGGAATAGAATAAATACAGTCCATAACAAGAATAAACACATACCCCTCTATAGGGCCCTCCGCGTCTTTCATACTGATGGGACTCCTCGTAATCTCTATACTCTGGTTCATTGTACTCTTCATAACGATGATAGCCTTCATCCTCTGGTCTCCTAACCATGCTTACCACTCTGTGATAATCTCCCTTTGTAAGGTAAGGAAAAATAGGAAAAGGAAGGTGAAATCGACAATTATTTTTGCACAGTAGAAAAGAAAAACATGTTTGTCAGACCAAATTTAAAGGGAAATTGACACCAGGTTTTTCTTGCCACAGTCTGAGAACAGCATAATGTAGAGACAGATACACTGATTCCAGCGGTGTATCACATACTGGGTTGCTTGCTGTAATTTTGATAAAATTAGCTTTATCAGCAAGAGATTATCACTAGCGGACTAGTAAACCCACTACCAGGTAGCCTCCATATCCATGAGCTGTGCATAGCCACAGCACTGATTCACAGCTTTCTGATCATGTTACATGTACTAAGAAATCTGTCAGTGGTGTCGGCGGGTTATATACAACTCAGCATTTAGAGAATCTGCAGAAGATAAAATAGTGATTGTATCAAAATAACTGGAATAATTGGAATCAGGGTCTCTGTCCCTACATTATGCTACTCTCAGATGGGTAACAAAAATCTGGTGATATGGCTTTAACCTTTCTGTATAACCCAACATCTATGCAGTCACACCAAGAACAAAGAACCTTCATATAGGTAGGTTGCTGTGTTCCCAAACTAAGGCTTTGAGTCAAGTATAAGTTCTATTCATGGTCTTCATGGATAGAACATGTGTACCCAATAAAGTCTATGGAGCGGTTTACATGTTCATGTTTTTTTGTGAACCACGTGTGATTAAATAAGAAAAAATAATCATGGAGACATGTCTGTTTTTCATCTGAGCCAGGAAGAACAATTACCCATACAAGTCTAAGGGCCGCTTTACACACACCAACTTCTGTGTCTAACTTCTGAACAGATCTCTGGTTGCAGTGAAATCATGGACACATTGTTCCATTTGTACACTAGCCACAAATGGAGCAATGTGTCCATGATTTCACTGCAACCAGAGATCGTTCAGAAGTTGGACACAGAAGTTGGTGTGTGTAAAGCGGCCCTAAGGCTACGTACACGGTGCGTTTTTGATCCTTTTTTTGTGACCTGTTTTTGCATGGAAAACAGATCTCTTCCTGTGATGCCCAGCAAAGTCAATCAGTATTCAGAAATGCTGTGCTGACGCTGCATTTTTTTACAAGTACGTTTTTGGGGAGAAAATGCATCCAGAAAAGGAATGAGCGTGTCAATTAGTGATCCGTATTCTCCATTGACTCCATTGTAAGGGAAAAAAGTAGCACAAAAAAAAAATAAATGATCAAAAACGCACAGTGTGAACATATTTTTGTTTGCCTTGCTGGAGTGGTGCTTTAAAGAGGACCTGTCACCAAATCAGGTATGGTGATCTAGTAACAGCACTGGATGCAGCATGTCTCCAGCATGCAGGACAAGGGGTCCCCCAGCACTTGAGCAGCCCTGCACCCCGAGATAATACACTTAGAAAACTTACATGCTACAGCCACTAAGGAGGTGGCTAGGGGCTGCAGCCAAGGGCAGATTCACACCCCTGTCTGTGTAATCTGCCCACCGCTGCCAATCATTCTCTCCCTCTTCTGCAGCATTAAACAGAGGGGTTTTTTTTTGGTATTGGAAATGGCCGTTTAGCCCCTCCCCCTGCGGTGACGTCACCGCTTATACCCGCCCTGCTCCATGGTTAACAAATAAAGCAGGGGGCTTAGATTTAAAGCACAACTCTGCCACAAACAACAACAACAAAAACTGATAGAGAGGTGCATTACAAAAGGCAAACAAAATATCCAGGGGAGCAACAGATAAAACTAAGAAAAAAGTGGAGCGTTGTGACCGGGTCCACTTGAAGAAAAGGATCTCAAGATCTGCAAGTGTGAAGTACTTACATCCGGAGGAGGCTCACGAGGTGGGAGCCTATGTCTTGGTAACCGGTCATATTCATATCTACTATCGTTCCACATCTCCTCTTTTCTGTATTCCACTTAAATATGGAAGAAAACAAAGTCAATATTGGGAAAAGTACCTCCTACATTACTTTTCATTTTAGTTTTAGCTATTGAAATACGTCATTTTTCCAATTAGTTTTTATTTTCCAGACTGTAAAATTTGTATATTATTTATAATAATGGAAAGAAAAAAAAAACTACAAAATTTGGCTATTGTTTTTTTAAATGAAACTGGAAAAGCTAAGAAAAAAGACAGGCATGTAACAGTTTTTATTGTTCTGTCGATGACGCTGTATTAGGGCTTGTTTTTGGTACTCTGAACTGGAGTGACAGATAGGCACCACTATATAGAGTAGCAGAATCAACTCAATCTCAAACGACTACCTGCAGCACGGGAGAGAACACGGATCAGGCCCAAGCTGCAACCATGTTCCTGCTCCAAAATGGACATTACCAGGAGTGCAATACCTTGCAACAAGGGGGGCAGGAGGCAAAGGAGTGGTGCGCCTCTTAATAAAAGAACATAACTTATGATTTTATATACATTTTTCTTTATTCTTTTTATTTTTTTTAGTCTACTTAAGGGCATTTAACCTACGATTGCTTATTCTACATACAATACTATGGAATAACAATAAATAAATGATGATTCCCTATGTCTGACATCATAGGAGCACAAAGCTGGAGGCAGCGGGGTCTTCAGTACGTTGCAATCCACCATGATAACCCTAATAGCACTCCACAGTCATGTCTCATGGAGATCGCCGGTCACATGACCCTACTGCTCTACTTAAATAGTGATGTCAGTAATTAACAGCAGAATTTAAGTGGTTACACAAAACACATGTAAAAAGATAAACAGGTATGTAATTGCATTAAAAATACACTTTTCTTAACACACCTTAAAATTGGATAAATCTGGGATAAAAATAATTTCATTACAAATATCAAATTGCAGAGAATCAACAAAAAAAAGAGAAAACCTGCTTGATGATTATAAAGCTCTGGCAAACATTAAGAGACCATTGCAAAATGTTCAGTTTCTCAGATTTTTCTCTTTATAAGTATATTTTTGAGTTAAATGTACATTGTTCTTTTATTCTATAAACTACTGACAAGATGTCTCCCAAACTCAAAGCTACAAATGTTGTATTTATTTGCAGCAAATGAGAAATCATAAAAACAATAAAAAGAAACAGTGCTTTCAGACCTTAAATAATGCGAAGAAAACAAGTTCATAATCATTTAGAAACAACAATACTAATGTTTTAACTCAGGAAGAGTTCAGAAATCAATATTTAGTGGAATAACCATGATTTTTACTCACAGCTTTCATGCGTCTTGGCATGCTCTCCACCAGTCTTTCACACTGCTTTTGGGTGACCTTATGCCACTCCTGGCACAAATATTTAAGCAGTTCTTCTTTATTTGATGGCTTGTGACTATCCATCTTCTTCTTGATTACATTTCAGAGGTTTCAATGGGGCTCAGGTCTGGAGATTGGGCTGGCCATGACAGGGTCTTGATGTGGTGCTCCTTCATCCACACATTGATTGACCTAGCTGTGTGGCATGAGGCATTGTCCTGCTCGAAAAGCCAATCCTCAGAGTTGGGGAACATTGCCTGAGAAGAAGGAAGCAAGTGTTTTTCAAGGATAACCTTGTATGCGGCTTGATTCATACGTCCTTCTCAAAGATTAACCTGCCCAATTCCAGCTTTGCTGAAACATCCCCAGATCATCAGTGATCGTCCACCAAATTTCACAGTGGGTGCAAGACACTGTGGCTTGTACGCCTCTCCAGGTCTCCATCTAACCATTAGACGACCAGGTGTGGGGCAAAGCTAAAAATTAGACTTATCAGGGAAGATTACCTTACTCCAGTCCTCTATGGTCCAATCCTTATGGTCTATGGCAAACTTAAGCCTGGCTCTCCATTGCTTCTCATTGATGAAAGGCTTTTTTCTAACTTTACATGACTTGACTCCTGCCTCTAGGAGCCTGTTACAAACTGTTCTTGCTGTGCACTTCACCCCAGCTACCATTTGCCATTCTGTTTGTAGGTCACTTGATGTCATCCTGCAGTTGATGAGTGACATTTGAATAAGATGACGGTCATCCCGGTCAGTGGAGAGTTACTTTCACATTCTGCCAGTCTGTAGCTTTGTTGTCCCCAATGTCTGCTGCTTGACCTTGTTGCAATGGACTGCCATCTTTGGAATTTTAAGGATGGAGGCCACACGACGCCTACTGTATCCCGCTGCTAGTAAAGCCAGAATTGAGCCCTTCTTTTCCTTTCAACTCCTTTGGCATGGTTAAAAGTTATTTTTTCATTCAAATTACTTTTAGGCTGTTCCTAGCACTTGTTCTGCCATCCAGCTTGTCCTATTGCAAGAGGATTGTGAAGACCACAGCAGTGTCTTTTATGGTGGGTTTACACGCCGCGATATCGGCGTCCAACTCCGACCCAACTCCGACAAAAAGTCACGTGGGTCGCGAGTTGGAGCCGATATCGGGTGCGCGTTGTACAGTTTCAGTGTACAACGCGATCCTGGAACGATGCCAAAACGATATCGGAGTTGAATAGCCGAGCTATTCAACTTCCCGATATCGCATGGCCGTTGTAGCAGGATCGCTGCGTGTGACAGCCCAACTCCGATGCGTACTCGCACCTCACCCATTAACTCCCATGTTAAATGGTCGTTACTGGGTTGGTGGGCGTACACATCGGAGGGACGTTGTTTCCCGATATCGCAGCGTGTAAACCGGCGATGCGATATCGGGAAAAGTGCTCCCAAAATGCGCGCTCCCGCGGCGTTGTATGCGATATCGGGACGATATCGCAACGTGTAACCCCACCATCATACTTTCCCTCATTACATAAGATTTGGTTCAGGTGATCACCTAATCAGAAGCACATTAAGTAGAATGAGGTGTACTTTGGTTGGAATTCAACTGACACTGGAATGGAAGTCAGACATGTAGAGATGGTAATTTTTTTGAAAACTGTGCAGTGGTCTCTTAATTTTTGCCAGAGCTGTATAATCCTGCAATATGCATGTCCACCATCAGAGGGCAGTGTAAGACAAGTGTATCAGCTAATACAGATGGAAGGGGTGATTGGTGTATGTGTTTAGGTACAGGTCCTATGCAAGTTTATACAATCAACGTGGAAAGTAAGCCTACCAAAAAGGGCCAGTTACAAGACAGATGAAAAGTAACAATATCCCTAGGTTAAATATGTAAATACGGACACTTACTATTATTTCTATGATATTATTCACCGTACATTCAAGTTCTGTTGGGGAAAAAAATATATAAATAAATATCACTTCAGTATCATAAGTAAACATTTGACTAAGACCCCATTTATAAAAGGTTTTATCATGTTAGCCATTGATGCTAAGATGAGTGTCTGTCTCTTTAGGACTTCAGAAATTGCCAAGTGGGGAGGGAGGCGTGGCCTGCAGCTCCATGTAGGAGACAGAACTTACTGAGCTCCGGTGCTGTGCTCTAAGCGACGGGGGATTATGTCTTTTTAAAGACAAACTACCCCATTCAATCTTGCCCTGATCGCTGCAGGAACCATCAGGCTTCATCCCGGCCGTCTGATTACTGCACCCGGTGAGCAGTCTGCCCGACACAAGCTGAGGCCCACGACTGGGTCGCCTCAGTATAGCCGCCATCTTATCTGGCGCCCTTTGACTGCTCCTGCTCCCGCCAATGCACTAAATAAGACCCTGATCTTACCCTCGGAGTAGGACTTCAGAAGTAGTCCTTCTTGAGTGGGCTACCCCACACCGGAGGCTGGTAATACAACTCCGGGTCTTTATAACAGCCCCACAGCTCAGAATCAATCTGTGAGACGTGAGCGGCGTCTACCTTGTGATCAGCCCTGGAACGCATGCCACAGCGTCCATAGCAGAGGCACCTCGGGAGGCCCGGACCGTCCCCGACGAGACGACTACACTGCGAGCTGCGGGGCACTACTTTTCCACCGCCATTCCTTCTGATGTGAGCCCTGAACGTGGAGTAATTCATCTTCAAAAAGCTCCGACCGGTGAACTCTGGCGCCATCTGCTGGTGTGAACACGGTCACACTTAACTCTGATCACTTTACCTGGTGGGCGGATCTGGCAGAGGCCAGCAACGTACTCTAGCAACGCAGACCGAGAGGACGAGCAGGAGGACGAGCAGGAGGACGAGCAGGAGGACGAGCAGGAGGACGAGCAGGAGGACGAGCAGGAGGACGACCAGGAGGACGACCAGGAGGAAGACCAGGAGGACGACTGACCAACTAAAGGCAGAAGTAAGAAGAAAGAAGATTCCTCTTCTCCCTATATGAGACCATCCTGACACCTTCCTTCTGGCTGCTCTAAAGGGAGGCTTCTATTACAGCATTATCTTCACCTCTATTTATCTTGGTGAGACACTTCTTTTATAACCTTACAAGCCAGGACAGGCTCCACTTATTTACATTGCACATTCTGCCTTGGTGTGTGCAATCACGTCCCAAGTTTCCTCTTCTCCCTAAAGGAGAGATAACTTCTGGATGGACTGTCATCACCTAAGTAATCTAGATTAACTCATCATCTGCCTGCTGTTTATGCTTATACTATATCTCTGCTGTAGCATTTGACTTACTTGGCACTTCAACCTTGCTTTGATCATATGTGTATCTTACTGTACTACAGTCCTGCTGTGTGAGCCTCACAGTTTTAAGCTGGTCAAACTATTAATTATCCTCTACTGACATCTAGAGGTCTAAGATTGTAAATTCCATATTTGGGTTCTTTTCTGGCTCCTTTATATGGAAAGCAAATAATCTAATATTATTGTGACTAATACTCAACTGATTGTTCTGGAAACAATCTGACCTGTGGTTAGTTCAAACTCACTCTTGCACTGCGACAATTCTCTCTGCTGGCATACTGTTTTAGCCTGTAAAACTATTTTTGCTTCTTGCCTCCCACTACCCTATTCGTTAACCTAACCTTTCCCATAGCTAACCTAAACAGCTATTACATCAATTTAAACCTAGTGATCAATCTATTCTGTATTACCTCTCAATCCTCTAAACTCTTATACAAATAAACCTAGACTTCACTTAATAATCAACAATATGCCTTCAAAATCTAAGACAAATACTAACCCTAATAGCAATGACCCGATAAATAATCCCCTTAAGAACTCACCCAAAAGTAAGATTCCTACTTCGGCTAAATCTCAGGTCAAAACGGGGAAAGACAAAACTAACTATGAATATAACCCTGAGGACTGGAGCTCATCTATGGAAGATCTGCCGTCACACACTACTCCCCCTACAAGTGTAAAGAGGAAAGAGATGGGGACTCCTTCCAAATCCAGTCCCAGTACTCCTTCCTCTCAAAGTCCAGAAAAGAGCCCTTTAAGACAAAAATTCAAGAAAGACCAACCAGACTTAGAATCACTCTTAAACTTTGATGTAGGACAACCCTTAGACAAAAACTTTTTTCTGAAACTATTTACTGCCTTTAACCACTCATTGAAGGAGGAAATGATGGAGCAATTTGACGAAATGAAAGCTTCTATGTCCTCAATAGTCTCAAGGGTGGAAGAAAATGAAAAATTGATTACTGACCTTAAACTAGACAACAAAACAAATAAGAGTGAACTAACTAGGATGAAAGAAGAAATTAGGGTTTTGAAAGACAAACTTATTGACAGAGAGGACAGAGATAGAAGATCCAACCTAAAATTCAGAGGCATTCCAGAGAGCGTTAAAAACAATGACTTAATTGACTACGTCAAAAACCTAACTAGAAAGACTTTGCCGTTGAAACCCGAAATTGAGTACTCGATTGAAAGAGCCCACAGGCTTCCGAAACCACCGCACCTGAAAGATGACATCCCTAGAGACGTAATCACAAAATTTTCCTTTTTTCAGACAAAAGATCAGATCAATGACTTTCTGAGGAAAAATAGGTCTCTTCCTGCGCCTTTTGACAGGATAAAAGTCTTTTCAGACGTATCAAAGGAAACGATGACTAGGCGGAGAAATCTCAAACCAATCACAGAGGCCCTGAGAACCAGACAGATTCCATACAGATGGGGCCGCCCTTCTCCAAGTGTAATCTTCTCTTTTAACCAAAAGTCCTTCAACATTGATGACGTCAACCTTGGTCTCAAGATTCTTAAAGACCTTCACCTTGACGGAACGGGATGATTAGCTACATTAACTTTAACTAAAAAGATCAGAGTTTGGCACCTAGGCCATAACATTAGCCCAAAGGAAGTCAATTATCGGTTCCCTCGAACCCTTCCTCATTAAAGGTTTATCAGTTATTACGAGTTAAACTTAATCTTCATTATTAGACTTAAATTAACCTACTAGTTTAAAAACAAAAACAAAAAAACAAACTTTAATTTGTTCTCTATCCCCTCTCTAATCCTTACTGCCCAACAAACCTCAACTTTCTTGTTTTACTCTTCCCCCCCTATTAATCCACACCATCTAATAAAGCTCAACTCTTCTTGTTCTCCTAACATCTCCAGCTTCAAAGCCAGAACATGACTCTCAAATTCTTGTCAATTAATGCGAATGGTCTCAACTCTCCCCAAAAAAGATTCTTCGTTTGGAAAGATCTGAAGAAAAACCACATAGACATTGCCGGTATACAAGAAACTAGATTTTCTTCAGAGAATACTCCTAGATTCACTAACGTCAAGTTTCCCCACATCTATCTTTCGTCCAACAAAAAGAAAAAATCAGGTGTAGCCATTCTTATAAAAGATTCTATCAAATTTGAAGAGTTGGAGGTCACAACGGACGAAGAAGGCAGATTTATTATCTTAATATGCAAGTTAAATGAGGTTACCCATACACTAGTAAACCTCTACGCCCCTAACAATGGCCAGATATCGTTCCTAAAAAGACTTTTAAAAATTGTGAAAGAAATTCAGAAAGGTACCCTATATATCTTCGGAGACTTTAATGCTGTTCCTAACATTAATTTGGACTCATCTAATAAACACAGAAATATAAATACCCAACTTGACCCCCTTCTCAACAGGGAAGAGTTATACGATGTCTTTAGATGTATCAATACCTCCTCAGTCGAGTTCACTTTTTACTCCAATGTCCACAAATCCTTTGCCCGTATTGACTTAATTCTCACCAACATAAACTCGCTTCATAGTATTAAATCAGTTACAATCCTCACTAGAACGTGGTCAGATCATTCCCCAGTAATTTTTGAAACTCTAGGCGGGTTCCCCCCTAAAAATAAGGGAATATGGAGGGCCAATTCTTTCCTCTTCAATCACCCAAAATACAACCCTGAGATTAGAAATGCATTGAAACTCTACTTCAAAGAAAATGACTTGGAGGAGACGCCCATTTCTGCTATTTGGATGGCCCATAAGGCAGTAATTAGAGGCTTTCTCATCCAGTTAAATTCGAAACACAAGAAATCCCTCACAAAAGACACAGAAGCATTAATCAAAAAAATTAAAGAACTTGAGGTCACTGTTGCAGATTCCCCTAATGAATCAATTTTAAAGGAAATTCTCTCTTTAAGGATAGAACTTAAATCTCTGCTAATTTCTGACTTCGACAAGCTCTCGCGAATAAATAAATCCAACTATTATAGTTGTACAAACAAACCCTCAAAACTCTTTGCGAGAATGATAAAAATTCGTAGATCTAAATCGAACATCACACAAGTTAGGAATAAACACAACATCCCTCAGAAAATGCCTCAATCAATTTCAAACACGTTTGCCGAATTCTACAAAGCCCTCTACAATCTCAAGGACTCACCTACGGAACACACCCCAACTTTACCCAACATCTCTTCGTTCCTCGATTCAGTTGAACTTCCGTCCCTATCCAAACAAGACATTGAATTTTTAAATTCTCCATTCACGGAATCAGAAGTTTCAGACACAATCCGTTCTCTCAAGAAATGCAAGTCTCCCGGTCCAGATGGACTTCAGAATGAGTACTTCTCTGCCTTCCACGAGACTCTTTTGCCTTACATCACTAAATTACTAAATTTTACTACATCCAATAATGCACTTTTTCCAAAAGAATTCCTACAAGCCACCATAACTGTTATACCTAAAAATAAGGGAGACACAGAGAACGTCTCTAACTATAGACCCATCTCACTCTTAAATTCAGACCTAAAGATTATCACTAAAACCATCAATACAAGAATTCAAAAAATTATCCCGAAACTAATACATAGCGACCAGGTGGGATTTGTCCAGAATAGAGGTTCATCAGACGCCACTCGCAGAATTCTAAATTTAATGTCATTTGCAGGGAAAAATTCCACCCCAACAGTTATGGTCTCTGTCGATGCTGAAAAAGCATTCGACAGAGTCCATTGGGACTATCTTTTTGAAACCCTAAAAAAATTTGGCTTTAGAGGTAGTATATTAAACATAATTCAAGCTCTTTACTCTTACCCCACAGCAAGAGTCCTAACTAATAACGTCCTCTCCGAGGTATTCACACTAACAAACGGTACGAGACAAGGCTGTCCACTCTCTCCATCCTTATTTGACCTCTTCATTGAACCGCTGGCCGAGAAGATCCGTATGAACCAACTGATTAAAGGAATACATACAAAAGATAAAGAATATAAAATCAGTCTCTTTGCTGACGACATAATTCTCACCCTTTCGGACCCTCTCAACTCGACACGCAATCTTCTAACAACAATTGAGGAGTTCTCTAAAATATCGCAATACAAGATCAACCTCAATAAAACCCAAGTTCTCCACATGAACCTAGATTCAGAATTACTAAAATCTCTCAAACTTGAGTTTAACTTTGACTGGGACAGAGAAGACATCGATTACCTGGGCATTAAAATTACTAAACAAATTTCTGATATGGCAAACATCAACCTCTCTGAAATCTTCAAAGTTATCCAAAAAGATCTTCTACATATTTCTAAAATCGATGTATCCTGGATCGGTAAAGTTGAAGCATACAAAATGTTTATACTTCCTAAATTACTATACGTCTTTCGCTCCATTCCTCTTCCCCCTAAACAGTCATGGTTTAAAAAACTACAAACACAATTAATGAACTTCATCTGGGGACAAAAAAAACCCAGAGTGGCGAGAACAACACTTGAGAAAAGTAAAACAAATGGAGGTCTAGCTATCCCCAACTTGTCGGCCTACTATAATGCTTCTGTAATTAAACTTAGTCAGATATGGTGGAATCAAGACACTAAACCCGGCTGGCTCACCCTGGAAGAAACCAAATACTCCAGAAATGGAATAACTCTTCTGTTGCTCTCTTACCTATGTGACTTATCCAAGCGACTCCCGAAAGAGCATACAGTCAAAGCAGCAATTCAATCTTGGAGACGCCTTATAGGAAAAAACTCTGATGCACACTCAACCACCACTCCCAACTGGATTCCTATAGAAATTCTAGAATTTCTCTTCCCGGGCTTAAAATTAGATTCTTGGAAAATAGCCGGAATAAAATCCATATCGGACATAATAAACAACGAAAGAAAACTAATCCCCTTTAAAGAACTGAGTGCATCATTCAACCTAAAGGAACTAGAGGTTAAAATATGGGACAAAATCAATGACCTTATTTCTAAGCATAAAATCAACTTTTTTCTTCCCATAAATGTTTCCCAAATGTTCAAATACCCAAAAAACCTTACCTTCTGGAAGACGAACAATATTTACAAGGAAATGAATTCGGACACAGCACTAACCAACTCCACTAATATAATAGCATGGGAAAGGGAATTGAAATCCCCTATCCCCACAGAATGTCTCAGCAAAACACTTGCAAATTTACACTCTCACATCCCCTGCTCTTCACTCATTGAATCGCACTACAAGATTCTTCTGAGATGGTACTATACACCTGTCAGACTACATCACATTAAAGAGGATAACTCGCCCTTATGTTGGCGGAATTGTCTCAAAGAAGGTAATTTATCACATATTTTTTGGGACTGTGAATTACTTAAAACCTACTGGGGTGAAATCCAAATGTTAATAAACGAGATCACAAATAGTGACATCACACTAACTCCAGAACTGGTACTTCTTTTACTTGGTATAAACTCAATCCCAAAAGATCTCAGACCCCTTATTTCTCACATTTTACTTGCCGCCAAAAATCTCATAGCGACAAAATGGAGAGACCCCCAACCGCCACTGTTTAATGTTCTACTTGAAAAAATAGCCACTCACAACTCCTACGAACTTTCGTTCGCTATAAGAAACAGACTTTATAGAAGATATGAGAATAAATGGCGGTGTTGGAATAGTTACTTTCCTTCCAAATACTTAACTCATCCGTCTATTGTTGATGTTCCTGGCTTAACGCAACTTTAATGCATAGAGAACTAGAACTTCCCCTCCTTTCCTGATGTATATATCCCTCACTATCCCCCTCTCTTTCATTCTATTTTCTGCACCAAAATTATAATTTCCTTTTCTCTTCTTTTACTATACTACTCTTATATGTTGCAATTACTTATCAATTGCTTATATGTTATTTCAGTTATTCATATTTATCCTACTTTGTTCAGGATAAATATCCAGTTAACAACTAAATATTTTATAATGTCTTGCTTTTACACATTGTATTCTAAAAGAAATACTATTGTTTTTTTTACAAGATTGTGTATTGTTACCCCATTTAAAAATCAATAAAATTCTTTGAACAAGAAATTGCCAAGTGGGCTGCCATATGCGGTATATGCAAGTCCCAGAGGAATGAATGGAGGTTCAAAAGCCGCATAGCACGCTCATTGGTTCCATTAGCCCCAAGCACTAAAGGCTAGCACAACAAATACTCCTAATGCCACCCAGAAACGGCCGAATGTCATTAATGCGAGTTAGAAAATAGCAGCATACACCAGACCATCCCTTTACATCATGCTCACACATTTCTGATATGGAGTCCTGCCACACCAAGACCCACAATTGATGCTGTAAACATGGTTGTAAAGGGTGAAATGTGTCCTGACATTGTCAGCATAAACAAATACCCTGATCTGAACTAAACAACACTCGTCCATTTAGAAAGAAGATCGTTTTTGCATTGATTTCTTAAAATCTCGTCCACAGCACTATAGTGTAAAACATTAAAGATTCTACTTATGGAAAATCTGATGTACCCCACTGTGCAATAGTTGCAGCAGCATCTCCTCAGCACAGTTCTAGCAACGGCAATAAGCCCTCCACACAGTAGTGGCAGCAATGAGCCCTCCACACAGTAGTGGCAGCAATGAGCCCTCCACACAGTAGTGGCAGCAATGAGCCCTCCACACAGTAGTGGCAGCAATGAGCCCTCCACACAGTAGTGGCAGCAATGAGCCCTCCACACAGTAGTGGCAGCAATGAGCCCTCCACACAGTAGTGGCAGCAATGAGCCCTCCACACAGTAGTGGCAGCAATGAGCCCTCCACACAGTAGTGGCAGCAATGAGCCCTCCACACAGTAGTGGCAGCAATGAGCCCTCCACACAGTAGTGGCAGCAATAAGCCCTCCACAGAGAAGTGGCAGCAATGAGCCCTCCACACAGTAGTGGCAGCAATGAGCTCTCCACACAGTAGTGGCAGCAATGAGCCCTCCACACAGTAGTGGCAGCAATGAGCCCTCCACACAGTAGTGGCAGCAATGAGCCCTCCACACAGTAGTAGTGGCAGCAATGAGCCCTCCACACAGTAGTGGCAGCAATGAGCCCTCCACACAGTAGTGGCAGCAATGAGCCCTCCACACAGTAGTGGCAGCAATGAGCCCTCCACAGAGTAGTGGCAGCAATGAGCCCTCCACAGAGTAGTGGCAGCAATGAGCCCTCCACAGAGTAGTGGCAGCAATGAGCCCTCCACACAGTAGTGGCAGCAATGAGCCCTCCACACAGTAGTGGCAGCAATGAGCCCTCCACACAGTAGTGGCAGCAATGAGCCCTCCACACAGTAGTGACAGAAGCAATAAGCCCTCCACACAGTAGTGGCAGCAATAAGCCCTCCACACAGTAGTGGCAGCAATAAGCCCTCCACACAGTAGTGACAGAAGCAATAAGCCCTCCACACAGTAGTGACAGAAGCAATAAGCCCTCCACACAGTAGTGACAGAAGCAATAAGCCCTCCACACAGTAGTGACAGAAGCAATAAGCCCTCCACACAGTAGTGACTGAAGCAATAAGCCCTCCACACAGTAGTGACAGAAGCAATAAGCCCTCCACACAGTAGTGACAGAAGCAATAAGCCCTCCACACAGTAGTGACTGAAGCAATAAGCCCTCCACACAGTAGTGACAGAAGCAATAAGCCCTCCACACAGTAGTGACAGAAGCAATAAGCCCTCCACACAGTAGTGACAGAAGCAATAAGCCCTCCACACAGTAGTGATGTCAATAACCCCGCCACTGAGTAGTGGAAGCAATAAGCCGTCCTCAGAGTAGTGATGTCAATAACCCCACCACAGAATAGTGGCAGCAATAAGCCCACCACAGAGCAGTGTCAGCCATACGCCCTTCTCAGAGTAGTGGCAGCAGCGACAAGCCCTTCCATAATGATAGGTATCAACGTTCTGATTTCAAGTATGAATGACAGTAGTTATGCATTCACTTTTAATGCTTTCCCACAATGCATTCCCTGCTTCCAAAAGGCAACATGTTGGTTATATTCACACTTCCATTTGGATATTTTGTTTTTCATTTCTGACTTTAAGCACAGACCAAGCAGAAATAATGTCTAAGGCTGCTTTTACATTGCGATTTTTTGCTGTCTGAGGCGATCCTTTTTTTTTTTTTTCAGGATCACCTGGACAGCAACGGATGCAATCGGATAACAAATAGGCATCCGTTTCCGATTTTTTGCAGGATCCATTTGGATTGATCCTCTCCTCCTTGCCCCGCTCCTCTATCTCTCCTATCTCGCCGCTCCTCCAGTATGAAAAAGAAAGAAAGAAAAAAATCCTCAGTGAGAATTTCTCACCCGTCCGCCGGCTCCCTCCACCTCCGATGCGCACCTTCTAGCTCAGAGGGCCTGAGGACCAGTCGTTGTTGGGCAATCCGATCAACTGATCGGTCTCATGACCGGTTACTGTGGTCATGTGACTGATCAGCTGATCAGGTTGCCACGCAACGCCAGGTCATGCCCTAGATGGTGCACATCGGGGGACACGCAGGAGAGGTGAGAATATTTTTTTTTATTTTTAACACTTCTTTTACTTAATTTCACTTCCGCAATGTATATACATTGCGGAAGTGAAATTAGACAGTGAAGAGAGAGCAGTTTTAGTGTACTGAGCATGCTCAGTACAGTAAAATCGGGTCCGAGAAACGATCAGCTGTTTTCTAGGACCCATGCTCCATAGACCCATGTTAATGGCTGCGGATCGGGTTGGATTCGATTATGTCCGATTTGGTCCGCTGTGCCCGAAATTGGAGCAGTCTTCGATTTTGGGTACAGCAAAAGAATCGGATCCTACACAAATCAGATGCCATTAAGGGCAAATCCGATTAGATCCGTTGCCCATATGGACACATGGGGGCCAAATCTGATCCGTGGCTGTCTGTTTTACAACGGACTGCCACAGATGCCAGAAAATCGCAATGTGAAAGCAGCCTAAGACAGATCCATTACATAACTGATGCAGAAAGCAACAGAGAGACTACTGATTATCATAGGATACATCTGGGTCCTGTTTATGTATCAGTTGTTACAATGGACTGAAGTTTCACATGCTGCCCTTTTTCTCCTGTTCTAAAGGCCGCTTCACACGGTAGGATATCCTTAACGATATCCTTGAAACGTCACAAATTTGTGATCGTTCAAAAGATATCGTTCGGGCGTCGTGTGCGTGTAAACCAACGATGTAGGATGAAAAAATCCTTGGATCGTTCATCCAGGATTTGAGATCCTGACCTCAAATCTATCGTTCGTCGTCCATTTAACGCTGCTGGAAGAAGCCACATCGTTCAGTGTGACATCTTTGTGAACGATCTCGTTCAAAATTCTCCTATTCCTGCCGCTTTAAAAGATCGTTCAGTCCTTGCTCTCCTATTTAACTGGTGCGTTGACGAATGAGATATCGTTAACGAAATCCTTGTGTGCGACAGCGCACTAACGATGTCGGAACGATCACTGATCCTTGTGTGTGAAGCGGCCTTTAACAATGATACATTATGGGAACCCAGATGGATCCCATTATGATCAATATAGTCCCTCTGTTGCGGTTTGCATCAGTTATGTAATGGATCCATTTTGTACATGAATTCCATTTGTCTGTTCCTAAAACTGGAATGTCTAAATGCAAGTGAGAATTTAATCCTAATGATGAGAGAGCATGTGTTGTGATGATTTACTACTGGAATGAAGAAAAGCATTGCTATAGCTACTCAAAAGGGCAAATCCTCAAGTAAAGTAAAAGGCATGAATAATATATTGCCAGTTCTCAACGTTTTTTTTTTTGTATACGAATCCGACATGTAGTACATGGAGTCTGATTTGTGAACAGCATGGGATATAGAAGGAGAAGCTGAGCATACGGTATATATGAAGGTATGTAGGAAAAGACTCAGTATAACTTGTATTTTGTTCATTGAAATCCATGGTGCCTATATGTATATTGTCCACTGGCCGGTCCTACTAGTGTGATTGACAGTTATCTCATGAAGTCATACAGTGAAGATTGCCAATCAGTGAATAGGACCTATGAATACACACACACTAGGAATTTCAATGAATAAAATGCTGGTCTCACTGAAAGGTTTACCATAAAATTATATATTAATCAGATCAGCTCCAGCTCTATAACATATTGCCTGCACATCAGATACCATTTTTAACATGACAGCTCTGAATCACTCTAGCCTTACATTGAGTTGTTACTGGCCCCCAACTTTTGTTAAAGGCTTCTACCCTAGCTAAGTCCTTGCCTTGGTATTGACAATAATAAATATTTAATAGTACTAAATGGGGGCCTGACACTATCGCATCGGGAAGGCAGTGACGTCATGATGGGAGTGGCAGCTGTCTCCCCCCACATGCTCTCCTCCCTGTGCGCGGTCTTACTTCCCCATGCACTCTACTCCTGTGTGCGGTCTTCTCTCCTCATGTGCCTCATATGCTCTCTTCTTTGAGCTGACTTTCCCCTGTATGCAGTCTCCCTTCCCCCTGTGCCATTTTCTCCTCTCTGTGCTCTCACCTTTGAGCCATGTCCCCTCTGTGCACTAGCCCCTCCCTCTGTGCACTCGCTCTACCCCCAGTGAACTCTCTGTTCTCCAGTGCTTTCTCTCTCCACCTTTGTGCTCTCTTCCCCCTGAGTTGTCCAAAGATGGCAGTGGTGTATACCCAGGGCGCATGCGCACTTAATCAGGCAGTGATATAGCATCAGCTGCAGATTCAGGTGGCAGTACTGTGCAATGTGCCAATACCGCCAGTGGGTGCCATATTTGTACACCCATCACTTGGGTGTGCAAATATAGCAGAGGTGCGTGATAGCAGAACATCCGGACGCCGTAAGAGACAAACGGTACAGCGCAATTAGGTAACTGCCCCCTTGTACTCTGTCTCTGGTGCCTTTGCGCTCTCTATACCCCCTGTGTGCTTGACCCCCTCCCCTAATGTGCTCTCTTTGCCCCCTGTGCACTCTCTCAGCCCGCCAGTGCACTCGCCCATCCCCTGTGCACTCTATGGCCCCCCAGTGAGCTCTCCAGCCCCCCTGTGCCCTTTTCCCCCATGTGCTCTCTTTGCCCCCCAGTGCGCTCTCTGCCCCCCACAGGCTGCTCAGTAATCACAGCATGTGAGCAGCACTGAGCTGACAGCTGGGGCCCCGGAGGCTCTGTGCACAGTCATGTCTACAGCCTATCAGAACAGGGCCCGCTGCCACACATGTCGGGCAGGAATAGCTCTGATCGACTCCATCAGGGACCAGTAAGAAGCAAATGAGGAAACATCTGGTAGCTGGAGAAGAAGGAGAGTGGGGAAGGTGAGAGCAGTGTGCGAAGACAGGAGAGTGCAGACAGCCTGGCACTTGGAGGACACGGCCTCAATACTGCCGGGTCTGTAGGTGTACAGGTTGAAGAGTCACTACCCATGGTGCCACCTCATAGCTAATTTGCATGCGATGCCTGAAGCACATCGTATGCAAATTAGCCATGTGAACTGGAAGCAGAACTCAGCTGCTGTTGGGGTGCCTGTCCCTGAGCTGGCCCTGCGCATGAGTAGTTACTCATGTGGGTGATAGGAGGACATCCTGACGGAGGAAGTTGATGACAAACGCCACAAGGCAATTATGTAAGTAGATAATAAAATATAGAATTGTATTCCCAGCTGTGACATATAGCTATGAGACATGGACAAAAGCAAACAGAAGAAAAATTGAAGCCTTTGTGGTGACGTGCTGGAGAGGACTTCTACAAATCTCAAGAACTGTTAGTTTATATGATCAAGAACATCTTTGTTGGTAATCCCAAGACATGTTCCAGAACGCAAAAATCACCAGAGAGAAACTGACATATTCTGGATATGTGTTTAGAGCAAATTCACTAGAAAGGTAAAAGAACATATGGAAGACAGAAGTCCCATTGGTTGCATACCAGGAAAAATAAAATAAGAATGAACATCAAGGAACTGAAAAAAGCTGTTTAAAATAGGGAAACATGGAGAGAACTAACCTACAGAGAATGCAAGGGTCGGACATGAACATTATAGATAAAATGAGAATAATGTAAAACAGGCCACTGAAAAACAGGTGTACCCAGGTGATCTTCTGATATGAGAGATCCACAGAGCTGCAAGGATCCCAAGAATCAGCGTCCTGGATGACATACAGACAAACCCCACATGAGCATCCTAAGAAAACAACCTAAATCCTATTGAAAAAGGTGTAGCAAGATTTGAAAATTGCTGTTTACAGATGCTCTCCATCCAATCTCATTTGAGCTTCAGCTATTTTACAAAGAAGAATGGGCTAAAATTTCAGCCTCTAGATGAGCAAAGTTGGTGGAGACATACTCCAAAAGGTTTGCAGTGGAAAGTGGTCCTAGAAAATTACACAAAGACCACAAACCTAAAGCAATATTCCCAGAACTACCACTTGTCTCCTACAAACAGTCGTCCAACTTAAAGAATCTCCTTGTCAGAAATGTCTTAACATCACCACCACAGACAGGCACATTTCCCTTTAAAGTGATCCTAAACCCAGAAGCCAACCCCACATCCCCTTCATACCTATCCATGCAGCTTGTGAACCTGCTGCCATCCATCCCTGTATCTTCCAAAACCGCTGTGGCATTCTTCATAAATCATACTTTTATTATCTCAGTTCTGGGCGTTTCACTGCAATTTTAAAGCTGCAGCAGGCGGGCCTGTGTGCCGCTCTCCCCCTCCTTGTCCGTAATTATGCACGCAGCGATGGGCGTGCTAAACAACAGAGAGGCGGCTCGCCTCATAGTATGGGCGTTGAAACCGGTATGACACGTATTACGTCATACCGGTTTCAACGCCCATACTATGAGGCGAGCCGCCTCTCTGTTGTTTAGCACGCCCATCGCTGCGTGCATAATTACGGACAAGGAGGGGGAGAGCGGCACACAGGCCCGCCTGCTGCGGCTTTAAAATTGCAGTGAAACGCCCAGAACTGAGATAATAAAAGTATGATTTATGAAGAATGCCACAGCGGTTTTGGAAGATACAGGGATGGATGGCAGCAGGTTCACAAGCTGCATGGATAGGTATGAAGGGGATGTGGGGTTGGCTTCTGGGTTTAGGATCACTTTAACAGTAAGAAATAAAGGACTTGTACCCACACATCACCAACAGAAACAATCCACACACCCAAACACAAACCGACTATAAGACCACGGACTTTTTCATGTACATCCGCCAATGTGGTGCACATGATAATAAATACAAGATGCCCTGCAGGAAAACACACTACTCTGTCCTCTTCCTCCTTGACCTATCTGCCGCCTTCGACACTGACGCCCACTCCCTCCTACTCTGGATCCTGGAATCTCTCGGCATCACTGACCTAGTCCTCTCCTGGATCTCCTCATACCTAACGGACTGGACCTTCAATGTCACCCACTCGCACACCTCCTCCTTGCCCTACCCCCTATGTGTCGGCATCCCCCAGGGCTTGGTCCTGGGACCTCTACTCTTCTCCATTTATACCCTCGGTCTTGGACAACTCATTGAATCCCTCTGCCTCCACAGTACCAGCTCTACGCCAACGACACCCAGATCTACCTCTCTGGGCCCAACATCACCTCCCTACTATCCAAAATTGCACCATGCCTGTCCGCCATCTCATCTTTCCTCTCTGCTTGCTTCCTCAAGCTGAACATGGACAAAACCGAGTTCATACTCTTCCCCTCCCCCCCAAGTCGCTCACCCCCTCTACTAAACCTATCCATCACTGCCAACGGCTACTCACTTTCCCCAGTCCCCCACGTCAAGTGCCTTGGGGTTACTTTCGACTCCTCCCTCTCATTCAAGCCTCATATCCTCGCTACCTCCTCCCGACTTCAGCTCAAAAACATCTCCTGGATCCGCTCTTTCCTTGATCACGACACTGCTAAAACCCTTGTTCATGCTCTCATTATCTCTCGCCTCGAATACTTCACCCTCCTATTAACTGGCCTCCCCGCTACTTCCATTGCACCTATCCAATCCATCCTAAACTCCGCCACTCGACTCATCCACCTGTCTTCCCGGTACTCCCCTATCTCCCCCCCTGTGCCAAGCCCTTCACTGGCTCCCCATCCCTCAGAAATCCCGATTTAAAACCCTAACTATGACATACAAAGCCATCCATCACCTGTCCCCCCATACATCTCTGACATGGTCTCTCGACACGTGACCGTACGCCACCTATGATCCTCCCAAGAACTCCTTCTCTATTCCCCTTATCTCATCCTTCCACAACCACATACAAGATTTCTCCTGTGCATCCCCCATACTCTGGAACTCTCTTCCCCAACACATCAGACACTCACCTACCATTGGGAATTAAGACCCACCTCTTCAGACAAGCCTACGGCCTACAATGAGTCCCGATTGCACGATCAGCATTTCCTCCTCCGTTTCCTCGCCCGCCCCTTATAGACTGAGCCCTTGTAGACAGGGTCCCTGCCCTCCTGTACCTGTAATGACTTGAATGTCCGTCCGTATTAACTGTATTTGTC
The DNA here is from genome assembly GCA_033576535.1 of Allobates femoralis. NCBI lineage: Eukaryota > Metazoa > Chordata > Amphibia > Anura > Aromobatidae > Allobates > Allobates femoralis. The sequence continues at coordinate 338,539,625 of JARQOC010000004.1, read as the reverse complement.
TGCGTTCACCCCTCTTCATTTGTAAAGCGCCATGTAATCTAATGGCGCTATATAAATAAATAATAATAATAATATTGGGGAGACAAACCAAAAACTGCAAATCTACACAGATACGTGTTCCCCAACTCCAGTCCTTGGGAGCCACCAACAGGTCATCTTTTCAGTATGTCCTCAGTATTGTATAGTAAGGAGATTTCTGGCACACCAAGGAGGAAATATCATCCTACAAGCAGAATCTTGCTAATGGTGCTTTTTATTTGTCTTTTTTCACACAATTATTTGCCAATTAGCAAAACGTTTTCAGCCCACAGGGTTTTCTTTAGTAGAATCGTCTGTGACAATTTTTTATATGTAAGAAAACAAAGAACAAAAACTGTCAAAGAAGTTGACATTCAAATCAGAGTACAGGATATACAGTCCTAGCATGTATAGTCTTGTTCTACATATATGAGCAATCATAAAACATACCGTATATGACTATGGTAAAGGCCCCGTTACACACTACAATATCGTTCACGATATTGTTGCAACGTCACCGGTTTGGTGATGATGCAGCGATGTCGAAACGACATCGTAATGTGTGGCATGTATCAACGACCAACGATAAGTTCGTTGATCGTGCAAGAATGGACTGGACCACAAATTTATCGTTGGTCTCCCGCTGGGTGGCCAGCATCGGCGCGTGTGACAGCGGGAGACCAACAATGAACAACCTCCCAGCGCCACACAGCACATGCTGGGAGCTGGTAACCAGGGTAAACATCGGGTAACTAAGCACATCGCTCTGTTTCGTTACCCGCTGTTTACCCTGGATACCAGTGTTCTCGCTGATCGCTGCTGAGTCTGCCTGTTTGACAGCTCACCAGCGATCAGATAACGATGTCCCAGCGACCCTGGCCACGTCGGATCGCTGGAACATCGTACTGTGCAACGGGGCCTTAACACTAAATTAGGGCCATTAAGCAACCAGGTCTACTTCAGCATATAAAAAACTGTGCATTACATTTTACACCATCTGTCATTCATCCCAATACTGTGTGAGCTGACTCAATGGCTGGTGCCAGCTAAGGGAGAAGTATATGATTGACCCTTTACTTAGAACAATAGGATTAAAGGGAACCAACCACCCCAAATGACCCCCCCGGACTGTTAATATGTGTCCTTACACCCAGCACACACATTTGGGGCAATCGTTTTTGCTAAAAAAAAACTGATTAGTAGAAGCTAAGATATAGCTTTATAAACTTTAAAAAATCTTGCCGACTGGGCGTTACCTAGCTGCCGGGGGGGTGGAGCGCTGCGCAATATGTACTACCTGGTCCGGTGCCGTCCCTGCAGTCCTGTCCAGTGCTGTCCCCGCTGCTCTGTCCGGTGCTGTGCCAGTCTACATGCTGTGCCCCAGGCCGGTAACATGATTATCGGTGCGGGCGCCGGGCAATGGGGGACGCTTCCTGCTTCCTCCTGCCAATCCCCGCCCAGGGCAGCCCTGCACCAATGAGAACGCAGGGCCATTGTGTCATGTGATCGCCGCTGTGACCCGTGACTCACGGGTCCTGAGCCAATCACAGCGCAGGGGCGGTTACATGACATCACAGGGGAAGTTGTGCTCCAGATCGTAGTTGAGTTGTCACACAGCACGATCATGCCAGATCGTCCATCCAATATCAGCCAGTTGGAGAGCCTGCACAATTCCCCACCTATATCGTTTTGGCATCGTTCTTGCATCGCATTGCTCATTTACACCACACAATGCACGAACGATATCGGCGGCAACGCCCCTACCACGTGCCTTTTTAACATTGTTGGACAACGATATCGTGCCGTGTAAAGCGGCCATAAAATAAATAACAAATGGTTTTGCAAATTTGTAATCAGTCCCCTGTAATCTACAGAAGTTGAATCCACCAGTGTGTAATTTATTCACAGTATAATTACAGACCATCTGTGAAGGCCTCAGAGGTTTGTCTGAGAACATTAGGTATCAAACAGCATCATGAAAACCAAGGAACACACCAGAAAGGTCAGGGATAAAGTTATAGAGCACTGTTCAAACACACTGCAAACCAACCAAGACATGGCCTTCAACCTAAACTGACATCTCAAGCAAGGAGAGCAATAATTAGAGAAGTAGGTGTGATTTCTTTGCCTCAGTGGATTGGATGGGTTGTTACTAACATCTATTGAGAAATCCATGTCAATAGCACCTTTAAAAATATATTTACTTAGAAAAGTGGTGACGTGTTCAATACTTATATAAACCGCTGTATAGTCCATATTCATTCCCCATCTGACAAGCACAGAGAATAAAATATACATCTGCTTATATGGGATACGTGTTCATTCTCCTGTAATCTACATATATTCCATATTCATTCTATGTCTAAGATCACCAAGAAGCTTACTACGGTATAACTCTCCATATTTTTGCACAAATAAGACATGTTCATACTTTTCCTTTTAGCGCATCCCTGGAAAGATGGATGGAGTTAGTACAGGGCAATCCTGGGGGAAAACCGGTTGGCTATAAAAGACTTCAGACAGGGGCATAGGTTCACCTTTAAGTACAACGATCCAGACTTGAAATTTGCTGTTCACTGACACACTCCTGCCAATCTCACTGAGCTACAGCTAATATGTAAAGAATAAGCAAAAATGTCAGCAATTAGATGTGCAAAATTGGTAGAAATAGAAAAGACTTACAGTCAAAGGTGATCCTGCAAAATATCGACTCACCGGCGCTAAATACAAATGAACTTCACAATTTCAGATTTATTATTTATATTTTTTAAATATTTAGAGTATCATGTATCATTTTCTTTTCACTTCACAAACACTTGTTACTTTTTTGTTGGTATATCACATAAAATCCCAGTCAAATAGATTTACGTGTGCAGGTGTATTTTCAACATGGAGAAATGTGGAGAAGGTGAATACTTTTTCAAAGCACTATAAAGGTACAGTCACACAGGGAGATATCGCCGGCGATGTTGCCGGCAACTGAGGGGCGTGGCCAGGTTGCGGCGACATCGCCGGAGAGTTGCCTCGTGTGACTGGGCGATAATCAGGGGAAAAAAAATCGCCTGAGTAACATCGCCAGGTTTCCCAACAATGTTGGGAAACCTGGCGATGTTGCTCAGGCGATCATGCCTGATCGCCCTGTGTAACGCGGCAACCTGCAATGTTGCGGGCGATTCCGCCTATCTCCAACATTGCGAGTTATCGCTCGCTGGGTTGCCCAGCAACCCAGCGAGCGATAGCTGCGGCAACTAGCTGACGAAATCGCCGGTATGTTGCTCAGTCTGACATCTCCCCGGCGATGTTGTCAGGGACGCGCGCTCCCGCGATCGCCGACAACATCGCCGGCGATATCTCCCTGTGTGACGGTACCTTAAGGGTATGTGCACACAGGGAGTTTTTGCGGAGGTCAAAAATGCAGCAAAACCTGTACAGGATTCTAGTGTCTCTAGATTCCTTGGCAGGAGGTTTGCTGTGTTCTTGTCTGTGTTTTTTCTGCGTTTTTGTCATAGACTGCAGCAAAAACGCAGCAAGAATTGACATGCTCATTCTTTTCAAAACACAGCAAAACGGGGGGTCTTTACACTTTCTGCAGCGAACAAAAACCAAAGTGTGTAGACAGCTGTTCCATAAAACACACAGGTTTTCCTGGAAAGTCCAAATTCAGGAATAGATTTGCAGACATCTGCATAAAACCTTGGTAAAAAACGCAGCAAAAATGCACTGTGTTCACATAGCCTAAGGGCCCCGTCACACTGAGCGACGCTCCAGTGATCCAGACAACGATAACGGCCTGGCCAGGATCGCTGGAGCGTCAATACCTAGTCGCTGGGGAGCTGTCAAACAGGCAGATCTCCTCAGCGACCAGGGAGTCACCTCCACATCGCTGGAAGTGGGAGGATGCTGGTAACTATGATAAACAGCGGGTATCTAGGCAGCGCGCGCTGCCTAGATGCCCACTGTTTATCATGGTTACTAGCGTCCTCCCGCTTACAGGATGCGCTAAGCAGAGAGGACGTTGCTAACTATGATAAAGTGCACGCTGCCTAGATACCTGCTGTTTATTATAGTTACCAGTGTCATCCCTGCTTAGCGCTGGTAACCATGATAAACACCAGGTATCTATGCAGCACACGCTGCCTAGATACCCACTGTTTATCATAGTAACCAGCGTCCTCATTCCTTAGCGCTAGTAACCATGATAAACACCGGGTATCTAGGCAGCCCGCTGTTTATCATGGTTACGAGCCTGTGAGGTCGCTGGTTGTTGGTCTCTCGCTGTCACATGCAGCGATGCGCGCTGACCAGCGGGAGACCAAAAAATGGTCCTGAACCATGTGCAGCGATCAGCGACCTCACAGCAGGGGCCTGATCAATGCTACATGTTACAAATAGCGACATCGCTGGGGAGGTCACTGTTATGTCACAAAACCTGTAACGTATCAGTGATCTCGCTATGTGTTACGGGGCTTAAATGACCCATATAATCCTAAATTTACACACAATGGAGCTGAAATGGAAAGCTGGTAGTGACAGCTCATCGCCAGCCATGGTGTGCATCTAGATGTCCCAACTGCTGACACATGTTCAAGTCTAATTAAACACCAAAACACCAATCCATGTATAAGGGCCCCGTCACACTGAGCGATGCTCCAGCGATCTCGACAGAGATAATGACCTGGCCGGGATCACTGGAGCGTCACTACATGGTCGCTGGGGAGCTGTCAAACAGGCAGATCTACTCAGCGACCAGGGAGCCGACCTCCACATCGCTGGAAGTGGGAGGACGCTGGTAACTATGATAAACAGCGGGTATCTAGGCAGCACGCGCTGCCTACATACCCGCTGTTTATCATGGTTACCAGCTTGTGAGGTCACTGATCAATGGTCTCTCGCTGTCACCCTCAGATGCGTGCTGACCAGCGGGAGACCAAGGACCAAAAAATGGTCCTGAACCATGTGCAGCGATCAACGACCTCACAGCAGGAGCCTGATCGCTGCTACATGTCACACATAGCGACATCGCTGGGGAGGTTGCTGTTACGTCACAAAACCTGTGACATATCAGCGATCTCGCTATGTGTGACAGGGGCTTAAGTATGGAAACACACTATCCTACTTACATGCGAGTCTCTTGGTCGAGACTCGGATCAGTGACCCTGAACGGCCTCTCCCTCTCTGGACTGGGAGTGTGGAGCTGCATAGAAATACACACAGGCAGCTGTCATTCCCGTCCTGACAGGAGAGAGGCCATTCCAGGTGACTGCTGCAACTGCCTCACATATCACATGGACAGTGTGATTCCAGCCTAAGGGTGACACTGTTCGGGTTTGGAGTTCGGCTGCTTTATGTTTGCAAAGCACTGGAGCGGCATCGCTGTAGTCGGGTACAGTTGGTGTTTGGCCCAGTGTGAGCCGCATGCAGTGTTTGATCGAATGGCAATTGGTGTAAAAGCAATGTTTTTGGGTGTAGTGTGTGTCCAAAATTAAGTTAAAAAAAATGGAAGGAGAGCTGGACTGTCAATGAGTGACTTCCATTGAGGTTCAAATCATGTGCGGGGTCACAAACAGTGTGCCTGCACCTCCGGAACCCATACGTCAAAAGATTCGGTAATCTCTAGTAATGACAAATAATGGAAAAATGGGGTACACCTGACAGCAACTAGAGTAAATGCAGAAAGTACATATTACACCAATGCAGCACATACATAATATATAAAGAATATGGTATTAATACTAAATCAGACCTAACAGTACACCTATATATTACATACAGGTATGTGTACAGGACGTAAGGCAAAAAAAAGAAGGCAGCAATTAGAAAGTAATAAGTATAAATACAAAAACAGATAAATTGACAAAGGATGTGATAAACTGAGGGAAGTAATAAATTGGAATAAAGTCACCAGGTAGGTAATGCAGGCTTTCGACAAGCATTTTGAATTGAGAACACTTCGTCCAGTCCAGGTGCATTTCTATGAGCCTTGTTTTTTTCGCCAGTTCTTCATTATTTGTCTTTACCTCTATGTGTCTCTATTTTAACACTATTTTTTTTCATTGATCAAGTGTAACTTCACCTTAATATGGGTCTGCATGTTTTATTTTTGGTGTTTACATTTTCTGGTTGGATGTTGGGCCCTCAGGGGGTTCTTCTGTAACTGGCCTTATTCCCATTAGGAAGTAAAGGAAGAGAAGATGACCGGAGTAAAATCACAGAAGAACATGGCATTGTGGCACCTAAAGATAACAATCTCTAGATCCCAAGCTCATTTGTTGGAGTACGTCACTGCGTTCTTTTGACATGGAGTGGCTTTCCATGTCTTGGTGGCATCCACTAGATATCCATAAGCCTACAATCCTGTCTACAGTCTCTGACAGAAGTTATGTCTCTTATCCATGTTATGTAAATAAAAGCTTATAACCAACGTTAAATTCATCCATTGGTTTTATAAATTACTCTTTTGAAAGCTTAAACCCTCCCAAATGTGTTTTAGGTTAAGAAAATAAATTGGCATCAATTGCTGAAATATTGATCATTTAATGAACAAGAATTATCAATTTGCAAGACAAGGGTTTTGTCGCCACAAATTAATGTGATTTTCAAACAAATAATTAACTTAAAATACAAATATATGTGCATAACATTGGTGAATGAAGGTGTGGTGCTATTAGATCATATTTAATATTTTGTGTGACTTCCATGAGCTTGAAGGACTGCATCCATGCAGTTCAACAACGATTCATGCAATTTTATTAATGAAGTCATAAGGAATAGCAATGAATGCAGTCTTACATGCCTCCTAGTTTCATCTAGATTCTTTGGTTTTGTCTTCCAAGCTTCCTCTTTCATCCTACCCCAAACATTCTCAATGATGTTCTTGTCTGGTGACTGAGCTGGCCAGTCCTTGAGCACCTTGATCTTTTTTGCCTGGAGGAACTTTGTTGTAGAGATGAATGTATGAGATGGAGCACCATCCTGCTGCAGAATTTGACCCCTTTTATGATTTGGAATATAAGAGGTACCGAATACTTCTTTATATTTTAGGCTATTGATATTGCCTTCCATCTTGCAAATATTTCACACACCCCCATACTGAATGCAATCCCAGACCATGATCTTTCCACCACCAAATTTAACTGTTTTCTGGATCCATACGGGCTCCAGTAGGTCTCCTGCAGTATTTGCGGGGCTGTGGTGTAATTCTACTGAAGATTCATCTGACAAATTCACCTCTGACACTTTTCCAGCATCCATCTGTTTAGCAGGCTGTGGGACTTTGCAAATGCCACACGTTTTTTTTATTTGCCTTTTGTTTAGTGCTGCCTTCTGGGCACTGATTCAACCATGGAGGCAATTTCGAGACTGAATTCCACAAACTGTTCTAGTTGACACAGGGACTTGAGGTGTCCAGGCTTGTTGGAGCTCTGCTGAAGTGGAAGAGGGGCTTGCTTTAGATTTTCTAACCAAGAAACGTTCCTCCTGACACTTGTCTTGCGGGGTTTGTCAAACCACTTCAATCCAGTCTCTTCAAATCTTTTTTTAATTCTTTGTACTTGATGCTGAGACACATTAAAGGTGCCAGCCACCTCTGCAGTGGACCTGGTCTTCAGCCTCTTGATAATCAAGGCTTTTGTCGCAGGATGGATTTCTGGCATGTTGTCAGAGCTCAAGTTGCAGTTCAAGTGAAGGTCTGGGGTGCTGGGTTTCTTTTTAGACACACCAACTAATTAACCGATCATTTACGGAGCACAGGTGAGGATGTAAACTAGGATTGGATGCATAATATGACCAGGCGACAAAACTTTTGTCTTGCTAAAATCTGACCATTCTGTGTTCATTAAATGATCAATATTTCAGCATTGATGCCAATTGATTTTCTTAACCTAAATCAAATTTCAGAGGCTTTCTGCTTTCAAAAGAGTAATTTATAAACCAAGGATGAATTTAACGTCAGGTTATAAGCTTTTATTTACATAACATGGATAAGCGACATACCTTTTGTCGAGGAGTGTAAGTGAGCATGTGGGATTAGGGTACGTTCCCACTTTTGAAGTGTCCTGTGTGCACTTTTGTGGCTCAACCCACAGTCTAATCTGACCGACTCTATAGGTTTGATATTTACGGTATGTCACTTTATGCTGCACATATTTCCCCAGATTTAACCCCTGGGGATTCTGCAAAAAATATTTAACCCTGTACATGTAGGACGCTTCTGCGGAGCAAACTCAGGAGACGAGGCCACACCATTCTTGGCAGTTAATGGCTGTGTTATTCAGCCTTCATCTGCCTGATGTTGTAAACCTTTTAACCCATCACCTGTTAACTTGCATTGTCCTTAAAGGGAACCTGTCAGCTTGTTTATGCCTCCCCAGCTATCACTGTCTGTACCTGCAGCTTCATAGTACTATTTTCATAACCCATGTCTGAGCTCATAGTGTAACATTAAAAGTTGAAAGAAAGCATTTATACACTTACATTTTCTTACGTAAATTATCCCCGGACTAGTCTGCTTGGGGGGCATAAACTAGCTGACAGGTTCCCTTTAACTCAATGCCAACTTCTCTGTATAAAGTTTCTGTGTAATGTCATGACCATGTGACCATAATGGGCAGAGATAAGCAAGCAAAATCATTAATGTCTATGTAGACTTAGCTCCGCCTATTATATAGTCACATGGTCGTGACATCACACAGGTCCTGTAAACATTTTCTAAAATTCGGCTCTGAACTGTTAACTATTAAGCTGTCAGATGACTGCTTGACTGTTGTCAGCTAGCTAATGAAAATATTTAAGTTGTTAAAATACTTTTGTGGGATGAATACAATATATATTTTTTTAATTTAAAGAGGACCTGTCACCCCCTGGTCTTTGGCAAACTCAACGCAGCACATCTGCTGCATTCAGGGAAGGGGTCTACCATGTCTCTAGCCCCCCTGTAAGCTTTAAAAAAGACTTTAGAAACCTCACAGCTGAGAGGTCGCCTGGGTTGGATCAGAATAAGAGGTTCTCGCCCCTGGCACAATCCTCCCTGCCTCCTCCTTGTGTGCTCCGCCCCGCTATGTGTCTGCTGCCGTCGCCTCCTCTTCTGCTCCTGATGTCACACAGAGATGTCACACAGAGCAGAAGAGGAGGACAGACCCAGAAGAAGAGGAGGCGGCGGCAAACACATAGAGGGGGCGGAACACACAAGGAGGAGGCAGGGAGGATTGTTGTGCCAGCAGCCAGGACCTCTTAATAAGATCCCACCCAGGCGACCTCTTAACTGTAAGGTTTCTAAAGTATTTTTTAAAGCTTACAGGGGGCTAGAGCCATGGGGATGCCTTCCCTGAATGCAGCAGATATGCTGCATTCAGTGCTGTATTTAGTTTGCCAAGCACCAGGGGAAGTGATAGGTTATTAATGAACACTACATGATCTAAATAACATAGGGGGTGGTTTAATCATAAAAAAGAACAAAACAGGTTCTCTATAAGAAGTTAAAAATTAGTGGTGAAAAACAAGTGTTCTTAGCTCCTGATCTGACCAGCTCCGGGGCCCTGCACTCCATGCAGCAGAATCGCAAAAAGCACAGTTTGGCCCATCAGCACAACCCTGCATGGTCAGAACTGCCAATCAAGCCAGAGCGGTCTGCCCCGGGCCAATCAAGCCAGAGCGGTCTGCCCCGGGCCAATCAAGCCAGAGCGGTCTGCCCGCGCCAATCAAGCCAGAGCGGTCTGCCCCGGGCCAATCAAGCCAGAGCGGTCTGCCCCGGGCCAATCAAGCCAGAGCGGTCTGCCCCGGGCCAATCAAGCCAGAGCGGTCTGCCCCGCGCCAATCAAGCCAGAGCGGTCTGCCCCGGGCCAATCAAGCCAGAGCGGTCTGCCCCGGGCCAATCAAGCCAGAGCGGTCTGCCCCGCGCCAATCAAGCCAGAGCGGTCTGCCCCGGGCCAATCAAGCCAGAGCGGTCTGCCCCGGGCCAATCAAGCCAGAGCGGTCTGCCCCGGGCCAATCAAGCCAGAGCGGTCTGCCCCGGGCCAATCAAGCCAGAGCGGTCTGCCCCGGGCCAATCAAGCCAGAGCGGTCTGCCCCGGGCCAATCAAGCCAGAGCGGTCTGCCCCGGGCCAATCAAGCCAGAGCGGTCTGCCCCCGGCCAATCAAGCCAGAGCGGTCTGCCCCCGGCCAATCAAGCCAGAGCGGTCTGCCCCGGCCAATCAAGCCAGAGCGGTCTGCCCCCGGCCGATCAAGCCAGAGCGGTCTGCCCCCGGCCAATCCTGCAGCCTCAGTAGCGGTGAGCTCTCCCTGATGATGACACTACCCCTTTAAGGTGTATCTACCCCTTAGCAGACTTTCATACAATGAGGCCTTGCAGTGGTAATGTGGGCAGATATATAACTGTTCTGATGCCCAGCTGGTTGTTGATTGGCAGAACAGACATTTTTGGGGTGTGTTGAGATGGGGCCAGAAAATAATGAGCACAGTCTGGAGTAACCATGTAAATGGGACTGGGGCAGTATCCATACTTAGATAGGCCCTGTGCACACACATCTGGGCTCATAAAGAGGGCACAATCTTCATTTCATGCCAACAGCTGCTGATTTATCACATGGCCTTCCCATTCTGCACCAGCCATACTGTATTCAGTAATAGGAGTGATAACTGATGGCTACTGGGGTGATAATCCGTGCCCAGACTGGCAGAAGTGTCTAAGGGCAAAGGAAAACCAACCCACAGCTGCACTGGTACAATGGATGCCATCATGGTTCTGCCCATCCTCATCCCCCGAGCTGGTGTGTGCTGGCTCCATCCACAACCAGCATTAGACCTAGTCACACAGAGCCTAGCAGTGACCGGACTGTGGGCACAGGCGGCACATACCGGGCACCACTCACCCTGCAGCAGGTGCCCCCACCTCAACTCCGAGATCTCCTGCTCCGCCGCTCTCACAGCTTCCTGTGCACTCGGCTTCAGGTCACGTGACTGTGCAGTCACCCAGGTACAGAGCGCCGTGCGGGACAAAACTATGCAGCAGCTTTCGCTACGCTATTAGCTACATGAGCCGCAGCTATTGTAATGTACCGACAGTGACTACATACATTCTGTATCTTGTACTCCACTGTCACTGATGACCACTCCTTACTACACATAGGGAGACACCAGGCCAAATAATGTGCCCCACTGTCACTGAGTAGCCCTCCTTACTACACATAGGGAGACACCAGGCCAAATAATGTGCCCCACTGTCACTGAGGAGCCCCCCTCACTATACATCATAGGGAGACACCAGGCCAAATAATGTGCCCCACTGTCACTGAGGAGCCCTCCTCACTACACATCATAGGGAGACACCAGGCCAAATAATGTGCCCCACTGTCACTGAGGAGCCCCCTCACTATACATCATAGGGAGACACCAGGCCAAATAATGTGCCTCACTGTCACTGAGGAGCCCTCCTCACTACACATCATAGGGAGACACCAGGCCAAATAATGTGCCCCACTGTCACTGAGGAGCCCCCCTCACTATACATCATAGGGAGACACCAGGCCAAATAATGTGCCTCACTGTCACTGAGGAGCCCTCCTCACTATACATCATAGGGAGACACCAGGCCAAATAATGTGCCCCACTGTCACTGAGGAGCCCTCCTCACTACACATCATAGGGAGACACCAGGCCAAATAATGTGCCCCACTGTCACTGAGGAGCCCCCCTCACTATACATCATAGGGAGACACCAGGCCAAATAATGTGCCTCACTGTCACTGAGGAGCCCTCCTCACTATACATCATAGGGAGACACCAGGCCAAATAATGTGCCTCACTGTCACTGAGGAGCCCTCCTCACTATACATCATAGGGAGACACCAGGCCAAATAATGTGCCCCACTGTCACTGAGGAGCACCCTCACTATACATCATAGGGAGACACCAGGCTAAATAATGTGCCCCACTGTCACTGAGGAGCCCTCCTCACTACACATCATAGGGAGACACCAGGCCAAATAATGTGCCCCACTGTCACTGAGGAGCCCTCCTCACTACACATCAGAGGGAGACACCAGGCCAAATAATGTGCCCCACTGTCACTGATGAGCCTCTTCACTACACACATCAGAGGGAGACACCAGGCCAAATAATGTACCCCACTGTCACTGATGAGCCCTCCTCACTACACATCAGAGGGAGACACCAGGCCAAATAATGTGCCCCACTGTCACTGAGGAGCCCTCCTCACTACACATCAGAGGGAGACACCAGGCCAAATAATGTGCCCCACTGTCACTGATGAGCCTCTTCACTACACACATCAGAGGGAGACACCAGGCCAAATAATGTACCCCACTGTCACTGATGAGCCCTCCTCACTACACATCATAGGGAGACACCAGGCCAAATAATGTACCCACTGTCACTGATGAGCACTCCTCACTATACATCATAGGAGACACCAGGCCAAACAATGTGCCCCACTGTCACTGATGAGCCCTCCTCACTACACATCACAGGGAGATACCAGGCCAAATAATGTGCCCCACTGTCACTGATGAGCCCTCCTTACTATACATCATAGGGAGACACCAGGCCAAACAATGTGCCCCACTGTCACTGAGGAGCCCTCCTCACTACACAGCATAGGGAGACACCAGGCCAAATAATGTGCCCCACTGTCACTGAGGAGCCCCCCTCACTATACATCATAGGGAGACACCAGGCCAAATAATGTGCCTCACTGTCACTGAGGAGCCCTCCTCACTATACATCATAGGGAGACACCAGGCCAAATAATGTGCCCCACTGTCACTGAGGAGCCCTCCTCACTACACATCATAGGGAGACACCAGGCCAAATAATGTGCCCACTGTCACTGAGGAGCCCCCTCACTATACATCATAGGGAGACACCAGGCCAAATAATGTGCCTCACTGTCACTGAGGAGCCCTCCTCACTATACATCATAGGGAGACACCAGGCCAAATAATGTGCCCCACTGTCACTGAGGAGCACCCCTCACTATACATCATAGGGAGACACCAGGCTAAATAATGTGCCCCACTGTCACTGAGGAGCCCTCCTCACTACACATCATAGGGAGACACCAGGCCAAATAATGTGCCCCACTGTCACTGAGGAGCCCTCCTCACTACACATCAGAGGGAGACACCAGGCCAAATAATGTGCCCCACTGTCACTGATGAGCCTCTTCACTACACACATCAGAGGGAGACACCAGGCCAAATAATGTACCCCACTGTCACTGATGAGCCCTCCTCACTACACATCAGGGGGAGACACCAGGCCAAATAATGTGCCCCACTGTCACTGAGGAGCCCTCCTCACTACACATCAGAGGGAGACACCAGGCCAAATAATGTACCCCACTGTCACTGAGGAGCCCTCCTCGCTATACATCATAGGGAGACACCAGGCCAAATAATGTACCCCACTGTCACTGATGAGCCCCCCTCACTATACATCATAGGGAGACACCAGGCCAAATAATGTTGCCCCACTGTCACTGAGGAGCCCTCCTCACATACATCATAGGGAGACACCAGGCAAATAATGTGCCCCACTGTCACTGAGGAGCCCTCTCACTACACATCAATGGGAGACACCAGGCCAAATAATGTCCCCACTGTCACTGAGAGCCTCCTCACTTACACATAGGGAGACACCAGGCCAAATAATGTACCCCACTGTCACTGAGAGCCCTCCTCACTACACATCATAGGGAGACACCAGGCCAAATAATGTGCCCCATGTCACTGAGGAGCTCTCAACACATAGGGAGACACCAGGCCAAATAATGTACCCCACTGTCACTGAGGAGCCCTCCTCATATACATCACAGGGAGACACCAGGCCAAATAATGTACCCACTGTCACTGATGAGCCCCCTCACTATACATCATAGGGAGACACCAGGCCAAATAATGTCCCCACTGTCACTGAGAGCCCTCCTCACTACACATCAAGGGAGACACCAGGCCAAATAATGTGCCCCACTGTCCATGAGGAGCCCTCCTCACTACACTCATAGGGAGACACCAGGCCAAATAATGTGCCCCACTGTCACTGAGGAGCCCTCCTCAATATACATACACAGGGAGACACCAGGCCAAATAATGTGCCCCACTGTCACTGAGGAGCCTCCTCATTACATCATAGGGAGACACCAGGCCAAATAATGTCCCCACTGTCACTGATGAGCCCTCCTTACTACACATAGGGAGACACCAGGCCAAATAATGTGCCCACTGTCACTGAGGAGCCCTCCTCACTATACATCATAGGGGAGACACCAGGCCAAATAATGTCCCCACTGTCACTGAGGAGCCCTCCTCACTACACATAGGGAGACACCAGGCCAAATAATGTGCCCCACTGTCACTGAGAGCCCTCCTCACTATACATCATAGGGAGACACCAGGCCAAATAATGTGCCCCACTGTCACTGATGAAGCCTCCTCACTATACATCATAGGGAGACACCAGGCCAAATAATGTGCCCCACTGTCACTGAGGAGCCCTCCTCACTACACATCAGAGGGAGACACCAGGCCAAATAATGTCCCCACTGTCACTGAGGAGCCCTCCTCACTATACATCATAGGGAGACACCAGGCCAAATAATGTCCCCACTGTCACTGAGGAGCCCTCCTCACTAACATCATAGGGAGACACCAGGCCAAATAATGTACCCCACTGTCACTGAGAGCCTCTCACTAACATCAAGGGAGACACCAGGCCAAATAATGTGCCCCACTGTCACTGAGAGCCCTCCTCACTATACATCATAGGGAGACACCAGGCCAAATAATGTGCCCCACTGTCACTGAGGAGCCCTCCTCACTATACATCATAGGGAGACACCAGGCCAAATAATGTACCCCACTGTCACTGAGGAGCCCCTCCTCACTATACATCATAGGGAGACACCAGGCCAAATAATGTGCCCCACTGTCACTGAGGAGCCCTCCTCACTACACTATAGGGAGACACCAGGCCAAATAATGTGCCCCACTGTCACTGAGGAGCCCTCCTCATATACATCACAGGGAGACACCAGGCCAAATAATGTGCCCACTGTCACTGAGGAGCCCTCCTCACTATACATCATAGGGAGACACCAGGCCAAATAATGTGCCCCACTGTCACTGAGGAGCCCTCCTTCACTACACACATCAGAGGAGACACCAGGCCAAATAATGTACCCCACTGTCACTGATGAGCCCTCCTCACTATACATCATAGGGAGACACCAGGCCAAATAATGTGCCCCACTGTCACTGAGGAGCCCTCCTCACTACACATCAAGGGAGACACCAGGCCAAATAATGTGCCCCACTGTCACTGAGGAGCCCTCCTCACTATACATCATAGGGAGACACCAGGCCAAATAATGTGTCCCCACTGTCACTGATGAGCCCTCCTCACTATACATCATAGGGAGACACCAGGCCAAATAATGTGCCCCATGTCACTGATGAGCCCTCCTCACTACACATCACAGGGAGACACCAGGCCAAATAATGTGCCCCACTGTCACTGAGGAGCCCTCCTCACATACATCATAGGGAGACCCAGGCCAAATAATGTGCCCCACTGTCACTGATGAGCCTCCTCACTACACATCATAGGGAGACACCAGGCCAAATAATGTGCCCCACTGTCACTGAGGAGCCCTCCTCACTACACATCATAGGGAGACACCAGGCCAAATAATGTACCCCACTGTCACTGATGAGCCCTCTCACTATACATCATAGGGAGACACCAGGCCAAATAATGTGCCCCACTGTCACTGAGGAGCCTCCTCCTCACTACACATCATAGGGAGACACCAGGCCAAATAATGTACCCCACTGTCACTGAGGAGCCCTCCTCACATACATCATAGGGAGACACCAGGCCAAATAATGTACCCCACTGTCACTGAGGAGCCCTCCTCACTATACATCATAGGGAGACACCAGGCCAAATAATGTGCCCCACTGTCACTGAGGAGCCCTCCTCACTATACATCATAGGGAGACACCAGGCCAAATAATGTGCCCCACTGTCACTGAGGAGCCCTCCTCACTACACATCAGAGGGAGACACCAGGCCAAATAATGTGCCCCACTTTCACTGAGGAGCCCTCCTCACTACACATCATAGGGAGACACCAGGCCAAATAATGTACCCCACTGTCACTGATGAGCACTCCTCACTATACATCATAGGGACACACCAGGCCAAATAATGTGCCCCACTGTCACTGAAGAGCCCTTGTCACTATACTTCAGAGGGAGACACCAGGCCAAATAATGTGCCCCACTGTCACTGATGAGCCCTTGTCACTATACATCATAGAGATACACCAGGCCAAATAATGTGCCCCACTGTCACTGAAGAGCCCTTGTCACTATACATCAGAGGGATACACGAGGCCAAATAATGTACCCCACTGTCACTGATGAGCCCTTGTCATTATACATCATAGGGATACACCAGGCCAAATAATGTGCCCCACTGTCACTGATGAGCCCTTGTCACTATACATCAGAGGGAGACACCAGGCCAAATCATGTACCCCACTGTCACTGATGAGCCTCTTCACTACACACATCAGAGGGAGACACCTGACCAAATACGTGGGGGCAGTGCATATGCACATCCACTCCTTAATGAGAGTGCTGGAGATATCCATAGACATAGTTAAACATGTGGAAGAAGGTGCTCTGATCAGATGAGACCAAAGTAGAACTTTTTGGGGTATAAATGAAAAACGTCATATGTGGTGGAAACTAACACTGCACTTCACCCTAAAAATAGCATCCCTACCGTCACACATGGTGGTGGCAGCATATTGCTGTGGGGATGATTTTCTTCAGTATGAACAGGGAAGCTGGTCAGAGTCGTTGGGAACATAAATGGAGCTAAATACAGGGCAATCCTGGAGGAAAACCCCTTTTGCACTCATATTTAGTGAGTTGTTTTTTTACCTCGGTATCTGTAGCCAAAGCCAGAAGTGGAATAATCAGGGTATGGACACACTGGTGTCAAAATCGGACAATTGCAATGCGAGAAAATCTTGCATTGCACTCGGACCAATGTTAATGCCTGAGAGCACATTGGCGTGTGTCGGACGCTTTTTTCACATCCAGATTCTGGATGTGGAAAAAGTTGCAACATGCTGCGACAGTATGCGATTCACGCGCCAATACAAGTCTATGGGTCCGACAAAAGCACGGACCGCACATGGACCGCACACGGACCATCCGAGTGTGATGCGTTTTTTTCACAGCTGAAACCCTCAGAAACGTGTAATAAGCACTAATAAGGAGGCGTCACATGACTAATCAGGAAGTAACAGGCTGCAGAAGTCGGACAACTCCTGGAAGCAAGCCTCCATGGATCCCAGACAGCATGTCCCACCACATAAATGTTGAGATGATGATCGTCCTGGTCCAGGAGAGGCCAGAGTTGTGGGACCCCAGAGACCAAGGATATGCCGACAGGAGGAATAAAGATGCATCCTGGACTTACATCACAGGCAACTGTTCCCTTGTTATGAGAACAGTTCCCGTGACGTGCAGATAAACCTTGGTAGTGTATACTTTTTTAATTTCGCCAAACTTGGTTAATAGGAATAGTGGTGTAAGTGTGTAATCCATGTGATGTAGCCAATGCCATATCAAATTTTTTTTTTTAATGCAGTGGACATGGTAGCTAAGCGATGGAGAAGTTGCCGGGACCAATACCGGCGAGAAATAAAGAATATGCCACCAAGTGGCTCTGATGCGCTGAGGAAGCGGCAGTATTTATATTTCCAGCGGCTCCCTTTCATTGCACCTGTGATGGACCTGAGACCGTATGTATTTGGCATAAAATTCTGTGTTCATGATATGTCACTGTTTTTGAAGACTAGTGTAGCCATAGTTGTAACTCTGATTTGTAGAACTGACAGCAACTTGAGAAACCCTTCTGCCTCAGAGTTGGAGAACCCACACAGAATGACCTGGCAATTCTGGTGATGAGGGCTTGGGCCCCTACAGTATCTCAAGAAGATCCCGTGGCATCATCTAGTGCAGCAGTCCCTGAGTCGCAGTGGTCTGAAGAGCCATCACAAGTCTCACCTTTGTCGGATTCCCAACCCCAGATTCCAGTGGAGCAAGGACAAAGTGCCAGACCCAGTTTGCCTAGACCAAAGTCCTCCCTTTCCTCACTTGTGACACGTAGGGCAAGGCGTCATAGGCAATTCTCTTCCTCCAACCTACGTCACGACGTGTACATGGGGGTCTTGCAGTAACTTGCGAGGGCTGTAAGTGATGATGGTGAGGAATCCTTTGGACGCAGCCTCAGAAGTTATTTGCGTGAGATACCACGGCAACTGAGGCTGCGTGCAAGGGCTGCAGTGCAAATCGTACTGGATGCATGGGTGACACCAAATAATCCCTGTTTGGTGTTCAACTTGCTGGAGCAGTGGCAAAATTCTCCAGACAATTTATTAGGCATGACCGACACCCAGCACACAGCAATAACCTCAGCATCATCATCCTCACAGGCCACACACACTATTGGAAGACCTCCCAATCCTTGTCCGCTATGGCCAACATTTAGGGATATGCTGCCTTTGCAACCTGCCCCAACAGTAGGCCTCAAGGTCACCCAGCCAACAAAACAACCCACAACATACGAGGGCCATACACGACTAATCAGGATCCTGGTCGAACATCACCCAATCACAGGACACACAAGGGGTTCCTTTCCCCCAAGACAGCAGTTATTGGTAGAGTCAACCACAGTATGGCCCTGCATATCAACATCAAAGGCAGGTGAACCAGGGTGCACATATTGGTCATCAGAGGACAGATTTTGTGCGCATGCCACAAACTGCAAGACAGGCCACACAAATCTCTCAACCCATACACCACCAGGATACCATGGAACACACATTACATAGGCCAACACAGCCATCAAACATGGGCTTACGTGATTACATACAGCAGTCACAAGAAATACTTCATGTGCATGGTAGCCAGAGTACTGGTCAGACCCAAGCCAGAACCATCGACCAACCAACCTACACCAACATGTAAAGGTGATGTGTGTGAGTATAGGCATTGTTTACTGTACATGATGACTTATTGTGGCAGTGGCCTTTGTTTTTCTTTAAAAAAAAAAAAAAATAAGGATACATATGAACAAAATATGTTACTGTTGTGATGTTTTATTTGTTTTTCGTGAAAATATTTAAACACAAAAAAAAAAACGTGCTTTCCTTGCATTACTTAAAAACATACATTAAACAATAACAATTTTGTTAAGGGTTATTAAGGCCTCAAATGAGTCTCAGAATGCAATCAGTAACGTTTTCACAGAGCACATCATGAAAGGTATATTGTTGATGCGCCGCCCACAAACATATTTAGGGGCCAGTGACATATTGCTCTTGCCAGGGATCTCAGCCTTGAGGGGACCCAAAAAATTTGGAAATTAATCACACACTTGTAGTTCTGACGGATCATGCCTCAGCCTAATAACCAATACTACCGGAGCATAGGCTGCGTGGGCGCGTGGGTGCATAGATGCGTGGATGTGTGGGTGCATGGATGCGTGGGTGCATGGATGCGTGGGTGCGTGGATGTGTGGGTGCGTGGATGTGTGGGTGTGTAGATGCATGGATGCTTGGGTGCGTGGATGTGTGGATGCATGGGTGCATAGATGCATGGGTGCGTGCATGTGTGGATGCATGGATGTTTGGGTGCATGGATGTGTGGGTGTGTGGATGCATGGGTGCATAGATGCATGGATGCGTGGGTGCATGGATGTGTGGATGCGTGTGTGCATGGGGCACGTGGATGTGTGGGTGCATGGATGCGTGGGTGCATAGATGCGTGGGTGCGTAGATGCATGGATTTGTGGGTGTATGGATGCGTGGGTGCATGGATGCGTGGATGTGTGGGTGCGTGGATGTGTGGGTGCGTATATGCATGGATGTGTGGATGCGTGGATGTGTGGGTGCGTGGATGTGTGGATGCATGGGTGCATAGATGCATGGGTGTGTGCATGTGTGGGTGCGTGCATGCATGGATGTTTGGGTGCATGGATGTGTGGATGCGTGGGTGTGTGGATGCATGGATGCGTGAGTGCATGGATGTGTGGGTGCATGGATGTGTGGGTGCATGGATGTGTGGGTGCGTGGATGCGTGTGTGTGTGGATGCATGGAAGCGTGGATGCGTGTGTGCGTGGGTGCATTGATGCGTGCATGGATGGATGTGTGCGTATGTGTGACTGCATGCGTGGATGTGTGCACGAATGGATGTGTACATGCGTGGATGATGGGTAGATGGATGCAACAATGGATCAAGTGTCCTCTTCTAGTCTCAGGGATCATAGTCATGGTGCACTGTATGACAGATCATTGCCATACAGTGCACCATAACTCTGACCCCAGAGACTGTAGGAAGAGGACACTTGATCCCTTGCTGCAATCTCTGGAGCAAATGCAGTCGAGCATCGTGGGACCTTCATTGTGGACTACGTCTGAGGCGATCGAGCGACGTGAGACCTTCGTTATGGACTACGTCGGATCTTTCTAATAAAGATGGAGTCTGAATTTTGTTTGTGTTTTTTTTTCAAATAAAATCACTTTTGTCTGTGTGTATTTATTGACTACATACCAGAGATTCCTAATGGCGGGTCTAACATTGGCCCAATATTATGAATCTCGGGCTTAGTGCCAGCTGCCAATAAATAGCTGGCATTAACCCCTTTATTACCCAGTTTGCCACCGGCACCAGGGCAACTGGAAGAGCATGGGTACAGCGCCAGAAAGTGGCGCTTCAATGAATGCACCATTTTCTGGAACGGCTGCGGGCTGCAATTCGCAGTATGGGGGGCCCAGAACGCTTGGGCCTCTCCATGCTGCTGATTCCA
The DNA here is from genome assembly GCA_033576535.1 of Allobates femoralis. NCBI lineage: Eukaryota > Metazoa > Chordata > Amphibia > Anura > Aromobatidae > Allobates > Allobates femoralis. The sequence goes on along the minus strand of JARQOC010000004.1, from coordinate 338,518,705 downwards.
GCCCCCAGCTGTCTAGTTGTACCTGGCTGGACCAAAAATATGGCGGAGCCCCACGTCATTTTTTTTCTAGAATTTGTTCTAGAAATAAAAAAATGAGCTTCGCTGTATTTTTGTTTGCCAGCCAGGTACAACGAGGCAGCTGGGGGTTGGTGGCAGTCCGTAGCTGCCAAGTTGTACCTGGCTGGACCAAAAATATGGCGAAGCCCCACGTCATTTTCTTTTATTACTTCTACCAATAAAATGACATGGAGCTTTGCCATATTTTTGGTAGCCAGCCAGGTACAACTTGGCAGTTGGGGGGCTGCAATCCTCATCGTGGAGAAATCCAAATGTTGTGGGCCCCCCCACGCTGCAAATTTCAACCCACAATTGTTAGCGGACACCATGTTGCGTATGAAGAGCCCCTGTGTGCCTAAACATTGGAGCTCCCCCACAAGTGACCCCATTATGCATCTGGATTTGTTCCTTGGGGGGTCTAGTTTCCAAAATGGGGTCACTTGTGGGGGAGCTCTAATATTCAGGCACACAGGGGCTCTCCATACGCGACATGGTGTCTGCTAACAATTCCAATTGTTAGCGGACACCATGTCGCGTATGGAGAGCCCCTGTGTGCGTCAGCATTGGAGCTCCCCCACAAGTGACCCCATTTTGGAAACTAGACCCCCAAGGAACAAATCTAGATGCATAATGAGCACTTTGAAGCCTCAGGTGCTTCACAATTTGATCCATAATAATAAAAAAATAAGATTTTTGTGGAAGAAAAATATTTTTTTCATTTTTACGGATCAATTTGTGAAGCACCTGGGGCTTCAAAGTGCTCATTATGCATCTAGATTTGTTCCTTGGGGGGTCTAGTTTCCAAAATGGGGTCACTTGTGGGGGAGCTCCAATGCTGAGGCACACAGGGGCTCTCCAAACGCGACATGGTGTCCGCTAACAATTTGAATGGAAATCAGCTCAAATTGTTAGCGGACACCATGTCGCGTTTGGTGAGCCCATGTGTGCCTCAACATTGGAGCTCCCCCACAAGTGACCCCATTGATTGACAAATGAGTGGCAGCAAATCAGTGCAGTCTTGACACCAGGAGAAGGGTGCTAGTCTGTCGGATCGCAGTAGGAATGAAAAAATCTTAATCGCACCCCACTAGCACCTCACTAGCACCACACTAGCACCACACTAGCATCACACTAGCATCACACTCGCACTTGCACCGCACTCGCACTACTACACGCAACAAACTCGCATCAATATCGCGCTTCAAAAAACGCGCCGTTTTGGAGGGATCAGTGTGCCTTCAGCCTAAAGAGGATAGTAGTGATCACACAGTGACTACACCTGGACAAAGAACTAGCTAGCTTGCAAACAACAGAAACTGACATTAACTCTTAAATTGCGAAAGGATAAAAACACATTTAATATGAAGCCTCATGAGACAGAGGTCCCAAAACTGTCACAAGTGTCCCAAATAAGAGAGACCATTGTGACAGGGGGAGGCACAAACACTGCTGGGGAGAGGCACATACAATGCTGTGGTGGGGGCACATACACTGCTGGGGGGCACATAGGCTGGGGGGCACATACACTGCTGAGGTGGGGGCACATACGCTGTTGGGGGAGGCACATACACTTTTGGGGGATATATAGGTTTCTGTGGGTCACAAAGACTGCGCATACACGCAAAGGCTGCTGGGGATGGGGCACATGGGCTTTGGGGGGCACGTGGGCTGCTGATATGGGAGCACATAGGCTGGGGGGTGCATACACTGCTGGAGGGCACATAGGCTGGAGGGTTGGCACATACACTGCTGGGGGGCACGTAAGCTGCTGGGGTGGGCGCACATGGAGCACTTCTTGTGCTACTGCTCCTCTTCATCAGTAAGTCGAGACTAACCCACAGACCATTCTCACGCTGGTACTGGCCGGCGTGAGGATGTGATTCTTCAATGTTGCATACACAGCGTTCAATACTGAACTCTGTGTCCTTGCAGGGCATATGCTGATTTAAAGGTCCAGCACCCGCAAAGTGCAGCTGCCATCCCAAGCACCGAGGGATGGAGGAAAGAGTCGTTTGTGGGCCACAGAGGTTCCCCATAAATGTACAAACATATTCAGCCAAATAAAGACTCTTAAAACAGACACAGCAATGTTACAGGAGACACACTTGAGCAGGACTTTTTCTGCATGAACAAGATGTAGGTAGTAGCAGTGTATGGATTGGTAGCAATGGGGAGAAAGGAGGGAGTACTGATTTTAATACACAAATATTTAATGCACACAGTAAGATCAGAAACCAAAGACCAAGAGGGGAGATACATGCATTTTAACATATTCAGTCCAAGAGAGGACATCTATCTGCATAATATTTATGCAAAATAAAATTCTAAATAAAATTCCATGAAACGACTAAACATATAAAACGTTGGGGGGAGACTTCAATACACAGTCACTAATAGAAGGAGATAGGAATGAGAGAGGTATCAAAATAAAAGGAGCATAAGAAAAAACACTGTCAAAACTGATGGACAACACAAAGTTGTTAGACACATGTTGTAGCTGACCCACCCCAAGGCCGTGGGGACTCGGTGCCCGGGCGTTTACTGTAAGGGGATGTCACTGGTGGCCTGCCCGGGGCCGTGGCCCTGGTGGTCGCTTAAAAAAAGGGGAGGTTGTTTGAGGGATAAAAATAAAAGAAAAATAAAGTCTCGTGACGCCACCTGTGGACTCTGGTGAAGGCACCAGCGCTGCCGGCAGACCTCGGGGGACGGTGGGTAGGCAGCCAGATGTTGTAGCTCCCCGCAGGAGGAGTGGGGTCCCCAGGGCAGCGATGCAGTGGTACGGTTTGCACAGAGAGATGGTTCAGTAACCGGGCCGCAGCTAGTCTCTGGGACGTACGGGATTCAGGCTGGAATGACTGACACACATGCAAGGAATAGTTTTTGTACCTTTTCTGTTGTTATATCAGGCACTGTCCAGGTTAGGCTGGCTTCACACCATGGTGTGATCCGGTCCGGGGCTGTCCGGGATGACCCTGACAGCCCCGGACCGGATCAGCACACAGAACCGGAGCAAATGTGCCCTCCGGTCCTGTGTGCAGTCGGATGCTGCTAATTGCAGCCGCAGATGCTGACTTTTCAAGACCTGAAACAACAGCGGCGTGCAGCTGCCAGTGTCCAGCTCCGGGAGAATCCGGACGAATCTGGGATCTGGCAAATTGGGGAGATTTTTCTCCCCGGACAAAAAAATTATGCATCATTTTTGTGTTCGGAGAGATTAATCCGTATTCTCCTGGATTGTCCCGGAGTGGTGAAACCGGATGGCAGAGAGCCCATAGGCTGCTATGGGGCCAAAAACTGGTCCGGGGCTGTCTGGTTTACACCGGACAGCCCCGGATCAAAAAAACTGTGGTGTGAAGCCAGCCTTATACTCCAGTTTTTTCCCTGATCAGGTTCGATCAGGTTTGTGTGTCAAAACAAGGAGTGTCTCCAAAACTCAGAACAGGTGTCAATCTTTCAATTAAACTTTTTCTCTGCAAATTCCTCTCCTCCTTCCTCTCCTGGTTTTGTCACACAAACCGGATGAAATCTGATCAGGGAAAAAACTGCAGTGTAAAACCAGCCTTAGGCTGGGTTCACACTTGCGTATGCAAGCGCAGCGCACCGAACGCAGCCAAACGCTTGCACACTGCGTTCCTATGTTTAACATGAGAACGCATGTGTCTGCATTTGGCTACGTTTGCGCTCGGATGCGCACAATTTGTGCACCCTCCGAGCGCACTCTGAACGCAGCATGTTGCATTTTTTGTGCGTTTGCGGGCGCTTGTTTTATCTGCAAGCGCCCGCAAGCGCACAAAAAATGCATGGATCTCAATGGACCTGCAGTGTCCTCCACATGACAGCGCAGGAGAACGCTGCGGATCTCATTGAAATCTCTCCTGATGGCTGCCGGAGATCAGCGGCAGCCACCAGAAGATCAGCTAGAGCCGCCGCTGCTCTCCCGCCGGTGTCAACGCAGGAGATTTGAAGTAACAGCTGATCTGACAGCTGTTTAAATCTCCCGCGCCAACACCGAATATTTGAGGTCGGCAAGGGAGATTTGAAGCAGTGATCAGCTGTTTCATATATCCTGCACCGATATCACCCTATTCGGTGTCGGCGCGGGAGATTTAAACAGCTGCTAGATCAGCTGTTACTTCAAATCTCCTGCGCTGACACCAGCGGGAGATCAGCTGTGCCGGGAGGAGGAGATCTCTGCCACTGATCTCCTCCTCCCGGCCGCCCCCGAGACAGCTGATTGGCTGGGGGGCTGCATACTAATGTGAATGCATGCGGAGATTCTCCGCTGTATTCACATCAGTATGGGCTGCGTTTGCACTGCGTATGCGTCTGCATGCCCTGTGCATGCAGACACATATGCAAAAGTGAACCCATCCTTAGGCTGGTTTCACATTGCGTTTAAGTTAAATCTGATGCTGTCTGATGAAAATCGGACAGCATCGGATCCGAATCAGTCCCCATGTTATCCAATGGAGATCGGATCGGATTAGGCATAATTGCCATCCGATTTGCGTCTGATTCAATTCTGTCCGATGTTTTTCAGGAGCCAAAATCGTAGACTGCTGCGATTTTGGCTCCTGAAAAAAATCGGAGAGAATCGGATCGGAGGCAAATCGGATGGCAATTATGCCAAATCTGATCTGATCCCTTTAACATGGGGCCCTATGGAGCAGGGTCCAAGGAAACATCTGATGTCTCCTCGGACCTGATTTTAGTGTACTGAGCATGCTCAGTACATGTTCAGTACACTACAACTATTGTGTGCTGCCTAATTTCACTTCCTCAATGTATATACATACAATGCGGAATTGAAATATAACAAAAATCAAGTGTTTAAAATAAAAAATCTTTATTCTCACCTGCCAGTGCTCCCCCGGTGTCTCCATCAGCTCCCGCTCGGTAAACAGGACCTGTGATGATGTCACAACCCGATCAGCTGATCGGGTCACATGAGCGGTTACCGCGGTAACCGCTCATGTGACCCGATGACGCTTCTGACATCATTGCAGGTCCTGTAAAATCGATTGGGAGCTCTATGGACGCGCTGGGGGAGTGCTAGCAGGTGAGAATAAAGATTTTTTATGTTGGAATGACAGGAGGAGCGGAGAGGAGAGGAGGGGAAAACAGGGGGACCGCAGGGGGAAAACAAGGGGACAGCAGGGGACAACAGGGGAACAGCAGGGGGACAACGAGATGACAGGAGGCAGAGAGGAGGGGGAGCGAGGTGACAGGAGACCAAACTGATCCTGCAAAATGTCAGAATCGGATGCCTATTTGGCATCCGATTGCAGGGTTCAGTTTGGATCCGATGCTGTCTGATTTTCATCGGACAGCATCGGATTTAACTTAAACGCAATGTGAAACCAGCCTTGGAAAGGGGGCCTTGGAGTTGTTGGTCAAGTTACTGTTTCAATTAATGTAACTAAAAAGATAAACACAGGGATTTTATATGTTCATGTTGGTTTTTCTTTTTGGTGGAAGATTCTCTGGAGAATGATTTTTAAATATAAAAACAAATCACACATCATATGTATATTTGTATGCTTTTTTTTAATAAAGACGGTTATAAGAAGAAAAAGGTAAAACAGCGGAGGATCTCAAAAATAAAAAACAATAAAAAATTTTTAGCTCCTTACCTCCTAAAAACGTTCAATTTTTGGAAATGTAGCTCTTCATTAAGGGTGGCTTCACACTTGCGTTTGTGCCTGCATGCGTATGTGAACGCAGCGGAGAATCTCCACATGCGTTCACATTAGTATGCACCCCGGCCAACCAATCAGCTGTCTCGGGAGCAGCCGGGAGGAGGAGATCAGCGGCAGAGATCTCCTCCCTGCCGCCGCTGCTCTCCCGCCTGTATCAGCGAGGGAGATTTGAAGATACAGCTGATCTGACAGCTGTTTAAATCTCCCGCGCCGACATCGAATAGTGTGATATCGGTGCAGGAGATAAGAAACAGCTGATTGCTGCTTCAAATCTCTCGCGTCGACATCACCTGTTCGGTGTCGGCGCGTGAGATTTAAACAGCTGACAGATCAGCTGTATCTTCAAATCTCCCTCGCTGATACAGGCGGGAGATCAGTGGAGGCTGTAGCTGATCTCCCGGTGGCCGCCGCTGATCACCGGCGGCCACCGGGAGAGATTTCTATGAGATCCACAGCGTTCTCCTGCGCTGTCATGCGGAGGACACTGCGGATCCATTGACTTCAATGCATTGTTTGTGCGCTTGCGGGTGCTTGCAGATAAAACAAGCGCCCGCGAACGCACAAAAAATGCAACATGATGCGCTCGGAGGGCGCTCGGAGGGTGCACAAATTATGCGCATCCGAGTGCAAACGCAGCCAAACGCAGGCACATGTGTTCCCATGGTAAACATAGGAACGCAGTGCGCAAGCGTTTTGCTGCGTTCGGTGCGCTGCGTTCCAAACACAAATGTGAAGGCACCCTAAGCCATGAAAACCTTCAGGCAGTAATAACAATAGCCAAGGTCCAATTTCCAGGAGATTGTGCATCGGTATCAGACACATATGTTGCCTCTCAGTGTGGCTTGCAGCGTCCTGTTAAATGCAATGGATATTGGACCTTTGCTAGTGTCGGTGAGTTTTTCTGAATTTTTAGTCCAGTTAGTGTGTTTTTTTTTAGTAGTAATCACAACCATTCCTAAACCCGAGAAACCCTCAAACACTCCTGGTAATTTTAGGCCTATCTCCTTAATAAACTGTGACCTAAAAATATTCTCTAAAATCCTCATAGCGAGAATAATGTCTGTCCTTCTCTCTCAGATAGCGCCTGACCAGGTTGAGTTTGTCCCTGTGAGACAAGCCAAGGATTGCACTAGAAGAGTAATACTGTAGATTTGTTGGAGATAATGGAGACTAATAAACTTCCTGGTGTACTTCTGTCTCTTGACACCAAGAAGGCGTTTTATAGAGTGCACTGGTGTTATATGGGTATGGGTGAGGTTCTGTATAAAGTTGGTTTTGTGGGAGATATTAAAAAGGCTATACATAGGGGACCTGGCAATCTCTGACCATAGTCTAATTATTCTGACATTGCGAGACGCCTACCCAAGGGGCATGGCCATTCTTTGGAGGTTCCCCCACTTCTTACAGAGGGACCAAGATTTTGCTAAATTAATGGTGGACGGAATGCTCCGAACTGAATAGGCAAGCGGAATCTGACCATGCCCTCTTTTGGTAGACCACCAAAGTTGTACTTAGAGGTAAAATTATAGCACATACAGCCACATTGAAAAGAAAAACAAATGCGCAATATTTAACTGCGAGCCACTTAGTTAAACAAGCATACATGATGTTCCAGGAGCAACCCTAGCCCCTAAATAAATGACTGTGGCTGGAAGTGAAGCTGGAATATGACGCATGGGCCAAAAAGAGGGAACTCTTTGGGAAATCACTAAAGGCCCTGTCACACCTGGTGACGGGGCTGGAGATGTCGGCGGCGACTGGCGGGTGCGCGCACATTTTTGGCGCCCCGCCAGCGTCGCCGTCCCTCATTTACATGGGGTGACATCTCCAGCCCTGCGCCGGCAAGCTGACAGGCGGCATCGCTGCCGAGGTGTCTGAAAACCCCAGCAGCGATGCAGGACAATGGGAGCCTATGGCTCCCATCGCTTGACAGGTCGCCGGCGGCCGGTTACATGGGGCGATGTGTGCACATCGCCCCAGATCAGTCGCCTGGTTTCAGAGCACTGATTTGAAACCAAACAACCTCCCGGCGGCGCCCCTTTACATGAGGCGACGCAGGGGCGAGGTCGCCGCCGATAGGCCACGCCCCTAAATCGCATATGTAATTGGCAGCGATGTCGCCCCGTGTGACGGGGCCTTTAGAGATGCCAAGTTATACAAATACGGGGGCAAGGCAGGCCGACCGTTGGCTAACATAGCTAGGGGGAAATGCAATACGATGTTGGTGACAGCCCTCAAAAAAAGGGATAATACGCTGACGACCAATCTGTGAGAGATCAATAACATTTTGGGCAAGTTTTATTACACTCTTTATAAAACTAAACAGACCGACAAACAGGCGGGAGGAAGATGGCTACAAGGGGTGAACCGCTCAGAGATTTCGGGAGAGGACTTTCTAAACGGGGAGATAACGGAAGGAGAAATCTCTAAAGTCATTGGGGAATTCAACATACACAAAGCCCCAGGTCCGGATGGACTTCTACAAAATCTTGAAGGATCAGGTCTTGCCCCACCTAAAGGGGCTTTATAGTGGCTTCCTGGGGTGGGGGGCATACTTGACCACATGAACGTAGCTTACATAAAACTCATACCTAAGGGCAACAAACCATCAGACAACCCTGTCAACTTTCATCCTATTTCACTTATTAATCAATACCTAAAATTAATAGTGAAAATCATGGCGGACCAAATAGCATTTATACTTCCAAGACTGTTAGGACCGGAACGGGCAGGCTTTGTTAAGGGGAGGTCGGCAGTGGGTAGCATACGTAGATCAATGATGATACTCGAAGCGGTCAGGTTGGGTGCGGGAATAGATGAGGGGAGCTCCGGCCATGGTCATGTTGGAAGCGGAAAAAGCATTTGATAGTGTCAGCTGACCAAGGCTGGAGCTAGTCTTGGATAAGATTGGGTTACAGGGGGCGTTTGGAATGTTTTTGACCTTGATTTATAGTAATTCAAGACCAAGGGTACATACACCTGGTTTTCTGTCTAATGTGATCCAACTAGGGAGGAGCACCTGACAGGGCTGCCTCCTCTTGCTACTCTTATTTGATCTATCAATAGAACCACTCTAGATTTATCAACGAGGGTCACAGCTTTCAGGGTAGGCAGTAGAAATATCAGATCCAATTTTTTATGCAAATGACATCCTTTATATGGCAGATCCGCAAAAGGACTTATCTGATTTCTTACAACAGTTAGAGATCTTTGGAGAGTTCTCAGGGTTCAAGCTGAACAAATCTTAATGTGAGGTTATGTTCCTCGGATACGGGGACTCAAATAGTCAAGTGAGAAGAGAGACCTGGGGAAACTTATATGGCATACCGATAACTAATAAGGCAATCGGATACTTAGGCATATATCTCGGGAAAGATACAAGAGACATCTATAGACTAAATTACACCCACTTGATCACCAAAATTGAGCAGGAGCTAGGGAGATGGAGAGATTTGCCGCTATCATTAATAGAGAGAAGTCACCTGGTCAAAATGCCTAGCTTTCCTGGTTTGTTGTACTCACTTCAAACCGTCCCCCTACTCCTTTACCACACTGACATCAACTGACTAAACAGAGCCTTCTCGACATTTCTTTGGAGGGGTAGAAGATGTAGGATCAAAGAGCGCACCCTGATGTTCTCCAGAGATGACGGGGGTCATCTCCAATATTCGGGGATACAACTTAGCCTGCACTCCGAGACACATAATTGATTGGTTTAGACACACTAACAAACATTCAGATTATTCCCTAGAGTCAGAATGGTGCAGTCCATGGAATCCAGTGGCAAAACTTCACGGAAGGGATGATGCATTGTTTAAAACATGGAGAGCAAGGGGAGAAGCTGCTCTGAGAGACCTTATGCAGACGCAGGAGTCTAGGTGGATGACTGCCGAGGAAACATTCAATAGATGGCGGCTTGGCTCGAGGCACATCTTACAATAAACACAACTTAGGCGTCATTTATTCACCCACTTACATGATCTGAGTAAAGAGTGTTGCTCATCCGAGCTAGATGACCTTCATACTAGAGATATCTCGGAAGTAACCATTTCTACCATTTACTTGACGTTAAGACGTGACTTGATACCGTTAATTGACGTTAAGACACGACTTGATACAGTTGGGTCCGAAAAGGATCTTTAAAAGGTGGGAAACCAGACTACAGGATGAGGAGATAGGTGACACAATACTGGCTGGATGGAAAGACCTATGTAAACATATACACAATGAAAAGTGGAGGGACACATACTTCCGACTAATACATAGGGCAATTTTAGGCTTCAACTTGCCAACTTCAGCGGAGCACTTGGACAGGCAACAATCTTGTCCGAAGTGTGGGACAGATAAAGTAGACATGTTCCATGGGATCTGGGAATGCAGGCAAATACTTTGAGCATGGAGGGTGGTGGGGGAGTGCACACAAAACATGCTCTCGGGTCAGCCCCCATTAGACAATAGATTATGGGTATTCCATAATGTGGGTGACTTGGGTTTCTCCAAACCACTGGTGACGTTGCTACATACTATAGTGATAATCCACAAACGCCTCATTTTACGACATTGGCTGGACTCATGAGCCCCGACACCTTCAGAGTTGGTGAAGGAATTGAAGGGGATTATGTTGCGTGAGAAAGTGGAGGCCGAGGGAGACAGAGTTAATAAGACATCTAAATTTTTTACAAAATAGAAAGACTTCATATTATCAGTTTACTAGAGACAAGATTAACCAACTGGTACATCCCTTCCGTAACATGTCCTGGTATAGTTTGGAGGACTTGCAGGGTACGCTTGGAAGGCTAAAGATACCAGAAGATATTCCTATAGCGGGGAATGGCGTCACGGGTCCAGGCGGAGATACATAATTTATAGTGGCTGTCTCTGGATGGTGAGGACTGAGTAGAACGATGAGATTGGGGTAGATTTTGAATGTTACATGTTGACCAGAGAGGGTGGATGGGGGTGGGAGAGAAAGGGTGCCAAACAATTATAAATTGCACTTGTACCACATGTTTTCAAGAACATTGTCTATCACCAAACGTTGTGAATGGTGGTGCAAATTGAAGAGTTTGTCAAATTTACCTATATGGTTGTATTGTATTGTATTACTGCACTTTGAAAATTAATAAAAGATTAACCCTACATCTACAGGTTAATAGCATTATACAATGTGAAAGGTTCACTTTAATCATGATGACATGGTGAGGTGGTCCTTTTAAAGTTGGCTGAGCCTGCAGATCATCTATTTAGTTTGGCCTTTTCTCCAGGTAACATTTCCAGTAGCAGCTTTTTCTCTTAACCCACTGAAAACACATGAATATTCATGTCAACGGAGAAGTCGGGAGTGGGGTCTACAGCCTTGGCCCATATTCAGAATTCTATATAAGTTGTATAGTGGACTAGGTCCAGAATACAGGGGCAGTGTTATTCTATGGCTTACTCCTCCAGGAGATGAATGCATATAGTGGATTCCAAATATTATGCCCTACAATAAAGGGTTACGTTCATATCATTGACTAAATCAGGGGTCTCAAACAAGCAGCATGCGGCCCCCGGGGCTTCAAAGTGTGGCCCGCGGTATCGTGGAAAATGTAAGGACGCCGAGATCTACTGTGCAGGGGCGGCCACGGTGCACTGTGTAAGGGGCAGCCATGGTGTAGTGTGCTGGGGACTGCAGCTTTATTATCACTTCCTACGACAAGTTCCGAGCCTCCTTCCCTCAGCTACCTCAATGGAAGCTGGCGGTCCAATCAGATCACAGACTCGCAATTGATGTCGATCAATCAGAAACCTCAAGTGACGTCATACGCCGACATCACTTGCGGGTCTGTGATCTGATTGGCCCACCAGCTTCCATTCATGTAGCTGAAGGAAGGAGGCTCGGAGCTTGTCGTAGCGGCCGCAGGAAGTGATAATAAAGCCACAGTCCCCAGCACTATGCACCATGGCGATCCCTTACACAGCGCACAATGGCGGCCCCTTACACAGCGCACCGTGGCGGTCCCTTACACAGCGCACTGTGGCGGTCCCTTACACAGCGCACCATGGGGGGCCTTATACAGCGCACCGTGGCGGTCCCCTGCACAGTGGATCCCGACATCGTTAAGGTGTGTGTGAGAGAAAGTGTGACTGTGTGTATGACAGTGTGTGTGTGTATGAGAAAGTGTGTGTGTACGTGTGTATGAGAAAGTGTGTGTGTACGTGTGTATGAGAAAGTGTGTGTGTATGGGAGTGTGTGTGTATGAGAGTGTGTGTATGAGAGTGTGTATGAGAAAGTGTATGTGTGCATGAGTGTGTGTATGAGAAAGTGTGTATTTATGAGTGTGTGTGTGTATGAGTGTATATGTATGAGAGTGTGTGTGAGTGCGTATGAGAGTGTGTGTATGTGAATGTGTATATGAGTGTGTGTGTATGTGTGTATGAGAAAGTGTGTGTATGAGTGTATGTATGAGAGTGTATATGTATGAGAGTGTGTGTATGAGTGTATGTATGAGAGTGTATATGTATGAGAGTGTGTGTGAGTGCGTATGAGTGTGTGTATATGAGTGTGTGTATATGAGAAAGTGTGTGTGTGTACGAGAGTGTGTGTATAGGAGTGTATATGAGTGTGTGTATATCAGTGTGTATGAGAAAGTATGTGTGTATGAGTGTGTGTATGGGTACCGTCACACCTGGCCATATTGGCGGCGATTTCATAGGCGACGCAGGGGCATGGCCTATCGCCGCCGACATCGCCTCTGCATCGCCTAATGTAAAGAGGCGACGTCGACGCCTTAGAGTTGTCACCTGGTTTCCCAGCACTGCTCTGAAACCAGGCTAGCACTCTGGGGCGATGTGTACACATCGCCCCATGTAACATGGGGACGGTGATGTTACAGGCGATGGAAGCCATAGGCTCCCATGTTACAGGATCGCCACTAGCTTTTTTGGACACCCCAGCGGCAATGGCGCCTGCAACATTGCCGGAAGTATCGCCGCGTGTAAACACGCGACGGCGACGCTGGCGGGGCGCCAAAATCGTGTGCGTTCCCGTGCGTCGCCGGTGATATCTCCGGCGACATCTCCAGGTGTGACGGTACCCTTAGAGGGTGTATGTGTATATGAGTGTGTATGTATGAGAGTGTGTGTGTGTATGAGAGTGTGTGTGAGTGCGCATGAGAGTGTGTGTATGAGTGTGTGTGTATAATAGTGTGTATATGTGTATGTAGGAGTGTGTACGAGTGTGTGTGTATGAGAGTCTGTGTAAAAGTGTGAGTATGTGAGTGTGTATGAGAAAGTGTGTGTGTATGAGTGAGTGTGTGTGTATGAGTGTGTGTATGAGAAAGTGAGTGGGTGTATATGAGTGTGCGTGTGTGTTTATCTGCGTGTGTGTGTATGTGTGTGTCAGCGTGTATGAGCATGTGTGTGTGTGAGACTGTGTGTATAAGAGTGGATGTGTGCGAGTGTATGAGAGTGTGTTTATCAGAATGTGTATAAGTGTGTGTGTATCTGCGTGTGTGTGTATTACTACAAGAGGACCAGGGTGAGGACATTACTACAAGAAGAGGACCAGGATGGGGGCATTACTACAAGATGAGGGTCAGAATGGGGACATTATTACAAGAAGGGGGCCAGGATGGGGACATTACTGCAAGCGAAGACCAGGATGGGGACATTACTACAAGAAGGTGATCAGGATTGGGGACATTAATATAGGATGGGGACCAGTATGAGGACATTACTACAAAAAGGGGACTAGGATGGGGACATTACTACAAGGGAAGACCAGGATGGGGACATTACTACAAGAAGGGAACTACGGTGGGGACATTACTAAAAGGAGATCAGGATATGAACATTACTACATTGAGCGAAAAATTCTGGAATTACTAAAAATGTTACTTATTAATGCGGCCCCCCAATATCAATTTTTTTCTATGTGCGGCCCACCAACCCAGCCGAGTTTGAGACCCCTAGTCTAAATGACGGAATGGAAAGCTGATACGGTCATATTTTTTAAAGGGGTTGTCTTCTTGGCTCCTAATTGTTGTTATTAAAAACAAAATGAGCATTACACCCCCTCCCTGGGTCCAGCGATGAGTCTGCCCAACCGATCCCATTATCCGGTCCAGCGCTAAGTCTGCTCCACTGCTCCCATTCTCCGATCCAGGGCTGAGTCTGCCCCACCACTCCCATTCTCAAGTCCAACGCTGAGTCTGCCCCACAGCTCTCATTCTCCGACACAGCGCTGAGTCTGCCCCACTGCTCCCGTTTTCTGGTCCAGTGTTGACTCTGCTCCACCGCTCCCGTTCTCTGGTCCAGTGCTCAGTATGCCCCACTGCTCCTGTTCTCTGGTCCAGTGCTGAGTCTGCCCCACTGCTCCCGTTCTCCAGTCCAGTGCTGACTCTGCTCCACTGCTCCCGTTCTCTGGTCCAGTGCTGAGTCTGCCCCACCGCTCCCGTTCTCTGGTCCAGTGCTGACTCTGCTCCACTGCTCCCGTTCTCTGGTCCAGTGCTGAGTCTGCCCCACCGCTCCCGTTCTCTGGTCCAGTGCTGACTCTGCTCCACTGCTCCCGTTCTCCTGTCCAGTGCTGAGTCTGCCCCACTGCTCCCGTTCTCTGGTCCAGCACCGAGTCTGCCCCACCGCTCCCGTTCTCTGGTCCAGTGCGGAGTCTGCCCCACCGCTCCCGTTCTCTGGTCCAGTGCGGAGTCTGCCCCACCGCTCCCATTCTTTGGTCAAGTGTTGACTCTGCTCCACTGCTCCCGTTCTCTGGTCCAGTGCTGACTCTGCTCCACTGCTCCCGTTCTCCTGTCCAGTGCTGAGTCTGCCCCACTGCTCCCGTTCTCTGGTCCAGCACCGAGTCTGCCCCACCGCTCCCGTTCTCTGGTCCAGTGCGGAGTCTGCCCCACCGCTCCCGTTCTCTGGTCCAGTGCGGAGTCTGCCCCACCGCTCCCATTCTTTGGTCAAGTGTTGACTCTGCTCCACTGCTCCCGTTCTCTGGTCCAGTGCTGACTCTGCCCCACTGCTCCCGTTCTCTGGTCCAGGGCTGAGTCTGCCCCACCACTCCCTTTCTCTGCTCCAGTGCTGACTCTGCCCCACCGCTCCCGTTCTCTGGTCCAGTGCAGAGTCTGCCCCACCGCTCCCGTTCTCTGGTCCAGTGCGGAGTCTGAGCCACCGCTCCCATTCTTTGGTCAAGTGTTGACTCTGCTCCACTGCTCCCGTTCTCTGGTCCAGTGCTGACTCTGCCCCACCGCTCCCGTTCTCTGGTCCAGGGCTGAGTCTGCCCCACCACTCCGTTTCTCTGCTCCAGTGCTGACTCTGCCCCACCGCTCCCGTTCTCTGGTCCACTGCTCAGTCTGCCCCACTGCTCCTGTTCTCTGGTCCAGCACTGAGTCTGTCCCACCGCTCCCGTTCTCTGGTCCAGCACTGAGTCTGCCCCACCGCTCCCGTTCTCTGGTCCAGTGTTGACTCTGTCCTACCGCTCCCGTTCTCCGGTCCAGCACTGAGTCTGCCCCACTGCTCCCATTCTTTGGTCCAGTGTTGACTCTGCCCCACTGCTCCCGTTCTCTGGTCCAGCACTGAGTCTGCCCCACCGCTCCCGTTCTCTAGTCCAGTGTTGACTCTGTCCTACTGCTCCCGTTCTCCGGTCCAGCACTGAGTCTGCCCCACTGCTCCCATTCTTTGATCCAGTGTTGACTCTGCCCCACTGCTCCCGTTCTCTGGTCCAGCACTGAGTCTGCCCCACCGCTCCCGTTCTCTGGTCCAGTGTTGACTCTGTCCTACCGCTCCCGTTCTCCGGTCCAGCACTGAGTCTGCCCCACTGCTCCCATTCTTTGGTCCAGTGTTGACTCTGCCCCACTGCTCCCGTTCTCTGGTCCAGCACTGAGTCTGCCCCACCGCTCCCGTTCTCTAGTCCAGTGTTGACTCTGTCCTACTGCTCCCGTTCTCCGGTCCAGCACTGAGTCTGCCCCACTGCTCCCATTCTTTGATCCAGTGTTGACTCTGCCCCACTGCTCCCGTTCTCTGGTCCAGCACTGAGTCTGCCCCACCGCTCCCGTTCTCTAGTCCAGTGTTGACTCTGTCCTACTGCTCCCGTTCTCCGGTCCAGCACTGACTCTGCCCCACTGCTCCCGTTCTCTGGTCCAGCACTGAGTCTGCCCCACCGCTCCCGTTCTCTGGTCCAGCACTGAGTCTGCCCCACCGCTCCCGTTCTCTAGTCCAGTGTTGACTCTGTCCTACTGCTCCCGTTCTCCGGTCCAGCACTGACTCTGCCCCACTGCTCCCGTTCTCTGGTCCAGCACTGAGTCTGCCCCACCGCTCCCGTTCTCTGGTCCAGCACTGAGTCTGCCCCACCGCTCCCGTTCTCTGGTCCAGTGCGGAGTCTGCCCCACCGCTCCTGTTCTCTGGTCCAGTGCGGAGTCTGTCTGCCCCACCGCTTATTGTATGGTTTTAGCTGACATTGATGCTGACAGAGGTATAGCCAGTCATTGTGGTCAGCGGCTCTGTCTAGATGCCCCCCGGGCTGCTAATCTCACAGATTGCCTGCAGCGCTGTCAGTAGACATCAGGAACTGCGGCAAAAACTCAGCCCTGACCTGAAGAGGGAACAGCATTTTGTATTAATAGCAAGACTACAGCAGTGGACAACTCCTATATGGAAACAGCCCGTAAACAGAGAACTGAAACCGTCTGTCACACAATGTGCATCCCATCCTGGCGCCGCCAAGCATTGCTTTCGTCATGAGCACCCATATTTGCAGAGACCAGGCTCAGTGACTCCTTCAAAATGGCTCCTGCGGTGGAGACGGAAGTAGCAGGAAGCTTTTCTCCTGCTCAGTGCTCAAGATGTGAGAGCTGCGGGCAAACTCGGAGTGATGGACGGCAGATCCGTACAGACGTGCACCGTGTATCTCTAGACTGGTGAGCCGCAGTCCGGGACATGTAGGAGAGTCCTGGGGACCAAGGATAGGACGGCAGCCGTGAAGGGACAGTCTCTGTGTGTACAGTGTTCCCGGCTATTCAGGCCATTGTAATTGAAAACCTATCCATAGGAGAAGCCGGCCATGTTAGAATGGGGTCCAGGCATTACTGCTGATGGTAGAAGGGGTGCAGGACTCACAGCATCCTCCATGTTCACATAGGTTATAGGCAGCTCTGTCCTTGCCATTAGTAAGCAGCATTATAAAGTGTAAGTGTCCTAGGTAATCGTCACCCCACTGATGTAATAAGTATGGCCCGTGGGGTGGATACCTCACTGTAAGGTGGTGTCACCACTTTACAATCACCAGCGTATTGCCTATAGGATATCAAGATGGAGGGCACCTTTATGTTCTTTCACTGTACAGGTGCATCTCAATGAATTAGAATATCATCAAAAAGTTAATTTATTCTAGTAATTCAATACAAAAAAGCGAACTGTATATATTATATAGTGTCATTACAAACAGTGATCTATTTCAAGTATTTATTTCTGTTAATGTTGATGATTAAGACTTGCAGCCAAAGAAAACCTAAAGGTCATTATCTCAGAAAATCAAAGTAGGGAGGATGAAGGGTTAAAAACCGTGCTGCCGTATTCCACGAGACATGAAAGGGTGAATATAATATTGATTTATTAGTCAACACGTTTCAGGTCTCCCTGTTTATCCTGAGGAAGAGGCCAGGGAGCCCTGAAACACGTTAACTAATCAATCTTAAGGCCCCGTTACACGGCACGACATTGTGAACAACATGGCTGATACGTCACGGGTTTGGAGGCATACCAGCGACATCGTTGCAACCTCATTGCGTGTGACTTTGGCAAGTTGCAACGAAAGTTCGTCGGAGTTGACAAGTTTACCAACATGTTGTAAAACCTGACGATCTCAACTCCATCAACCTTGTGTGTGACACTGCGATAACGATGTCGTGGATGACTTCGCCCATTCACAGCAATGAGCAGGGATCGGGATTTGCGAACAATACCTGCTCACAACATCGTTGGTGAGTTGTCCACAATATCTACACGTGTGACATCTCACCAGCGATGTTGAAATGATGTCAAAAACGACCGCGCGCCTACGAGATCGTTGCAGACATCGTTCCAACATCCTGCTGTTTAACGGTACCTTTATATTCACCCTTTGATGTCTCGTGGAATATAGCAGCACAGTTTTTAACCATTCTCTCTACTTTAATTTTCTGAGATAATGACTTTTGGGTTTCTATTGGCTGTAAGCCATAATCATCAACATTAACATAAATAAACACTTGAAATAGATCAATCTGCTTGTAATGACCTTCTATAACATATGCATTTCATTTTTTGTATTGAATTACTGGAATAAATTAATTTTTTGATGATATTCTAATTAATTGAGCTGCACCTGTATGTCCTGGCTGTGGGGATGTCCCACAGCATCCTGTAAGCTCTACTGGACAGCTCAATCACATGATTGTCTGACCTAAAGCCCCACTCCAGCATTTGTTTTTTTTTTAATTTCAGCATTGGACTGGGGCTTTAAATGGAGCTCCCATCTTAAGGCCCCGTTACACGGCACGACATCCGTAATGATATCGCTGATACGTCACGGATTTGGAGTCATTCAAGCGACATCGTTACGACCTCGTTGCGTGTGACTCTGCAAAGTTGTAACGATAAATCGTTGGATCGTTGATCGCAGGTTTGAGAACATGTTGTTAAACCACACGATTAACAATCAGCCAACCTGGTATATCGTTGTTTGACACCGCGATAACGATGTCGTTCACAACGTCGCCCATTCACATCAATGAGCAGGGATCGGGGTTTGCGAACGATACCTGCTCACAACATCGTTGGTGCGTCATCCACGATATCTAGACGTGTGACATCTCATCAACGATGTCATATGCGACCGCACGCCCACGAGATCGTTGCTGACATCGTTCCAACGTCGTGCCGTGTAACTGGGCCTTTATACTCGCCTATCGCCGTCTTCATCTGTGTGCAGCGTTGTGTCAGCCAGCCTCTGCCAATCTTCGACCTGCCGGCAGCTCCAGGTCACAATTCATCGCATCTCTATGGGAGTCTGGTTCTGTCTCCCGTGTAGATGTCTATTGAGCACTTGTGATGTAACTTCTGACTAATCAGAACTTATGGGCAGAAGATAGCGCCGTGGGACAGGAGTGTCCCCAAATAACTATGAAACTACTGTTGGGTATAAGACTAAGGGCAGGGGACTTGCATTTAATGCACCACTCCAGTGCTGAAAAAAAACAGTGCTGGTGTGGTGCTTTTAAAAGGGCTGTCCACCTTTGGGTCTCATTTTATTTTTCCTTAGGTTCATGTAGTTGGGAATAAAATAATTTTTTACAAGTAGATTTCATTAAATTTCATAATTTGCTATCTTTGTCCTGTGTGCTGAATTGCTTATTGCTGGTTGTAGAATAAATTGACTGAACACCTGTCAGTCCGCTAACTCTGAAGGCCTGACGGTGTTTGTAACTGTCTTTTTCTTAGCTTCTCTCTGATCATTCATGATCAACACTGTCTCAATATGAATGTGCAGGGACACAAACAGACTAAAGAAAAATGTATAAACAATGTAACACCAAACTACAGAATTTTTAATGAAAACCAATTGCAAAAATGATTTTAACTGAAAATACAGGTATGTATGTAAAAAATAGTCATTAGAGGTGGACAACCCCCTTGAAGTGACATTCAGATTGCACAAGGTTTTTACTTTTAACTTTGTACTAGAGATGGGAGAATCTACTCCCAGGACTCCCGTCCATCGGATAGGTCAGTAATCTGTGATCGCTGGATGGGAGGCCTGCCAATCTCCTTCCCGGCTCTCCTTCTGTCATGGCCCCAGCCTGGCTAGGGCCATTCCATGTCAAGTGAACCAATGATTATTACCTCTGTATTTTTAATTCTTTTGAGATTTTGTTATTTGATAATAGCATGTCAGACAATGCAAAATGTGAAGAGAAAATTTAAAAAAATATATATATTTTTTTTAAATGATTTTCAAAGTTCGAAAAAAGTGTGAATTTCGGTGTTGCCTGCCTTTACATTTCTCCTCATAACTCAGGCTAGAAATAAGATAGAGAGACTCAGAACTGTACAGGCTTTCACCTGATATGTCACAAGAGTATCTTTGTTAATATTTTACCCATGCAAAAGCAAACGCAAAATTTTAAAATACATTTCCGAAAAATCGGCATAATTTAAATATTTCCAAAACTGCCCATGTGTCTGCTCTGCTCTTAGCCACATCAGTACCAAGTTTCAAGTTGGGATCACGATGGGATCATATTTTAAAATATTTATTATAGTGTCAATTCGAAAAATCTTGAATTCAGATTTGTTCAGCCTGTGGTCTAAAAGTGTGGGGGTCTATATTTACCAAATAATCCATGATTTTTAGACATTACTGTATCATTTTGATATGTTACAGCTTAGAAGCAGGAGAGGACATATAGGAGAAAGCTTTGTTAGAGCTCAACCTGAGAATGAACAAGTATTGAATATTGTACAAACCAGGACTACGAAGAGGAGGAGAGTTTGTTAAAACATTGTTTACAGGAAGCAGAACCCATCAGGGACTCAGCAATACCACACTTTCATTCCATGTAGTGAAACAGAAATAAAAACAAGGATTTTTTCTTTCAGCAAAGACAGTGAAGTCCATGAAGTGGTAGAAGGCGGCACAAGATTGGCAATGGATGACATAACTGGCTATGTGACCTGTGAATGTGATTGGCTCTGGTGGCTGGCTACTGTACACTCCAAAGATTGTGAAAATGTCAGATAATAACTCAGTGTAAGCGCTTATGGACAAGATTACATTTCACCCGCTTAAAAGGGACAAATTGATGATAAAAAGCCACTTTAAAAACATACTATTGTTTGATTAGTTCATATTTTATAGAACAGTGATTTAACTACTGTACTATTCTTATTAAACACTTCATAAATCACATGTTTAGTGATATAATAGAAAACAAATTTACATGTATAAATGGGGGTTAACATTTTTGGTTCTTTTAATCTTGTTTAATCAAACTTGAGGATATGATCACCTTTCTTCTTTTGGTTTGTTCAATGCATTCAGGTTGAAAATGCTGAGCGTTGTGTTCTGATGATTAAGATATATTTATCCTGGCACTTACGGGATTTGTGTTTTGTGTTTCTTTTTTTTTTTTTTTGCATATAAATGTTTTATTCAATAAGTTGTAATAACTCATACAACCATAAAATAAAAAATATATAAATTTGACAGGTCCCAAGTTGAATCTCTGCACAAAATATAACCAAGAACACAAGTAACACACAGGCATTTTTTCACAATTTTCAAACTAACATTTATTTCACAATTGCGCATCAAAATTTAGAATTTGATTTTTCCCAAACAAAATATAAAAAACCATAGTCTTGTGACATATCAAATGAAAGCTGTTACCGTTCTGAGTAAAATGATGCCTCTCCCATTTCATTATCTTATTTGTAGCCCGAGATAAAAAAAATGTATAGCCGTACCAGGCTAAAATTCGCACTTTTTTAAAAACTTTAAATATCTGTGAAAAATATCTGTGAAAACTTTTAATTTGTGATTAACTAAAGTAGTACTTCAAATAGAAAAAAAAAAAAAAAAAAATCTAAAGACGTCAGGTATAAAAAAAAAAAAAAATATTCATGTTTAGATCACTTGATATGGAATGACCCTTTGACGCTATTAATAGTAAAATATTTTAAAATATGATCCCATCGCGATCCCAACTTGAAAGTTGGTAAAGATGTGGCTAAGAGCATAGCAGACAAATGGGCAGTTTTTGAAATATTTAAATTATGCCGATTTTTCGGAAATGCGTTTTAAAGTTTTGCGCTTGCGATAACATGGGTAAAATGTTAACAAAGATCCTCTTGTGACATAGCTGGTGAAAGCCTGGACAGTTCTGAGTAGAATGGTGTTTATTTTGTTTCTCTATCTTCTTTCTAGCCCGAGATATGATAGAAAATGTAAAGTCATACCAGGCCAAAAATCACACTTTTTTAAAACTTTATAAATCTAAAAAATTAACCGATGAAGACGTTTTTGTAATTAGCTAAAGTTGTACTTCATATAGAAAAAATATTAAAAAAATCTAAAGATGTCAGGGGAAAAAAAAAATATTCATTTTTGGATTACTTGACATGGAATGACCCACTAATGAAAAGAGCTGGGATTTAAGTTGATTTGTAGGCAGCCCATCTCACAGTCATAGATTACTGACCTGGTCAATGGACCGGATTCCTGAAAATCTATTCTTCAATCTTAACTATATCTGCTCTCTGTGTATGTGAAATCAGTCCTCCCTTATATTAATGCTTTCATACAAGCTGTGTGGTCCAACTTTACCCCCATAGATCAGCAGAATGGGGCACTTTTACCATAATTGCCGAAAGTGTTGGCACGCTCAAAATTGCACACTCTTTGGAATAAATAACCCCCCCTCCGCCCCATATTCATGCTTTCATATAAGCTGTGTTGTTCTACTGTGCCCAGGACAATATAGGCAAGGAGAGGTTCACAAGTTTAGTTCAGATAGATCCTGATGGACGCCATTGACATCTCTTTAGTTACATTAGCTGTCCATGCAAACTGTGCTACTCTTGATGTCAAAATAATCGAGATTCCTTATGACAAGGGAGAAACAAGTAATGTGAATACATTCTAAAATTACCTGTTTTTTTAGCATTAGAATTTTTAGGGGGGAAAAAATTGACATGTTCTTTCTAGCCTCTATTCACACGTTAGGTTACAGCACTTTTCTCTGGAATAAGAGATACATCACTTATTTTCATGGTTGGATGAGGTTTTCTAGATACTTTAAACACTCAGACAATATTCAATAAAGGGACCATAAAGACAAAAGAGGGCGTTCATGGGGTAATTTGGCTACTGTAGAACAGAATTTGCTGACGGAAGGGCCAGCTTACCAGGTTGTACTAGTGCTGCCAGATGTCTACGGGCCGGATAGTGGTGGTATCTTGCTTCTTTAAATGAGGACAAAGGCTATCCTAAATGGTGCACTGATCCACACATCTTGATTGAAGATATGGTAGTTGTTTTTTTGATAAAGAGTTTACAAATGCATATGTAGCCAGTCTAAAAACAGTTTTTATCGTCAATCAAGAAGCTTGGTTGTGTGCACAATTGTAGATATCCTTTAGTACTGGCTATAATGCTGGTGATAGGTAAAGGTATTCCTGTCACTTCTTTCTTAAAGCGGAGTGGCTGTCTACATAATGGTATCACATATGTAAATATAAAACTGTGTTCTTTATATTTCAGGTGATCTTCCCCAGATACCATGAGTGGAGGTCTTGCACCCAGTAAGAGTACTGTGTATGTGTCCAACCTGCCATTCTCCCTGACTAACAATGACCTCCATAGGGTACGTATACGGCACAAAGATGCCATTCTTAGGCCATGTGGACATGATGAGTAGTTGGTGAGTTTTTACCTCAGTATGTATAAGCCAAAACCAGTAGTGTAACAATCAGAGGAAAAGTGTAATAGAAACACGTCACCACTGATGGATTTATCACCCACTCCTGGATTTGGCTTACAAATTCTGAGGTAAACTCGCCAAATACTCAAATACATCCACTTTTCTGGAACCATTGATGCCACATCTATAACTTGAGTGTTATGTTTTTTTTACCTCCGTATGTGGAACAATCAGGACAAATATAATCGTAACATGTCGCCACTTCTGTAGTTTTTATCCTCTACTAGTTTTGGCTACAAATACTGAGGTAAAAAACTCACCAAATACTCAATGTGTGAATGTGGCTAAATCCCATCCACTTTGCAGGAACCATTAATGCCAAGTCTATTTGTTGAATGTTTAGTACATTTTTACCTCAGTATCTATAAGCCAAAACCAGGAGTGGAAAAATCTGAGGAAAAGTATAATAGAAACACGTCACCACGTCTGTATTTATCACCCACTCCTGGATTTGTCTTATAAACACTGAGGTAAAAAACTCATCATATACTCTGTGTGTGGCTGTGGCCTTAAAGGGAACCTGTCGCCCCCTTTGGACATTTTAAACTGTGCCCACCAGCTCACACATTATGTAAATGGGGTTCTAGTAACCCCTATGTGCCCAGACGTGCCCCTCATACCTGAGAAAATAACTTTTATTTTGTCCAGTACTGGTTTCTATTAAATCTGGGAGGCTGCTATATGGTCCAGGTGGATTCTGTCCTTAAAGCCCCCCCGGCTGCAAAACCGCCCTGCAGTTTTTAAAATTTCCGCCCCCATCTGTGACTGGCGCTTGAGTAACAGCCACACTCGCACCTGCACAGTGGACCGGGTGTCTGTGCTCCATTGAAGATAGTGCCGATGTCTCGCAAGATTTGTGAAATCTCGCGAGACATTGGCACTATGGTCAATGGAGCATGGACATCCGCTCCACTGCGCAGGCGCAAGTGCAGATGTCACTCAAGCACCAGTCACAGATGGGGACGACCATTTAAAAAAAAATAAAGGATGCTTTTTGCAGCCAGGTTATTTTCTCAGGTATGAGGGGCACGTCTGGGCACAAAGGGGTTACTAGAACCCCATTTAAATTATGTGTAAGCTGGTGGGCATAGTTTAAAATGCACAAAGCGGGTGACAGGGTCCCTTTAAGGTTTCTCATTGGGTGCACCACCACCAGCTGAACAGCTAGAATATTACCTATGTGAATGCAGATAAACACATAAACCCCCTGCACTGTGGAGGGGCTCAAGTGCTTCTTCTAGTTGCTCAGGTTCATTCATTGTATAATTGCTGAGGATCGGGTATGGGGAATCTTTTGAGCTCACATAGGAGCAATATGATAGATGCCTCAATGTAAAGCACAATAAGGTGACAGATTTCCTAAAGCATATGTTAATTTGAAAAATTATGTTTTTTGGTTTATTTTTCAGATTTTTTCAAAATATGGTAAAGTAGTCAAGTAAGTAAATTAATGGAAAAAAAATTCTAGCTTTATATTCACAATGTAAAATGGTGCGCTATCAATCTGGATCTTGCTGCATTTGATGGAAGGAAAGGGAAGACTACTGCAAGGAATGAGAGGAAAGTGAAATTTGTATTTAGTGTGGTTGATCCGCCAACATTTGTATGTCTGTTTTGTAGAGTCACTATTTTAAAGGACAAAGAGTCTCGGAGAAGTAGAGGCGTTTCGTTTGTTCTGTTTCTTGATAAGGAGTCAGCGCAGAACTGCGTGCGAGCACTGAATAACAAACAGGTATACCTTCTTCATATTACGTATGATTATTAGTACATGGCATGATCCATTTCTCAGAGAACTGTGTGCTCTCAGCTCTTTGGCAGAGTAATAAGAGCCAGCATTGCCATCGACAATGGTAGAGCCACTGAATTCATACGGAGGCGTAATTACACTGACAAGTCCAGATGCTACGAATGTGGGGTGAGTAAATGTTAGTATCAAAAGTATTTTATACTTCCATCTGGGACCGAACACATACTATAAAACAGTCTTATGCTTTATTGTGTTTGGTTTAAAGGGTGATTTAAAGGGAACCTATCTTTTATCAGATCATTTATGCCTCGCAAGCTATCACCATCTGTCCCTGCAGCTTTCCAGAAAATTCTTAATCATCCCCATCTGAGCTAAAAGTGTAGTTTATTAGTTGAAAAAAAAGCACTTTATAACTAACATTTTCCCATGTAAATGAGGAACAGTCTAGACACTGTGGGCGTTCTTTCTGTGTCCATCCCTGCCTTCCATCCGTGTTTATCATACCCAGTGGGCATGATAACATGATGTGCAAGTGTTACCCCTTCTTTGCAAAATGGATGGGCTGCTTCCAGGTATGATGCACCGGTCGCGTGTATTTCTGTTCCTGGGCATTGTGGGTGAGTAATTGAGTGTACTTGTCCAGCTTCAGAATGTGCATTGTGCATGCTCTGGAGCTGGCAAATACACCCAATAATCCCACACAATGCCCAGGACCAGAAATAGACGTGACCGACGCATTATACCTGGAAGCAGCCTGTCCATTTTAGTATTTACAAAGGGGGCAGTGGTTGTACATTGTTGTCACATCCACCAGGGTGTGATGAGCATGGATGGAAGGCAAGGATGGACACAAAAAGAACGCCCACAGTGTCTAGACTGTGTTTCTCATTTACATGTGAAAATGTTAGTTATAAAATACTTTTTCAACTATTAAACTACACTTTTAACTCCAGACAGGGATGATTAGGAATGTACTAAGAAGTTGCAGGGACACATAGTAATAGCTTGGGGGGCATAAACGACCTGACAGGTTCCCTTTAACATGATGACTATTCTATGTGGGTGCATGAATTTGATAATCACAACAATGTTCACCTTGTCCTGGTTCAGTAGTGCTTCTTCGCAAGTCTCGACAAGTTGCAGCAGTGGTAACATATCCCCCAGTACATGTGATCGCTGCAGTCAATCGTTACATTTAGGGGTGATGCTGCTGATCCCAGAGAATTGCTGCGGTGGGCTCTTGCAGAGTAGATGTGATATCACTGATGAGCCCGGGAGCACCAGCAGTGATAAAAATAATACAATCATATAGCAAAGAAATTCTTTGTAAAAGTTCTTTAAAGCTGTGAGTGATTAACGAATGTCATTATTGCTAGATATGTAAAAAAACATGATGTGGTTAGTTAAAGGGAACCTGTCAGCTAGTTTATGCCTTCTCCCCCCCTCCCCCCCATTGCTGTCTGTACCTGCAGCTTTATAATACCAGACTAATCATCCCTGTCTGAGCTCATGGTGTAATGTGTATGTGAAAGGTGAAAAAATTTATACACTTACATTTTCTTATGTAAATGAGTCAGTCTACATCTTGGAGACTGCAGTCCCCATCGGGCAGGTTAATAGTTAACATTTCAGCTAATGTTAAAACATGTTGGGAGACCTGATGTGATTTCCTAACCATGTGACTACAGTAGGCGGAGCTAAATCTCCATAGGACATAATGAGTTTGCTCACTTAGCTCTGCCCACTATGGTTACATGATCGGGACATCACAAATGTCCTTTAGCCATGCAAGTTAATAATGAGTTAACTATTATCCTGCCAGTCAGTCTCCCTCCTCAAAGGTGTAGACTGAAGTCTAAGTGTATAATGTTTTTTTTTTTCACCTTTACCATTACACTATGAGCTTAGACACTGATAATTAGAATAATACTATGAAGCTGCAGGTACAGACAGTGATAGTTGGTGGGGCATAAACAGACTGACAGGTTCCCTTTAACATTGTTTGATCAAAAAGTATAAATGCCATCCATTCATGTCAAGGGTGCCAGACATGTATGGTTCCTAAAGCCCAAGTCACACATAACGAGATCATTAGTGAGATCGTTGTAACTGTGACATTACAACGATCTCCCCAGCGATGTCGCTATGTGTGACATCTAGCAGCGATCAGGCCCCTGCTGTGAGGTCGCTGATCACTGCAAAGAGCTCAGGACCATTTTTTGGTTGTTGGTCTCCCGCTGGTCAGCATGCATCGCTGCGTGTGACAGCTACAGACCAGCGATCAGTGACCTCACAGGCTAGTAAGCATGGTAAACACTGGGTATCTAGGCAGCGTGAGCTGCCTAGATACCCGCTGTTTATCATGGTTACCAGCGCTAAGCACGGAGGACACTGGTAACTATGATGAACAGCGGGTATCTAGGCAGCGCGCGCTGCCTGGATACCCGGTGTTTATCATAGTTACCAGCTTCGTCCCTGCTTACAGGCTGAGCTAAGCAGGGAGGACGCTGGCAACATCTCTTCCAGCAATGTGGTGGTCGGCTCCCAGGTCCCTGATCGCTGGGGAGATCTGCCTGTTTGACAGCTCCCCAGCAATCAGGTAACGATGCTCCAGCGATAACGGCAGGTGTTATCGCTGTCAGTATCGCTGGAGCGTCGTTGTGTGTGACGGGAGCTTTACTCTAGTGACTCTCCTGAGCCTACCATGCCTCACTGGGGAAGAGATGAGATCTGACTTGAGGTACCTTTACACGCTGCCACTTTTTGCAGCGTTCGGAGGCAATCTAACGTGCGCATGCACATTTTTCATGGTTGCCTCCGAACGCCAAAGGCGCTTTTACACGCCACAATTTCGCCCTCAACCTAAGGCGATGTGTCGCCCCGGAAGTTGCCACACCAACAGAGGAACCAATCCGGCGGAGTTCCCTCGCCGCTTCACACGCCGCAATCCCCAAAGGAATGTGGGCGTACATGGTTAGCGCCGCAAGAACATAGGCGTGACAGACTGGTGTATTCCGCAGCCCAAACACGCTGATTAGACAACGCAACAGCGTTATGATTGGCCAGCCTGCGCGGGAAGGCTGGCTAATGCATGACGCCATTGCCGTTGTGTAGTGTGAATGGACAGCTGTTCAAATATGGCGGCCTGAGAAGGGACAGCCAATGGAAACACAGTAGCCACCACCAATCATCGCTGACGGGCGGTCTCCAGCACGCTGTGGCACGCCTCCGGGAAATGAGTAGGTGATGCAGATTCCATTAGTATCGCCCCTTCACACGCCAAAAGCCGGGAATTTCACCTTTATGATTCCTCTGATTTTGGAGCAGTGCTGTGAAATTGGAACCAGGCGCAACCTTTTTTATCGCTGCCAAATTGCCCAATTACACGCCTCAATTTCGAGGCAATTTCATGGTGATGGTGACGGGGCTACAGATTGCCAGTCAGATTTCTCGTCGCGGTGGCGGCGTGTAAAGGTACCCTAAGAGGTTTTGCCACAAAGTATTTTTATTCAATTGATGTTGTAATAAGAATAACTTTGACAATTGGATGTAAAATCATGTTCCTGTGCTGAGATAATCTTATATATGACTCTTGCTATGCACTGTGTAATGGCTGTGTCTAACTATACAGGTACATGGTCTGATCATACAGGGACACATACATAAGATTATCTCAGCACAGGAGATGTGGTATGATCAGACCATGTCCCTCTATGGTCAGGCACTGCCATTACACAGTACACAAGCAGGGGCACATATATAGATTATCTCAGCACAGGAGATGTGGTATGATCAGACCATGTCCCTGTATGGTCAGGCACTGCCATTACACAGTACACAGCAGGGCACACATATAAGATTATCTCAGCATAGGAACATTCTGTTTTTTCATCACGAACAATTGTGGAAATTATTTTAAGATCTATTGATTAAAATAAACTTTGTTCAGTGTATTTTCTTTTTTATTTTTTTTTTCTAAATGTGTATATATTAATTTAATTTTTTAACTAAAAGGACACTGGTCACTTGAGTTATGCTTGTCCCAAAAATATGCTTGGAGATCGTGAACCTCCACAAAAGAAAGAGAAGAAAAGAAAGAGAAGGGTTGAAGTGGAAGAAGTGTAAGAAATGAAATAACCTTTTACCTATGATAGAGTACTGTTATTATCTATACGGCTCCTTTATACCCACAAATTTACTCTTATAGAGTTGAAGATGAACAGAGTGAGGATGAAGGTGAAGATCCTGCTCTTGACAGTCTTAGTCAAGCCATAGCATTCCAGGTACAGTTATTAAATGCTAGGATATAATTTTACTGTAATGTCCTTTGCCTTGTTCCAAGTCTTACAGAGCCTCCTAATACTTCTCTACTCCAGCACATCATGGATAAAGACTAGTGTGTATAACTTCATTCTTAAAGGGGTTATCCAGGTATGGGATTATGTCTCCAGTCACTCAGTATGACTGCTAGATTCTGTCAGCAAGCAGTGTGCGTGCCATCACGGTTCCCATTATTCTTGGTGCCAATGGGCAGTCATGTGACCGCATATATGTGATATTCATACTTTTAGTCGTGTCCTGACTAAACATGACTGGCTTTTCTGTAATCACTTTTATACTGAGAAGGCGAATACGTCTAGATTGCACGTGACTCCAATTATGCGAATTGAATACATGCGGTAATGTGATCGTCAGGTCACACCAGAGATACCAGCAAATTATGTTACAATTCAGTAATCACTATGGATCTCTGTGACTGCACACTTTAGTCCCAGGCCTGGACACCTTCTTTAATAAATTCTCCTCCTAGTATATGCACAGAACGCTAAATTCTCAAGTGATTTATGAATGTCTGCTTTTAATAGAAGTATTGTACAGTACCCACATTACCCGCCAATGTTATTAGTAAGAATACACCACGTCTGGCACACTGGAGCTCAGGAGCTTCACCTGATGAACTTTCTCACATCCCAGACTAAAACGTTCAGTGTCTTCTGATGACTACAGGCTGTAGTAGAAGGTAGTCTTACCGAAAGATTATTTTCACGTTTCCTAAAGGGAACCTGTCAGGTCAAAATCTGAATGTAACTGATATCATTTTCTAATTCCTCTGGTGAAGCTCTTTCTATTCATATATTTATTTTGATTTACCCCTCTATCATCTGTAAACTGCAAAAAAGAGATTCATTCCATCTGTGTATCACAATGAATGATCACTTCGGTCTCTGCAGCACATTCCCCATGAAATAAATATTCATGTAGTGACATCACTGCACTGCTTTGCAGGTCTGTATCCTCTTGTGTGGTCGGCTCTCCATGCGCAGGCACAGTGCAGAGGAGAAAGGAGGGTGGAGGAGGTGTGTGCTCTTTGCAGCTGCACATCTGATATTTTTATTGTGTGTATCTGAGGCATATGTGCAGTGTGTGCTGGACATATTCCTATGTGTTTTAAGAACATTTGTGCACTTGCTCAGCAGATACACACATAACATGTATGTAGGAAAACCAAAGTTCATATAAACACATGGTAATCTCTTAGGGTACCGTTACACATTACAACATTGCATGCAATTTCACTGGTTGCAGTGAAATCATGGACACATTATTCCATTTGTGCATAGCAATAAAATAGAACAATGTGTCCATGATTTCACTGCAACCAGCAAATTGCAAGTGAAATTGCATGCAATGTTGTGATGTGTAACGGTACCCTTAGGGAGAGCACACACAGTGCAGCACAAAACACCTCCACGTCCCATCTCCTATATCTACCTTCCCCTTCGAAGGAGCCTGCAGAAGCCTGAGAGTTTCAGTGACCGACATTAGTACAGAGGGAGGGACAGAATACCATCTTGGATAGGTGCAGTTACATATTGCGGAATACTCAGTAATGAAAGCAATGAGCCGGACTAGTGCAGTCAGCTGTCTGCAGGCTGTGAAAATGCTTATATCTACAGAGGGAACAGTAATGATTTTTACAGCCGCCGCTCTCTCTCCATGGTCCTGAAGATTCCAGCATAAGCTCCATGGCCAGCGCACATATCTGGCCATGGAGCTTATGCTAAAATCTTCAGCACCATGGAGAGGGAGAGCGGTGGCTACACTACGCAATTTGCGAAAGTACCTGGGACAGCTCCTCATTGAGGACGCTGCCCAGCAATGTACTTATGCTAATTGCGTAGAAACCGCACTGTGACAGCCAGGAGCCGCCGGCTTTCACTGTACGTTGCAGAAAGCCGACAAATGCCGGCAATTCAGAAATTTGCCCATTTAACCCCTGAACTACCAATGATTTTAGGTACCATGGCTCTAGGGAGGGGGGCACTCTTTAGAGACATGGTACCAACATATTTGCCACATATTAACCTTTTATTACCTTATTACCGGGGTTACATATCGCATATGCAGCATCTGTGCTCAAATGCCGCACGGATGCTGCATATGCAATTTAACAATTTAACCCCAAAAAATACACATTCGTGCCCAGCAGCTGGGTGCTTATTAATCATCTTGCACTGCTAACACAGAGGTACAAGATGATTACTTACTGTACCGGCAAAGCAGCCATTTTAAACTTGGCAGCTTTGACAGCCGGCAAGTTTAAAGCGATTTGCGCAGCACACCCGTGCGAATATCGCACCGTGTGCTGTATAGGGGCGAGATCTTCTCGCCCCCATACACTTGCATTGCGCTCACGTGCGTCAGAATTGCATGCACCAGTGTGCGCTGCCCGATAGGGCAACACCGGTCCAAATGCAATGCAAGTTTCCCTCGCCCAGTGTGCCTTCAACCTTAATGTAGAATAGGGAAGTAATAAACCTATTGTTGTTCCCTTGCAGTGTGTATTATACACACAAGGCTCTACTACATGTACATTTACACACACAACTCTGCAGCATGCACCCACACGTCTCATATGCAAGCACATTTACACACAGCTCTTCTGCAAGAATATTTAGGCTGCCTTCAGACTGCGGCAGCGTCCGGTCCGGGGCTGTCAGAAGTGACAGCCTGGACCGGAGTTTTCCTCCATAGAATCCTGTCGGGCTGCACGGAGCTGGATCCCGGCGGGTGGTAATTAGCTGCTATCCGGCTGCTGTGTCGCCGGATGAATCGTGCAGAAGTGGGGATTTTCTGCCGATTCCAAAACCGGTGCATGCAACGTTTTTGGAATCGGCAGAAAATCCCCACTTCTGCACGATTCATCCGGCGACACAGCAGCCGGATAGCAGCTAATTACCACCCGCCGGGATCCAGCTCCGTGCAGCCCGACAGGATTCTATGGAGGAAAACTCCGGTCCAGGCTGTCACTCCTGACAGCCCCGGACCGGACGCTGCCGCAGTCTGAAGGCAGCCTTACACACACCGCTCCGCTGCAGGAACACTTACAGACACAGCTCTGCTGCCTGTACATTTACACACAACTCTGATGCATGCACATTTACACTTGCATACACAGCTCTGCTGCATGCACATTTACACGTACACACACCGCTCTATGCACATTTACATGTACACACACAGCTGTGCTGCATGCACATTTATACACACAGCTGTGCTGCATGCACACACACTACATTCACACTTTTCAGTTCTTGATAGGGACCTAAATAGAAGCTGCACAAGCTCCTGCAGCCTCCGCTAGATTGGGTTTCGGTAGCTTCCTCACCTGCTTGGTACCGATACAATCATTGCAGAGCAGAAGAGAGCAGCTCTCTGTAATCAGGGAGGAAGCTGTGTCTGTGTTCCCCTCCTTCACAAGAAACTGCCTTTGCACTACACAGTTTTTAGCAGGAGTCTTCCTTGTTAAAAAGTACCTTCCTATAGTTTGAAAAATATAGCATATGAGTATATGCATTATTTCCTTGCTTTCCAGGAATTCCTCATAGCCTTGTACTTTATATTTTATCAAGTCTGTAATCTATTTTTGTTTAAAAAGATGAAAGAAATAAAAAAACTGAGGCCTCAAGGGTCACCAGCATTGCAGATTTTCAGGATTTCTGTAGTATTGCACAGGCTATAATTGAATCACCTGCACTGGTGAGGATTCCAACTCCTGTGCAATACTAAAGGCACTACGATATCATTAACGATATTGTTAGTACGCCATGGCTTTTTGGGTGGATCAACGATGTCTTAACGACGTCGTTGTGTGTGACAAGTAGAAACAATCAATGATAAGTCAGCTGATCGCTGATGGGAGGTTTTGAACTGAACCTTAAACCAAAGGATGATCATCCGTCCAACCTGCAGCAACGGTATGTGTGACACCTTGATAACGATGTTGTTAATGACTATGCCTATTCAGAATTGAAGGACGGCAAGTATCGTTCGCTTGCCGCGGAATCATTGCTGCGTCGTTAAAGATATCTTTCCATGTGACATTTCACTAGCGATCATTGAACAACGTTCAGGTGATCTAGGTCAAGTTGGATCGTTGATCAGATCGCTCGGACGTTGAAGTGTGTGACGGGGCCTTAAGGAAATCCTGAAAACTTGTAATGTTGGTGACCCTTGAGGCCTGAGTTCCCCACTCCTGTAATTAAAAAATGTTGACTTTTTTTTTTTTATTGACTTTCTTATACCGCATAACTTTTCTACTTTACTGTCAATGGACATGTATTTGGGCTTGCCCTTTGCATGTCGTCCTGACGTTTATCCTATGCTATATTGCAGTACATATGACATTTAGAGTGCTTTTTATTGCCCTTGCTCTTGCACAGCTGCAACAGAATAGTGTAAAAAAAGAAAAACGATGGCTCCCACAATATGGAAAACACAATAGGTTTAATTTAGTAAATTATAACAAAATATTACATATTCATCAATTTGGCGTCAGCATAAATCTACACCTAAATCATTATCTCCAAAAAACTGCAGAATTGCAAATTAGTTTTCATCCCACCTTTTTCCTAATATATATTTTTTTTTTATTTAATACTTACAAAGTTCATTTAATAATAACAAAAAACACAAAGAAGTAAACAAGGTGCTCTGATATGCTGATGCAAAAATAAAATATCACCCCACCTGGCTGTCTGGAAGGGGATAATACATTTATTTCACCCTTTTGGAGCTTTTCCTTACAAATCACAGCAGTTTGTGCCGAAGACGTTTTTATTCTTAGTAACTTGTCCCCTTTGGTACGCTGCCCGGGTCAGACTCCTGCATTAAAGTATGCAGATGAAGTCCATGGAGCCTCGGTTAAGAGTCTACAACATGGACACCAGCCAGTTATCCCACCAGGGAAGGACCTAGCCCAGGGTATTAGTAGCCCTTAAGTCACTATCCAGCCCTTGCGAGCTTGAAGATATGGCCAAGGGTTTACCATGGACTAGGTATCCAACCACAGACAGCTGTTTCGGGGTTGTTGCCCGTCATCAATGTGGTGCAGGATTCTGGCTGGGTGGGAGCAATGCTTGATAGACAGACATCACAAAGCACCCACTGACCTTGTGGAGACCAGCGGAGGATAACACTGCGGGCACCAGTTAAAGCACTCAAACACAGTGAAACCCAAGGTGCATTGCTCCCTAGAATTTGAATATGCAGATGAAGTCCATGGAGCCTCAGTTAAGAGTCTACAACATGGACACCAGCCATTAAAGTATATGGCATTTTTGATGAGATCTGCCATCTGCTGGCTCTCATGCAGGCGTGAACACAGAATGTTTGTTTTTTTTTCTGTTGCTAAGTTTGCATTTTATTTACTGTGGCTACATATGGAATGTTTAATTAGCAAACTTCATCAGAAAATGCTTATTTGTTACCCCATTAATGGGGAGCATAGCACTATAGAGAGAATCGCACC
This sequence comes from Allobates femoralis, assembly GCA_033576535.1. NCBI lineage: Eukaryota > Metazoa > Chordata > Amphibia > Anura > Aromobatidae > Allobates > Allobates femoralis. The sequence goes on along the minus strand of JARQOC010000004.1, from coordinate 338,483,896 downwards.
ATAAGGTACCATAGATAAAACAAAGTTAAACGCGACAACTCAGTATTATGCAAATTGATTTATTTATAGGTTAAAACCAGTATAAATTGGAATGGGGAACAGAGGAACCTGGGTAACAACCACAGGTGGTGGGCACACACCTATCCAGGAGTAGACACCAACATAGTATGAAAGAATTTCTGAAGTATGACAAATTACACTCTGGATATCTATGAACTATTAAGTATTGGGTCCATTAAAAGTACAACAGTAAGGTTATATATATCTGTTATACATGTAAAATTGTATACATCTGTTTGTACGTGATATATCACACATTTGTGAATGAACCGACTGAATTCAGATACTGCCTAGTAATAGAGAGCACAGAGTCTGACACTGAATGGCAACAATCGCCAGCATCTGACAAGCAGATGTCCTGGTGTCACTCACCAAGTGGTTCCTGGTCCGGGTAACGGGTGCCGACCCCAACAGCCGTTTCGGGCGACCTTCGTCAGGGGGTCACCAGAATCCGGGAGGGAGACGTTTAAGAAGGCTGGCCAGCCAAAGGGGATTGCGCTCCGGTGTGCACCATCGCGTGCACGCCGCAACCCGGAAGCCGCGAGGCAGGGAGACGCGCCGCGTCATCGCGTCCGCGGTCACGTGGAGCACGTGACCGGCCGGAGCGAATCAAAGAGCGGCAACGCCTCCCCGCGTCACGGCACCATGGAGATGGCGGGGACGCGTCTCGTCACCGGGCACAAATGAAATAGAAGCCTATCTGGCTTATTGTGGTCTCTATATTTCTAAAATACTGCACAAACTAGCATAGGATATAGGAAATAGGTATCTGCCTGTGATATTATGAATATATAGGTAGGGGAAATACCATTATTCAACAGAGTATAGGGCACGAATAGTAGGTACAGAATTGGACATAAAACATGAATATATAATTATTTCAGGAGATATAGAGACAATCCTGTAAATAGTAAACCACAGTTGTAATGGATATATGATGTCCTCCATTTAGGTATACTCAAGATATGGCATCCTCTGAGTGTAGTCGTTCTTTCAGTTATTTTTGCAGATAGTAGATTCCATTATGTTTCGGAAATGATATGGTCAAGTACATAAGGTACCAATATCGAACCACCAGTTGTTCAAAATCTATCCCATATATTTAGCTGTAGCCAGACCTGAATAAAAATAAAGTTAAAAGAAACCTGATTAGGTCACTGATAGAAAATACAGCCCAGATTTTTAATGTAGTCTACAAAAAGGATGCAAAGTTCCAATTTTCATTAAGTCCCAGAGGTTGGAGAGTGCCAAGGCGCCAAATCCACCTTGTCTCCAGTTGCGAGAGTCTTTTGGAGAGGGGACCACCCCTTATTCCCAAGTCAACAACATCTATCCCACGTGCCATCAGGAGATCACCCCTACATTGATGGTACTGGTGGAAATGTCTTGGCAGAGTTTTTAATGATTTTACGTCCTCACAATTTAACGCTCCATTAATCGCCAGCACATGTTCCCTTATACGAACTTTTAGAGCGCGAGTGGTTAACCCAATATAAATTTTGGGACAGGGGCACAGAGCATAATAGATCACCCCAATGGTGTTACATGTAATAAATTTACGAATGGTAAAGGTTTTTGTGCCTAGTGCATTTGTAAAAGAACTTGCTCCCTCGATATTGGGACACGATATGCATCTCCCACAAGGGACACAGCCCACTCTTTTTGGGAGTAAATCTAAAAACGTTTTTTTATTGTTGGACGCATCATAGTGGCTTGACACCAAAAGGTCACGCACATTTTTCGACCTTCTAATGGCAATTTTAGGACGTGTAGGTAAAATCTTTGAGAGGGTTGCATCTGTCTGTAGGATAGGCCACGCTCTATCCAGACATTTGCGCATCTCTGTGAATTGTCCATGGTAGGTAGTTACAAACCGGATTTGTTTGTCTTGTCTGGTTGGTCTATTTGTATATAGGACATCATTGCGTGAGAGATGTCTTGCCCTATTAGCCGCGTATTTAATGGAGCGGTGACTATATCCTCGCTCCAGAAAACGAATTTTTAGCTCTTGTGCCCGATCATTGTAGTCTGAATCGGAGGAACAGATTCTGCGGAGACACAGAAACTGTCCTACCGGGACAGATCTTATCATGAATGGAGGATGTGAGGAAGAGGCATGCAACAAGGCATTCGAGGCCGTTGGCTTCCTATAAATGTCAGTGCGCACGTAGCCATCAGTGCCCCTCGCCACGGAGACATCCAAGAACTCAGCCAGAGCTCTATCGAGCTTATATGTTATCCTGATATTTATATCATTTAAATTTAAACTGTATCAGGTTGTGGAATTCAAATTCAGACCCATGCCAGATTACAAAGATGTCGTCGATGTACCGCACCCATAAATGAGCGCGGGACATCGACGGCAGCCGATCTGACATGAAGAGGTCCCTCTCCCACAGCCCCAGGAAAATTTCTTTGTCTTCAAGGGGTCCTTCTACCTGCAGCTCCAGGGGACCGCAATGGGGGCCTCTTTTGCGCCCTCTTATGCGAATCTTTTCCTGGGGCTGTGGGAGAGGGACCTCTTCATGTCAGATCGGCTGCCGTCGATGTCCCGCGCTCATTTATGGGTGCGGTACATCGACGACATCTTTGTAATCTGGCATGGGTCTGAATTTGAATTCCACAACCTGATAGACAGTTTAAATTTAAATGATATAAATATCAGGATAACATATAAGCTCGATAGAGCTCTGGCTGAGTTCTTGGATGTCTCCGTGGCGAGGGGCACTGATGGCTACGTGCGCACTGAGATTTATAGGAAGCCAACGGCCTCGAATGCCTTGTTGCATGCCTCTTCCTCACATCCTCCATTCATGATAAGATCTGTCCCGGTAGGACAGTTTCTGCGTCTCCGCAGAATCTCTTCCTCCGATTCAGACTACAATGATCGGGCACAAGAGCTAAAAATTCGTTTTCTGGAGCGAGGATATAGTCACCGCTCCATTAAATACGCGGCTAATAGGGCAAGACATCTCTCACGCAATGATGTCCTATATACAAATAGACCAACCAGACAAGACCAAACAAATCCGGTTTGTAACTACCTACCATGGACAATTCACAGAGATGCGCAAATGTCTGGATAGAGCGTGGCCTATCCTACAGACAGATGCAACCCTCTCAAAGATTTTACCTACACGTCCTAAAATTGCCATTAGAAGGTCGAAAAATGTGCGTGACCTTTTGGTGTCAAGCCACTATGATGCGTCCAACAATAAAAAAACGTTTTTAGATTTACTCCCAAAAAGAGTGGGCTGTGTCCCTTGTGGGAGATGCATATCGTGTCCCAATATCGAGGGAGCAAGTTCTTTTACAAATGCACTAGGCACAAAAACCTTTACCATTCGTAAATTTATTACATGTAACACCATTGGGGTGATCTATTATGCTCTGTGCCCCTGTCCCAAAATTTATATTGGGTTAACCACTCGCGCTCTAAAAGTTCGTATAAGGGAACATGTGCTGGCGATTAATGGAGCGTTAAATTGTGAGGACGTAAAATCATTAAAAACTCTGCCGAGACATTTCCACCAGTACCATCAATGTAGGGGTGATCTCCTGATGGCACGTGGGATAGATGTTGTTGACTTGGGAATAAGGGGTGGTCCCCTCTCCAAAAGACTCTCGCAACTGGAGACAAGGTGGATTTGGCGCCTTGGCACTCTCCAACCTCTGGGACTTAATGAAAATTGGAACTTCGCATCCTTTTTGTAGACTACATTAAAAATCTGGGCTGTATTTTCTATCAGTGACCTAATCAGGTTTCTTTTAACTTTATTTTTATTCAGGTCTGGCTACAGCTAAATATATGGGATAGATTTTGAACAACTGGTGGTTCGATATTGGTACCTTATGTACTTGACCATATCATTTCCGAAACATAATGGAATCTACTATCTGCGAAAATAACTGAAAGAACGACTACACTCAGAGGATGCCATATCTTGAGTATACCTAAATGGAGGACATCATATATCCATTACAACTGTGGTTTACTATTTACAGGATTGTCTCTATATCTCCTGAAATAATTATATATTCATGTTTTATGTCCAATTCTGTACCTACTATTCGTGCCCTATACTCTGTTGAATAATGGTATTTCCCCTACCTATATATTCATAATATCACAGGCAGATACCTATTTCCTATATCCTATGCTAGTTTGTGCAGTATTTTAGAAATATAGAGACCACAATAAGCCAGATAGGCTTCTATTTCATTTGTGCCCGGTGACGAGACGCGTCCCCGCCATCTCCATGGTGCCGTGACGCGGGGAGGCGTTGCCGCTCTTTGATTCGCTCCGGCCGGTCACGTGCTCCACGTGACCGCGGACGCGATGACGCGGCGCGTCCCCCTGCCTCGCGGCTTCCGGGTTGCGGCGTGCACGCGATGGTGCACACCGGAGCGCAATCCCCTTTGGCTGGCCAGCCTTCTTAAACGTCTCCCTCCCGGATTCTGGTGACCCCCTGACGAAGGTCGCCCGAAACGGCTGTTGGGGTCGGCACCCGTTACCCGGACCAGGAACCACTTGGTGAGTGACACCAGGACATCTGCTTGTCAGATGCTGGCGATTGTTGCCATTCAGTGTCAGACTCTGTGCTCTCTATTACTAGGCAGTATCTGAATTCAGTCGGTTCATTCACAAATGTGTGATATATCACGTACAAACAGATGTATACAATTTTACATGTATAACAGATATATATAACCTTACTGTTGTACTTTTAATGGACCCAATACTTAATAGTTCATAGATATCCAGAGTGTAATTTGTCATACTTCAGAAATTCTTTCATACTATGTTGGTGTCTACTTCTGGATAGGTGTGTGCCCACCACCTGTGGTTGTTACCCAGGTTCCTCTGTTCCCCATTCCAATTTATACTGGTTTTAACCTATAAATAAATTAATTTGCATAATACTGAGTTGTCGCGTTTAACTTTGTTTTACATATGGAATGTGTATGACTTTTATGCTTTCACTGAGCCTATAGCAGGAGCTCAAGTGGATTACTGGAGGAACACTTTATTAAAACATATTTACTCCCAATTTTTCATCATTCTTTTCATTCTAGCAAGCAAGAATTGACGAGGAAAAACACAAATTCAGACAAGCAGCAGGAGAATCATCCACATCAGGTGACTCAAGACGACCGAGAATCAAAAAGAGCGCGTACTTCAGTGATGAAGAAGAACTTAGTGACTGAGAGCGGACTACTTACATGTGCCATGAGGACTTGTCATTACTCAGCTTACAAACTTACTTTGAAGATTGCATCTTCCCAATTTTGCTTTATTTTTTTTTTATTTATGAAATGATGAGATGTATAACAATACACACAGGTAAGGGGAAAGTGACCAGTGCAGCAAGTATGCCGAAAATGAGGGACGTTCGTTAAAGATTTCCACTGACACACTTCTGTTTATTGCAGGATGCTGAACCTGCACATGTGTAATGATATAAGTCTCTATAGGTCACATGCCAATTTGCAACTCTGAACTGAAGACCGTCTTTCTTTTACAGGAGCTGTAGTGTTGTGATGTGTGATAACGAATACAGAGCGGTCCTCAAGTTCCTAAAAGGTGTTTTCATAGATAGTGGAATGGGGGTCGCCCTGGGATTGGAGCTGTTTCCAACAAAGTTCGATCACACTTGAAATTACGATACTAGTTCTTGACTACATCATATGAAGGGGAATAATCACCATAATCTTCTTTCATTGAACGTCTCCCTTGGTGTGCAGCCTTTCAAGTAAAGAACTTGATGACTGCTCTGTATTCCACAGGGTTCATTATCACACCTCACACCACTACAACTACTGTAAAAGAAAGATTGTTATCAGTTCAGAGTTGCAAATTGGCATGTGACCTATAGAGACTTATATCATTACACTTGTGCAGTTTCAGCATCCTGCAATAAACAGAAGTGGGTCAGAGGAAATCTTTGTGTGGGACTTGGGCTGCAACTCATTGCTTAGATTAGGATTGTAACATGTTTGTAAATTAATATGTCCAACACTGTTGTTACTTACCAGATTTCACAATAAAAACTGTATACATTTATTAAACTCTTAGACCTGACAAGGATGGTGTGCTTACCTTGAAAGTCCAAATGGCAGTATTATTCTTTATAAAAATTTCCTCTACCTGATACTAAGTTGACTATATTGTGCACCTATTGCATTCTAACAAAATAAAGAGAATTTTGTTTACGTACCGTAAATTCTTTTTTCTTGAATCATCAATGGGAGACCCAGACAATGGGGTTTAGGGCTCTGCCCTCCGGAGGTCACACTAGGTACTACAAGTTTGTAGACACCGCCTCCTCCGCTTATAAACCCCCACCGTAGGAGACATCCTCAGTTTAGTCCATAAGCTGCGAGGAGAAATTAAACCACACCCGAAACATCGGGAAGAATGCCGTGCACAGACGGTTCAACAACCCGGCAAACACTGTCTCAACAGAGAACAGAACAAGTGCAAAATATGCAACGGAACAACTGGGTGGGTGCTGGGTCTCCCATTGATGATTCAAGAAAAAAGAATTTACGGTACGTAAACAAAATTCTCTTTTTTCTGATCATCATAATGGGAGACCCAGACAATGGGGATGTCCTAAAGCAATACCCCAGGGCGGGAAGAGTTCCTCAACAAGACGGATAACACATGGTTCCCTTTTAAAGGTGGGCAACCGCCGCCTGGAGAACCCGCCTGCCCAAACTCGCATCCGCAGAGGCATGGGCATGCACCATATAGTGCTTAGAGAAAGTGTGCAGGCTGGACCAAGTGGCCGCTTGACACACCTGTAGAGCAGAAGCTCGATGTCGCAAGGCCCAAGAGGCACCTACAGCTCTAGTAGAGTGTGCCTTCAAACCCACCGGGAGAGGCAAACCAGAAGACCGGTAAGCCTCCTGAATGGGAGCCTTGATCCATCTGGCCAAGGTCGACTTGGAAGCCGCGGACCCCTTACAGCGACCCATCGTGAGGACAAATAAGGAATCCGAACTCCTAAAGGAGGCGGTCCTGGACACATAAATGCGTACAGCTCTCACGAGGTCCAGAGTATGGAGGTCGCGCTCAACCTGATGAACGGGAGCGGGGCAAAATGATGGGAGAACAATCTCCTGGTTCAAGTGGAATGTTGAAACCACCTTCGGCAAAAATTCAGGCCGTGGGCGCAACACCACCTTGTCCTGGTGAACCACCAGAAAGGGTGACTTGCACGAGAGTGCAGCCAATTCTGAGACCCTTCTCAGAGACGTAATCGCCACCAGAAAGACCACCTTCTGGACAGACGAGAGAGAGAGATGTCTCTCAGTGGCTCAAACGGCGGTTTCTGCAGTGTCGTCAGGACCATGTTTAGATCCCAAGGGTCCAGAGGTCGCCTATAGGGCGGGACCACCCGAGACACCCCCTGCAGAAATTGACGTACCTTCGGGAGGAGCGCCAAGCGCCTGTCAAACAGCACTGAAAGTGCTGATACTTGACCTTTCAGAGAGCCAAGGGATAATCCCAACTCCAACCCCGACTGTAGGAAGGCCAGCAATGTCGGATAGACAAAGGCCACGGTGAGCGGCCACCAGAGGCACACCAGGTAAAAAAGATTTTCCACGTTCTGTGGTATATCTTCCTGGAAACAGGTTTCCTTGCCCGATTCATAGTGGCAACCACTGTAGGAGAGAAACCTCTGGATGTCAGCAGCCAGGCCTCAAGAGCCATGCAGTCAATCTGAGAGCCCTGGAATTGAGGTGGAAGAATGGCCCTTGCGCGAGTAGATCTGCGCGTTCTGGAAGGGCCCACCCGTGTCCGCCTGACAGTTGCCACAGGTCCGGGTACCAAGACCTCCTGGGCCAATCTGGAGCCACTAGAATGGCCACTCTGCATTCCGTCCTGATCTTCCACAGGACCCTGGGAATCAGAGCCAGAGGCGGAAACACATATGGCAGCTGGAATCTGGACCAGCCCAGAATCAGGGCGTCCGCCCCCAGAGACTGGGGATCCCAAGACCTTGCCATGTATTGGGGCACCTGATGATTCAGCCGTGAGGCCATCAGATCCACGTCCGGAGTGCCCCACCTGCCGCAGATGTCCCGGAAGACGTCTGGATGTAGAGACCACTCTCCGGCGTCCATCCCCTGTCGGCTCAGATAGTCGGCCTCCCAGTTCTCGACCCCTGGGATGTGAACTGCGGAGATCAGGCAGCCGTTTTCCTCCACCCAGAGTAGAATGCGGTGGACTTCGGCGAGGGCCTGAGCACTTCTGGTCCCTCCCTGATGATTTATGTAGGCGACGGCCGTCGCATTGTCGGACTGTACCCGAATGGGCTGTCCTGACAGGAATTTCTGAAACGCCAGTAGCGCCAGATAGACCGCCTTGATCTCCAGCACGTTGATCTGCAACGCCGACTCCGACCGAGTCCAGAGGCCTTGAGCCCTGTGGTGCAAGAACACCGCCCCCCAGCCCTTCAGACTGGCGTCGGTGGTCACCACTAACCATGACGGTTTTAGGAAGGACCGGCCCCGTGACAGGTGAAGTGGCAGGAGCCACCACTGCAGGGAGTCCCTGGTCGGTTGTGACAGTGTCACCAGCCGATTCAGAGAGATCGTCCTCTTGTCCCATCTGCGAAGAATCTCCAGCTGGAGAGGACGGAGACGAAACTGTGCGAACGGCACCGCCTCTATCGCCGCTACCATGCGACCCACCAGTCTCATCAATACCCGCAGGGATGACTGTGGAGACAGGAGGACATTCTGCACTCCTGATTGGATCGCAAGCTGCTTGGCTTGAGGTAGGGACACCAGGGCCGAGTCCGTGTGGAAGTCCATGCCCAGATATGTCAATGACTGGGTCGGAACCAGGGTCGACTTCTGAATGTTGATAAGCCACCCGAACCGTTCCAGGGACTTCATGGTCACCTCCAGGCTTACCCGACAAAGGTCTTCCGATGGCGCCCTGACCAACAGGTCGTCCAAATAGGGTATGACGGCGTGTCCCTGCGCATGCAGGAGAGCCATCATGGAGGCCATCACCTTTGTGAACACCCGTGGTGCTGAGGCTAGCCCGAATGGCAGTGCCACAAATTGGAAGTGCTCTTCCCCCACTGCGAATCTCAACCAGCGCTGATGAGCTGGTGCAATGGGGACGTGAAGGTAAGCGTCCCTGATATCGATGGACGCTAGGAAGTCTCCCTGTGACACAGCCGCGATCACTGAGCGCAGGGATTCCATGCGGAACTTCCGAACCAACACGTGACGGTTGAACAACTTGAGGTCCAAAACCGGGCGAAAAGAGCCGTCCTTTTTTGGGACAATAAAGAGGTTGGAGTAAAAACCCCTGAACCTCTCTTCCGTGGGCACAGGGACCACCACTCCGTCTCTGCGGAGTCCCTCCAACACCAGGTAAAAAGCCTGAGCCTTTTCTGGAGATGGAACCGACCGATGGAATCGGTGTATTGGTTGTGACGTCAGCTCTATCCTGTATCCTCTTGAGACTACGTCTCGAACCCACTGATCTTGAATGTGAAGAAGCCACGTGTCCTGAAAGCGGGACAGGCGGCCCCCCACCTGTGGGGAGGCAGGATGAGATAGCGAGTCATGTCGAAGCGGGCTTGGGGTGGCAGCCGCTGCCCCCGCCGGCTTCTTCTGACGACTCTTGGAACGCCACTGAGTAGCAGGCTTGCCCCCTCGGTCTGAGCGAGTGGACGCCGTTGATGACTGTGAACCGGAGCGAAAGGACCACTGCTTAGGGTTCCTTTTCACGGTGTACCGTGGCTTAGGCTTATTCTGCGGTATCTTAGACTCAGCAGAATCCTTTATCAATTTATCCAGTTCGGTGCCAAAAAGCCTGTCACCAGCGAACGGAAGATTTTGTAAAATCTTCTTAGATGTGGCATCTGAGTCCCAGAGACGCAGCCACAAAAGCCTGCGGATCGCAATTGCATTGGCCGAGGCCACAGCAGAGCGAGTGGCAGTTTCCAAAGATGCCGTCCTGGCATAGTCCGCATAGGCCCTTGCTCTCTCAGTGAGAGCCAGGACCTCTGGGCTGGACCTAGCTAGATCAGTGATACCATCCAAACAGATAGTGATCGCTTGGAGGGTCCAGACTGCGGCAAAATTAGGGGCAAATGAAGACCCCACAGCCTCATAGGAAGACTTGGCGAGTTGCTCGACCTGTCTATCAGTAGCATCCTTCAACGAGGAGCTATCAGAGGCAGAAAACAAGGAGCGCGCAGCAATCCTAGTCATGGAAGCATCCACCTTGGGAGACTGCGACCATTCCTGGAGCGCCTCCTGGGGAAAGGGAAAGCGATTGTCCTTAGTTTTAACGGACATAACGCCGCCCAGGATGCAACCTGGGAGCTTTAATCACCCTTCCGAAATTAGTGTGGTCCATGAAGGAGCCACTTGGTCTAGCCTCTGGCCGCAGCCATTGATAGATCTCCTTGGGGTGTACAGTCACCTCCTCAGGAGGAGTGACAAGACGCAATGTCTCATTGATGGAGGACACCAGATCCTCCACCCCATCTGGAGGTTCAGACATAGACCCAAGAGTAGAACCCCCATCATCTTCCTCACCATCAGAGGAACGCTCCTCCTCAGAGAGAGTCTGGAGCTCAGGAGAGGCCTCACGGGCTCGCTTAGGGGGTCTTACAGCAGAAGTAAGAGACACCCGGGGTAACTAGGAGGAGTAGCTGGGTTCTCCAGTCTCCTATGCAGTGCCTCCAGGGTTTGCGACATGGAGGACATCTGGGACAGCAGAGATTCATTGATCTTATTCTGCGTTTCCCATGGCCCTGGGATCACCTGAACCTCAGGGTATAATCCCGGATTTGCAGACTCAATAGTAGCAGATCGGGCCTCTGGGCGTCCGCAGTTATTGCAGGACCCCTCCACCAGTGTCCCGTTGCATGTAGTACAGACAATGGTGGCCACAGCCGCCTTAGCAGCATGCTTCCCAGCTGAGGACATCTCCACAGTGAGGGAATATAAGCCAAAGTTCACAAACAAACCGGGAATCCCGGTGGCTTACCGACCGCAGCAAAGCGGTAGGAGGAAGCGGTGTGTGTGTGTGACCTCCGCGAGTTCCGGTCTCCCTTGCAAGTGCAGACACGCGCTGCCGTTCAGATCCCAGCCGGGAAGTGAGGGAGAAGATGGCCGCCGACAGTGAAGATGTGGGCGGAGCCAGGAACACGCGGGAAGAACACACAACACGCCCAGCGGTGATGTCACCATAAGGGCTGCCTCCTCCTCCAGACTGCCTCAGCAATGGAGGTGCCGGAGCCCGCAGCGCGGGAAACAAGAGTGGATATCACCACACACACTCTCAGACTGCTTGTACACAGAAAAAACACCCGCAGTCTACAGCCTCAGCCCCTGTGAAACACAGGGCGGTCAGCCAGGGTGACCCCAGCACAGGGTCACCGCCAGAACCGCGGACCCGAGGGTAACCGCGCGGTCTGAGTGTCATGACACCACAGTGACAGACACTACCCCCAGGCACACAGGAGACACACCAGGTGCCTCAGTGCCGGTCCGGTCTGTAAGCACCTTTAGGGAGGCCTCGGACGGGGGTACAGCACCAGTCCGGAGTGTAAGCACCATTTAGGGAGGCCTCGGACTGGGCTGGCTCCGTCCGGTCTGTAAGCACCATTTAGGGAGGCCTCGGACGGAGCGGAGCTGTGCAAGGCTCCAGGCTCCCCCTATCCAGAGCCTCCATGGAGGGATGGAAAGGAAAGGAGCGCGACAGCGTACCGGGAGAACACTAAAGTGTCCAGGCTAAAAGCCCTCCGGTACCTCCACCAGCGTGTTCCACAAGGGTGAGCGGGGAGGCTGTCGAGGATCCCGAATGGGACCATTTTACCTTGTCTTCATACGCCATCACGTAAGCTGTGAGAATGCAGTGAAGTGCAAGCAAAGCGTGATCCTCCGAGCACACTAAGTTTAAAACTGAGGATGTCTCCTACGGTGGGGGTTTATAAGCGGAGGAGGCGGTGTCTACAAACTTGTAGTACCTAGTGTGACCTCCGGAGGGCAGAGCCCTAAACCCCATTGTCTGGGTCTCCCATTATGATGATCAGAAAAAGGCAGTGGCACAATACTTGCTGCTTCTGGCAGGTATTGGTATAAGTGATGTCACTTCACTGTGACTGGAGGATCTAACTTCGACTGGAGCCAGATCATAAAGCTTGTAGGCATTTCCACTACGCTGTGGTTAGAGCTCAACAAATATGGTGTAAAGAAGGAATACCAGTAATAGGGTTATAAGCACCCAAAGTTTATTGAGGTGCATGGGAAGCAAAGGCTAGCCTATTTGATCTAATGCAGCTGTAAAGTAGATCGGTCAGTGCTCATGTCTGTGGCTGATATATCTACAGCAGTCACAAGCATCACAACTGAACGGAGCAATGGAAAAAAAATGGTCTGGTCTGATAAATCATAATTATTTTTTGCACACTATATTCACGTGTGTGTGTGTTGTTTACCAGGTGAAGAGAGCCTATCCTGGTCCTATGGTTAAAGGCAATATTGTGCCTAGAAGCCTCGTGTCCTACTATTCATGTAGCCATTTCTCTACGTACCAGTAGCAATCTCTATGTAACCCAAAGCCAGTACAGCCTTTGATGATAACAGTATTCCCAAATAAAAGTGGTCTTTTTGGACAGAAAAGTGCGCGCTGTCACTGTAAAGATTGTTCATTATTGGTTTAAGGAACATGACACAACAACTATGATGATGACTTGATCTAAAGTCCCTGGATCACAATCTGATTCATCATCTGTGGCATGTGATGGAAAAACAAGTTTGATCCACGTTGACCCCACATTACCACTTACAGGGCTGGAGTACACATCGGCTTAATATTATGCCCTATTTAGCAAATTAGAGTACAAAAAAGTGCTGAAGATGACACTGGATAGATAAGTGGAGATTTAGTGTGCTATATGCACCATAAGGCTGCGCTCACATGAACGTATGCATTGGCCAAGTGCTATCCCATGTTTGTCAATACCATTCGGCCCAATGTTAGGCTATGAGGCAGTGCTGATCAGTGTTGTTGTTTTTTTTTTTATCTTTTTCTCGTGACAATTCAGCATGAAAAAAAATTTGCAGCAGATTGCTGCAATTGGCAGCGTATATCAAATGGTGTGTACCCATACAAGTCTAAGGGCGCGTGTGAAACACCGGTCTGCACTCATTTACCCGGACACAGACAATAGAGAAAAGGGAAAAATGATGTTCTTTCATAAATACCATACAGTTGTCATAACATAATATTCCCTACATGTAAAGCCTGTAAAGTCTATATTGTCCATTCATGAAGACGTGCGTCTCAGGTCTGTCTGTATTCCATGTGGCGATACGTGTCAATCTCTGTATTTAATAAGTATGTGAGCTTAGTATAGTAAGCCTTTAACACCCCCCCCCCCCACCACCACCCCAAAAAAAAGTGAGAGAAAAAAAAGAAGGAAGTGGAAAAGACAAAAAAATAAAAAGAGGAAAATGAAAGAGAATACAAAGGAAGAGGACCCCTCCACCCACCCCTCCGTTCCCACCCTATAGAAATGCTGATAACCGCTCCACATCTTAATATCCGCCACCCCACCCACCGACCACCACCGCAACACTGGTTATGCGCTATGGTTGTTTCTCATAGTGCCCGATACCTTCAGTGGGCCAAGCGTACCATGTTAGTCTTCTGAGTTATACCGTGTCAGGTTACGAAAGGGATATACTAGTTGATGGATGTCCCCTCCAGAAAGTTGGTCTATTATGAAAGGTCTTGTGTCGCAAAGGATTTAGTTGTTCTGGCGTCCCTGTACCCTTCTGCTTCCACCTTCTCAACCAGCATTGCCCCCTTCAGATCAGTCAATAATTCCGATCGCGTCGGTGCTGCTGCTGTCAACCAGTGTTGTAATATCAGTCAATTGTGTAGCACCATGATTGTGTGTAGTAATTTTCTCTGTGCCTTGTCTAGACCCAGGTCCCCCATGTTATGGAATAATAGTGGGACACGATGCTGTAGTATGCATTGTGTCCAGCTCCTCACTACCTTCCAGGATTGAACATGGAACATGTCTGCCCTCTTGTCCCCGCCTTTTGGACATGACTGTTTTCTGTCTGGATGGGTCTTGTTGGGTGGTATATTGAACCCTAGAATTGCCTCATGCATCACTCTGAAATAGGTGTCCCTCCACCTTTCGTTCACGATGTTCTTACGAACCTCGCGCCAACCCATTAAGATCTTTCCCTCGATCTTCTCGTCCTGTAATCTTACCCTCCCATCTTTTGAGAATCCTGCGCATCCCCGAGGGAACTAGGTCTTGCCTTAGGGTGGCGTATATGGTGGATACACTAGTGTATATACTATATTCCTAGCTAGTAGAGTGTACAGTCCATGGTTTGACCATTCCTTCTTTAAAAGTCATATAAGTGATGGAATAAATGTAGCCTCAATTGTTCAAACTGTAGAGAAGAGAATGGATTCCACTCCTGAATGTCTGTCGCTGTCAACAACCTCCTCTCCTGTATCTGCATCAGATCCTGTAGTGTTTTAATACCCTTAGCTCTCCAGACTTTAAAGAGTGCATTGTCCTTGCCCTGGCTGAAGTCCGGGTGTCACCATGGAGTAAGATATTTGGATATCTTCCAAGATAACCAGAGCTTGATTCGCAGTGCCTTCTAAGCCCCCCCCTTGTGTCTTTGAAAATGATAGAATTTTTCACCCGAGTGTCTACTGTTGCCCCCGTTGAGTGCAAAATAGCTACAGGGTCCCATGGGGTGCATGAACTCTGACTAACCTGACTCGAGTAACATAGTAACATAGTTTTTAAGGTTGAAGAAGACTTTAAGTCCATCTAGTTCAACCCATAGCCTAACATGTTGATCCAGAGGAAGGCAAAAAAAAAACATGTGGCAACACTAAGCTCCACATTGGGGGAAAAAATTCCTTCCTGACTCCAGATACGGCAATCAGACTAATTCCCTGGATCAACGCCCTATCAAAGAATCTAGTATGTATAACTGGTAATATTATAGTTTTAAAGAAAGGCATCCAGGCCCTTCTTAAATGTTAGTAGTGACTCACTCATTACAACAGCATGTGGCAGAGAGTTCCATAGTCTCACTGCTATTACAGTAAAGAATCCGCGTCTGTGATTATGATTAAACCTTCTTTCCTCCAGACGTAGAGATGCCCCCTTGTCCCAGTCTCAGGCCTAAGAGTAAAGAGATCATTAGAAAGGTCTCTGTACTGTCCCCTCATATATTTATTCATTATTATAAGATCACCCCTAAGCCTTCGTTTTTCCAAGCTAAATAACCCCAAGTTTAATAACCTGTCTTGGTATTGCAGACCCCTTAGTCCTCTAATGACTTTTGTCGCTCTTCTCTGGACCCGCTCTAGTTCAGCTATGTCTTTCTTATACACCGGAGACCAGAATTGTACACAGTATTCTAAGTGTGGTCGCACTAGTGACTTGAATAGAGGTAAATTAAGTTCTTCTCATGAGCATCTATGCCTCTTTTAATGCATCCCATTATTTTATTTGCCTTTGCAGCAGCTGCCTGACACTGGCCACTAAATGTGAGTTTGTCATCTACCCATACACCCAGGTCTTTTTCAGTGACAGTTTTGCCCAGTGTTTTACAATTAAGCACATAATTATACCTTTTGTTTTCTCTGCCCAAGTGCATGACTTTACATTTATCCCCATTAAAGCGCATTTGCCATTTAGCAGCCCAAGCTTCTAGTTTACATAAATCCTCCTGTAATATAAAATTGTCCTCCTCTTTATTGATTACCCTGCAGAGTTTAGTGTCATCTGCAAATATTGAGATTCTACTCTGTATGCCCCCTACAAGGTCATTAATAAATATATTAAATAGAAGCGGGCCCAACACTGACCCCTGTGGTACCCCACTGTTAACTGTGACCCATTCTGAGTGTGTTCCATTAATAACCACCCTTTGTTTCCTATCACTAAGCCAGTTCTTAACCCACTTACACATATTTTCCCCTATCCCCATTGCCCTCATTTTATGTATCAACCTTTTGTGTGGCACCTTATCAAAGCTTTTGAAAAGTCCATATACACCACATCCACTGTATTTCCTTGGTCCAGTCCAGAACTTACTTCTTCATAGAAGTTTATTAGATTAGTTTGACAGGAACGATCCCTCGTAAAACCATGTTGATAATGGGTCATGAGGTTATTTTTCTTCAGATACTCCAGTATAGCATCTCTTAGAAAACCCTCTAGGATTTTACCCACAGTAGAGGTTAAGCTTACTGGCCTATAATTTCCAAGTTCAGTTTTTGTCCCCTTTTTGAATATTGGCACCACATTTGCTATACGCCAGTCCTGTGGTACAGACCCTGTTATTATGGAATCTTTAAATATTAAAAATAATGGTATATCTATGACAGTACTTAATTCCTGCAGCACTCTGGGGTGTATCCCATCCGGGCCCAGGGATTTGTCAATTTTAGTGATTTTTAGACTATGCCGTACTTCCTCTTGGGCTAAGCAGGTGATATTTAATTGAGAATTTTTGTTATCACTGATCATATTGTCTGTCATGGGATTTTCTTGTGTAAATACTGTTGAAAAAAAGTCATTTAGCATATTGGCTTTTTCCTCATCCTCATCCACCATTTCACCCAGACTATTTTTAAAGGGGCCAACACCATCATTTTTTAGTTTCTTCCTATTTAGGAGTTAAAAAATATTTTGGGATTCTTTTTACTTCTCTGGCAATGAGTCTCTCTGTCTCAATCTTTGCTGCCTTGATTTGCTTTTTACAAATGTTATTTAATTTTCTGTATTTATTTAATGCCTCATCACTACCTACTTGCTTTAATTCCCTAAATGCTTTCTTTTTGTAAACCATTATTGCAATTCTCTATTTATGTTATTCCAGGTAATATTGATTATTTAGGCCAATAAAACCCATTTGGTTTCCTCCTATTTCTAGCATGCTTATTCCCATAGGGTATATATTGTGCACAGGTCCTATTCAGGATGCTAATAAAATACTCCCATTTGTGTTGTGTACTTTTATGTCTCAGGACATCGTCCCAGTTTATTGCACTAAGATCATCTCTCAACCGTTGGAAATTTGCCTTCCTGAAGTTTAGTGTCCTTGTAGCCCCTCTACTACACGTCTTAGTAAAGGATACTTGAAAGCTTAAGTTATGATCACTATTACCCAAGTGACCTCCAACCCGTATATTTGATATGCGGTCCGGCCTGTTGGTTAATATTAGGTCCAGCAGTGCCCCCCTTCTTGTTGGGTCCTTGAACCAGTTGTGAAAGGTAATTTGTCTCTCATAGTTTTCAAAAACTTATTACCTTTGCTGGAACTGCAGGTTTCTGATCCCCAATGTGTTTCAGGGTAGTTAAGTCCCCCACAATAATGACTTCTCCCTGAGTCCTGCTTCATCTATTTGCTTTATGAGGATATTCTCCTCCACTTCCATTATTGTTGGGGACTTATAACAAACCCCTATCAGTAATTTATTATTTTTTCCCCTCCCCTTATCTCCACCCACAGGGACTCTACATTTCCATTAGATTCACCTATATTATCACGCAGGATGGGTTTTAAGGATGATTTTACGTATAAACATACACCTCCTCCTCGCCTATTTGTACGGTCATTTCTGAACAGACAATAGCCCTGTAAATTAACAGCCCAGTCATGGCTCTCGTCCAGCCAAGTCTCCGAAATCCCCACCATGTCATAATTATTTTCCAAAAAAATCAATTCTAATTCCTCCATTTTGTTGGTGAGGCTTCTGGCATTAGTGTACATGCACTTTATGCATCTCTCTTTACCTCTATTCCTTCCTACTAGATTGACTGTTCTAACCCCACCCCCCATGCCACCCCCAATTTTATTACTTGTGCCCAGGTTACTATTTACACGTAATTTTGTGAGTTTGGACTTTTTCCTTCTTTGCAGTTTACCATCTGATTGGGCATTTCTGAACGCGATGATACCAAATATGTGTGTTTAATTTTTTTCTTTTTTTTTAATAGCTTTCTTTTCAATGGGGCAAAAGGGGGGTGTGATTTGAAATTTTAGGGGCTTTTTTTATACATAATTGGAAATTTTTTTTCTCTTCTTTATTTTACATAGCCCACTACTGGTCCTCAGTAATCCACTATCCTATGGCTTCTCTTGTCTTCCAATGAGCTGCTGCTCATCAGGATACACGGGAAATTGTCACTTCCTGCCGATGAGGTCACTGGGTCATCGCCAGCAGGAAGTGCATCAGGACAGCTTTCCGAGGTCATTACAGGACCCCGGGATGTCCAGGTAAAGCATTGAGTTCCGTGATCGCATCAGGGAACCTCCGATACCAGTGAGGAGCGGCTCAATCCCCACCGCGGTGCTTTGGTTCGTGCTGTCAGTGATCTCTGATCCGATCGGTGCTCTTAGCTACACATCAAGCTGATGAGACCAGTCTGAGATGTGGGAGGAGAATGTGAGCTCCCGCGTGAGCTCGCATTAGGGGGTGGGAAATGACCAAGGACGTGCCATTACATCCTTGGTCGTGAAGGAGTTAATCACTGCTTATGCTTGACCACCAGTCCATCCATTTGCTATGTGGTGGCCTATGGAGAATGAATGGAGCGTCAGTTGTTCGCTCAACTTTTGGCTCCATCTTGAAACAGGATTAAAAGTGCCCATCCATGATAAAACCTCCCCAATCTCTGGTTGATGATGGCCCCTCCTGCGATGACGACTGCTATTCACTGAGAAGCCGCTTTAACCCCTTCACGATGAAGCGTGTATATGTACGCCATAGGCTGCCTCACTCCCATTGATGCAAGCTCACGCGCTAAGCTTGCCCCATTCCTTGCACGTGTCAGCTGATCTAATCAGCCAACATGTGCAGCTCGCAGCGTTAACCCTTTAGATTGCATAGTGTGTTCTAAAGCACTGCAGCAGTGGTTGTGCTGTTCCCCTCCAGCATGGGTGGCTCTCTGATGTGATCATGGGGATTCGATGTGTTGCCATGACAACGCGTGGTCGGCTGATGACCCCAGATACTGCCCTGACTCACCTCCTCCCAGCGATGCCCGAGTAACGTCACTGACAGAAAGTGATAATTTGTGCTGAAGCCTCTGTACATAACACAAGCGATCAGTCCGTGCAGTGCCAAGGCCCCCTAGTGTGGGCCATTTATATGGATGCACTTAAATAAAATGGGAATGGTTGGTGATATCAACTTCCTGTTTGTGGCACATTAGTATATGGGAGGGGTGAAACTTTTCCAGATGGGTGTTGACCACAGCGGCCATTTTGGAGTTGGCCATTTTCGATCCAACTTAATTTTTTTCAAAGGGAGGAGGGTCATGTGACACCAAACTTATTGAAGATTTCATAAGAAAAACAATGATGTGCTTGGTTTTAACGTAACTTTATTCTTTCCTGAGTTAATTACAAGTTTATGACCACTTACAAAATATGTTCAAAGTGCTGCCCATTGTGTTGGATTGTCAATGCAACCCTCTTGACTCCCCAACAAGAATAGAGGCAAATCTCTCCACCTCTCCAGTTCTGTCACAATTTTGTTGATTAGTGGGGCATAATTTAGTCTGTATGTCTCTCGTGTCTCTCCCTAGATATACTCCCAGATATTTAATGACCCTATTTGCTAGAGGGATGTCACAGGAACGTGCTTGAGTAATTCCCGTCTCTCACCACCCTCTAAGTCTTTTAGCGGGAGTATTTCACACTTAAGATTTTTTCAGGCGGAATCCAGAGAGTTCTCCGAAGGCCTCCAACTGTGATAGGAGGCCAGGGAGATCCCTACGTGCATCTGCCATGTAAAGTATGACATCATCTGCAAAGAAGCTGGATTTAATTTCCTTGCTGCCTATGCGGATCCCCTGGAAGATTTGACCCTCATTTATGAACCGTGATAATGGTTTGATCGCCAATTCAAATAGCAAAGGGCAAAGGGGGCACCCTTGGCATGTACCCCTTCCCAGACGTATCGCATCTGACAGAAAGCCTGGTGTGCTCACTCTGGCCCTCGGGTTTTTGTAGAAAGAATCCAAGAATGTCCTAAACGACCCCCACAGTCCCATCTTGTCTAGTATGGTTTCCAGCAGCCGTGGCCAGCTGACGCTGTCAAAAGCTTTCTCCGCGTCCAACATAACCATGGCACCCACCTGTTCTGCACCAATATGTTCCTCAACCTAACTGCTTCCAAAACCATCATGGTCCTGCGTATAAATGCATCAAGGTTTATAGTAAAAATTATATCTTTATTAAGAGAAAAACTATGAACACAAGTATTGTAGAAATTATGGTACAATCTTTACAGGTACATAGCACAAAATCCATATACAATAAATGGATGCACATTAACATTTCATCAATTTGCACAACAATAGGATAAATTACAAAAAGCTATCTGACAAAATTAGTCAGGAAAGGTGTATAAGCATATTGAGACAGCCATAGTAATCCAAGTATAGATTGGCATCTCAAGGGTAAAATATTGCAACATCCCATAAAGTGCACAAAGGTAAATACATTCAAAGTGCAATCACATATAATGAATAAGGTGCCAGTGCATGATGAAGAGAATCAATCCCTCCATATCAGACTCCTTACGTACATTTCGGTTGCTTAAATAGGCATATGCTTCATCATGAGGAGTGCTAATGCATAATACATGGCGGAATTTATACTCATAAACACATGCGGTCACATGCTTCTTTCAACCAAACAGACCGCTGGAGGCGGCGCATGCGCAGTCGGCGCCTAAAGCCGCTGATGTCATTTCCGGCGCGACGCCCGACTCATCACAATGCGCCCGGCCGTCGCCATGGCAGCATATAAACAAGCCAAGCGCAAGAATGCGCCTTAGTGACAGACCAGCTGGGGGAGCAGACCACGCATGCGCGCACGGTCTGATGGTGTGCACATTACCTAGCCTGACAATAAACACCACATATGGCAATATTACAGGATAAAAATAATCATAGGGTTCTTGTTATCTCCATTGTTCCAAGAATGGTGGTTATTCAAGCCCAGTAAAAGATGGTAAGGACATTTCTTGCAGAGTGTCCGCTCATCATATATAATGTATTATGGAGTATATCCGCTGTTAATACAAATAAAAAACATAAATTTAAAAACCACCTCACAGGTGAAACATATCACAATCGTTTGATAGTGAGGAATGGAATAAAAAGATAGAAAAAGAAGAAGAAAAGAAAAAAGGAAAATAAGAGTCCTTTTATATAATACACAAAAGGACACAAACATCCTGAACAGCTTGGGCAAATGATCCCAGTGGCACTCAAAATTGTAATAGACACACAATTGTGAAACCAAGGTACCTCCATATCTCAGAGAAACGAACAAAGCTAATGGCTTCATTAAGGCCTCTAGGAGACACGGTATCCAGTGTAATTATCCATTTTAGTTCCCGTTGGGCTAGCATTTTTTGGAGGTCCCCTCCCCTAATCCCTCCATGTATCTGGTCAATCCCCTTTACTTTTAAGGTTTTGGCATTACAACCATGATAGTGATAAAAGTGGCGGGGTAGAGGTTTAAGGGCAGCGACCTCTTCCTCTTTCACTTTTTTTGCAGCTAGAATGTCCCTCACATGCTCACTAATCCTGACTCTCAATTCTCTCGTGGTCAATCCAATGTAGATTTTATTGCATCCACATGTAGCAAAGTACACAACATGTGTACTACTACATGAGATGTGCTGGTTTATCTTGTAGGTCCTAGAACCATCATTCGAGATGAAGTCAGAGCCCCTGACCATGCTGGGACATGCGCTGCAATCCCCACACGGGAAAAATCCTTTCCGTGGGGAGCCCATCCCAAAGATCCCTGTTGTTTTTGGTGCATAGTGACTATGCACCAATATGTCTTTTAAATTCTGAGACCGTCTCGATGCCATCTGAGGGTCTCAGAGAGGACCCCCCTCAGAGATGGTTCGGACAACAACACAGGCCAGTGTCTAGCCAGAATTTGTCTCATCCTCTCCCACTGCTGATTATGGGTAGAAATGAATCTTATATCCCCATAAGTCTCACTTGTTTTCTTATTGGGAGGGAGGAGGAGATCATCACGTTTGGTCAGTCTTGCTCTATCATAGCCCCTCTTAATAGTCCTGCACTATAACCTCTCTGCCTAAACCTACTACGCAAATCCATAGCCTGCTTCTGAAAGTCAGCCTCCGTGGAGCAGATCCGCCTCATCCTCAAGAACTGTCCAACCGGGATCGCTTTTATGGTTGACGGAGTGTGGGCTGATGACGCATGTAACAACGCGTTCACAGACGTCTCTTTCCGGTATACATCAGTTTGTAACAGTCCACACCCATCAACCATAATTTTGACATCCAAAAAATCAATTGATGAATCACTAAATTTATAAGTGAGTCTGATATTCAAATAGTTTTTATTCAAATCATTCATGAATAGTCTGAGCTGCTCTGTAGTGCCCTGCCACACCCCTAGATCATCATCAATATAGCGCATCCAGCACTGCACATGGGCAATGGCCTGCACACCCCCGCACGAAAAATACTCCGCTCCCAGTGTCCTAGGAACAGATTTGCATACGAAGGTGCACAGGCCGCGCCCATGGCAGTGCCACGCCTCTGAAGATAGAATCGATCTTTAAATGTAAAAAAATTGTGAGACAGGACAAAACAGAGCAGCTCAATAATCAGCTCACATAAATGAGCATCCCGGTTGGACTCCTCAAGGAAGAAGCGGACCGCCTCCACACCTGCATCATGGTCAATGCAGGTGTAGAGGGACTCCACGTCGGCAGTGACTAAATACATATCCTTCTCCACAAAGATCCCGTCAATTCTAGTAAGGGCGTCCGTAGTATCCCGTATGTACGATGGTAATGTTTCGACTAGGGGCTTCAAATAGAAGTCGATAAATCGACATATCGGATCACAAAGGCCCTCCATGCCTGAGACTATCGGACGCCCCGGGGGATTGACGGATCCTTGTGGATCTTAGGAAGCAAATAGAAGGTAGGCACTTTAGGGGCTCTGACCATAAGTCCATTCAGAACCTTTTTTGTGATGATCCCCTCCTCCATTGCACTCACCAAGATCCTTTCTAATTCAAATGAAAAAGAGCCAACAGGATTCCGATCTAGCCTCTGGTAGACATTTTTGTCTCTCATTTGCCTGAAGGCCTCCTTTTCATATAGTTGGCATGGCCAGATAACAATATTGCCCCCTTTGTCTGCCGCATTTATAACCACATTGTCGAGAGATTTTAACTCGGCAATGGCCTTCCTCTGTTGGTAAGTCATATTATCAAACGACCTCCTCGTACTTAATTTTCTAAAATCTTCCACCACTAATCTGGTGAATATATCAATGGCTGGGCAGGCAGACAAAGGGGGGAATCTAAGAAATGATGGGAGTGCTGGTGTGTCACGGTCCGCGCTGCTGTGGTATTGGATAAACTCACCAAAGAGCCAAGTGTATTTTCATCCTTTTTATTCCTCCTCTCTCCTACGCGTTTCAGCGCCACACCCGGCGCCTTCCTCAGGGATATTCAAGGGGGGAATCTAGTTGACTTTGGCATCACATTTTTGGGGAACCTACCTGGTTCATTCGATGGCAACTCATTCTCTAGATCCTCTAAGGCACCAAGGGCTTCTTGTTCTGAAACATCTCCTGTCTCTAGAGCACTCTTCAAATGCAGTTTCTTCAACAGTACTTTAAGTGCAAATAGATGCACGTCCTTCATGACTACGAAAAAGTTAAATGAGTTAGCCGGTACAAAAGTAAGGCCTTTAGAAAGTACATCTAACTGCATAGGTGTCAGAACATGCTCTGAGAGGTTAACCACCTGGAGACTATTATCATAAATTACCTTTCCCTTTGGCTTTAGAGGATTCAGAGATTGAAGGCGAGTGATTATTTGACGTGTTCCACCATTCGACTGTCCTGATGAACCAGCTATTTCATCCTCTGATTCTCCCTGAGTTTCATCTCCAGATGTTAAGGAAACCAGGGATGGAGTTCTGGGTAGATCTGGTACATTAGGTTTTGGCAGACCAGGTTTTGGTCCATGGGGCGGTTTTTTAGGTTTCCCACGTTTGTTTTTCCACTTATACACTCTGTGATTAGAATAATCACTTTGGTCTCGGTGGAATTTTTTCAACTTGCCTTCTTTAATTTCTTTTTCCCATTTAGTGATGTCGCCCTCAATTTCCTTCTCAAATTTGGCCAATGCTTCTTTAGGGAGGCCTTCCTTAATCAGAATTTGTAACTCATCCATTTCACTTTCCAATAGGGCTATGCTAGACTTGTTGTCATTGGACAACAAGCCTATGAAACCCCTGGAACAGGTGTCTGCAATGGTCTCCCACTGAGGCTAAAAGGCCTCATCCTCAATGGGATAGGCCAGAAATATTGGACTCTAAGCCCTCTGGGTATTAAGCCCTTTAGCAGATACTTTTCAAGGAAAGCATGGTTCCACCATAACCTTGTTCGTTTTCTCATGAGGTCCTTATATCTCACAATCTTGTCATGAAGACCACCACTGAGATCCTTGCCCAAATTGTCACCAGTTTTCTTCAAGGTCTTATCTAGTTCAAGGAGCCACGTACGATCACAGGTCCTATAGTCCATAATGACCAATGGATAGACTGTGAAAAACACAGAAAAACAGATTATATATATAAATATTCCATATGGTTACATTGATACAGCTCCCAGGATATACCTGGTCAGCTGTGCATCTCAACACTTACAGTATCAATAATCAAAAGGAGAAAAAATGTGGAGCTATAAATGCATCAAGGTTTATAGTAAAAATTATATCTTTATTAAGAGACAAACTATGAACACAAGTAGTGTAGAAATTCTGGTACAATCTTTACAGGTACATAGCACAAAATCCATATACAATAAATGGATGCACATTAACATTTCATCAATTTGCACAACAAGCTCCCCAGACGTTGATGGCCACGATTGTGGTTATTCCCAAACCGGACAAAGACCCCGGCATGTGTGCTAATTATCGACCCATCTCCCTCATTAACGTCGATGTGAAAATTTACGCAAAGATCATAGCGAACAGGCTGGGCCCAGCTCTCACCAAGGTCATACACAATGACCAGGTGGGATTCGTGCAGCGTAGGGAGGCTAAAGATAACACAGTGAAAACTTGCTCCTTACTTCATATTTGTGCACAGGAAGGGTTCCAGCCTGTTTGCTATCCATTGACGCGGAAAAGGCGTTTGATCGCCTGGGCTGGCCTTTCCTGAGAGCATCTTTGCACAGTTGGGGTTGAGGACTGGACTGCTTGATAAGATTTTTGCTTTGTACCAGGGCACCACGGCACGATTCAAAATAAATGGCATTTTCTCGACACCCACCGCTATACACAATGGCACCAGACAGGGTTGTCCTCTATCCCCTCTACTTTACGTCATTGCCATGGAGCACTTAGCGGTGGCACTCCGCGGATCACTGGATATTGATGGAGTACGGATTGGTCAGCATAACTTTAATTATCACTATATGCAGATGATCTGCTTTTATATGTTACCAATCCACTCACAGCTTTTCTGGTGCTCATCAGGGAATTTCGGAAGTTTGGGGACATCTCAAATTTCAAGGTTAATTACTCAAAAACAGAGGTACTCAATATATCCCTGTCTGGTGACCTAGTGTCGGACTCCAGGCGTCCTTCTCTTTTAAGTGGAAAACCTCTGCAATAAAATATCTGGGTGTACTGATTCCCACAGAGTTGAGCGAAATCTATGAGCTAAATTATGTTCCGCTTTTGAGGAGGACGATACTGGACTTGGCGAAATATGACAAACCTCGACTTTCTTGGTTTGGACGCATGAGTGTCATTAAAATGGACATCCTACCTCGGTTTTTATATCTTTTCCAAACTGCCCCAATAAATATCCCGGATAGTTTTTTCAGACGTCTACAGTCGGCGGTTAACAACTTTATTTGGGGGAGCAGGAGACCGCGGATCCGTTTCTCTATTTTAACTAGACCTAAGAGTAAGGGGGGGGGCGGATTTAAAAAAAATATTATCATGCGGTTCTGCTTTCTAGGCTAGTGGACTGGAGGTTTAATAGTGCCCATAAACAATGGGTAACCCTGGAGGGTCTCCTTTCTCCTGTGTCTCTGTATTGGCTCCCCTGGCTTGAAAAGACCTCGCGTCCCTCTGTAACAGAATGGGTCCCACTCACCCAGACGGTTATAAGACACTGGGACAAGATTAACTGCAAACTGAGATTGACCTCCAGACCGAGTAGACTGAGTCCTTTGTTTGACAACCCCACATTCCCCCCTGCGATGACTAGATCGTCCTTTCTTTGTTGGTCAGCACGTGACCAGGTATGCCTGGGACAGGTTGTGGACAGACTGGTGGGGCTCGCTGGTGTGGAGGGGCTCCGGGGCCGGACCGGGGGGGTGTCGTTTCTCATGGATGGAGTTCGCCCAGATCCGAGATTATCTCTCAGGGATCTCCTTGGGGGTTCCGACACCATTTGAGTTGATGATGCTTTCATCTGAGGGCCCGTCCCATGTGGTCTCCATGTTCTATGTCCTGGTCCTGGCTGGGTTGGTGTCCGACCCTCTTGGATTCATGGAGGCTTGGGAGAGAGACCTGCACATCACCTTATCTGAGACTGATCGTCAAAAAATTTTTGTACTCACCCACAAAATGACGGTCTCATGTGCTGCTCAGGAACAGAACTATAAAATTTTAAGACGCTGGTACCGTTGCCCCACTTTCCTACACAGGCTCAACCCTGGAGTGTCAGACGCTTGTTGGAGATGTGGGATAGAGAGGGGCTCTATGCTCCATATCTGGTGGTCGTGCGGTCTCCTCCAACCCTTCTGGGGTCAGGTGTTTGAGGCCTTTCACCTGATGTCTGGGATTTATCATATGCCTTCCCCCCAGATTGCCCTCCTGTCTCTGATTCCTACCGCTGTGTCCTCAGCAAAAAGGGGAATTTTGAGGTTCTGTTTAATGGCGGCTAGGGCTGTCATTCCCAGACACTGGAGATCTACGGAGGTCCCCACCATGCTGGAATGGATAGCTGAGATGAACAAACTGAGTCGCATAGAGTCTCTTATGGCTGATGATTATGGCACTGGATCAGACGGGGGCAGTACATGGTATCTATGGCATTCTTTTAAGGAGAGCCCGGAGTTTGCGGATTGGTTGTTGCGATCCTCTCTTCCTTTTTTAGCTAGATTAACCAGGTTTCCTCTTCCCTCCCACCCCCTCCCTTTTTTTTCTCTCCACCCTTCTTCCCTTCTGTTCCCTCCTTTCATGTCTCTTTCATTACCTTTCCCCTTCTTTTTTCTCTTTTTTCTTTCATGGTCTGCAGGGATGACGGAGATGTTTAGATGGCTACGAAATAGCGAGAACTGGCTTACACTTCGCTTCATGCTTCATCTTGATGTAATGTAATTGGTGAATTATATGTGTCAGGGCCTTCTGAGACGGCTGCCGGGGTCTCGGCCTTGGCAATGGAATGTGTTTTCTGTCATACCCCAGACTATGTACGATTGTGAAATTCTTTATATCTGAATTGTTACCCTTTTTTTTCTTATGACCTTTTGAAATTAATAAATACATTTATTGAAATTTGCACAACAATAGGATAAATTACAAAAAGCTATCTGACAAAATTAGTCAGGAAAGGTATATAGCATATTGAGACAGCCATAGTAATCCAAGTATAGATTGGCATCTCAAGGGTAAAGTATTGCAACATCCCATAAAGTGCAGAAAGGTAAATACATTCAAAGTGCAATCACATATAATGAATAAGGTGCCAGTGCAGGATGAAGAGAATCAATCCCTCCATATCAGACTCCTTATGTACGTTTCGCTTGCTTAAATAGGCATATGCTTCATCATGAGGAGTGCTAATGCATAATACATGGCGGAATTCATACTCACAAACACATGCTTCTTTCAACCAAACAGACCGCTGGAGGCGGCGCATGCGCAGTCGGCGCCCACAGCTGCTGTCATTTCCGGCGCGACGCCCGATTCATTACAATGCGCCCGGCCGTCACCATGGCAGCATATAAACAAGCCAAGCGCCGGAATGCGCCTTAGTGACAGACCAGCTGGGGGAGCAGACCACGCATGCGCGCACGGTCTGATGGTGTGCACATTACCTAGCCTGACCTATAATATTGCCATATGTGGTGTTTTTTGTCAGGCTAGGTAATGTGCACACCATCAGACCGTGCGCGCATGCGTGGTCTGTCACTAAGGCGCATTCCGGCGCTTGGCTTGTTTATATGCTGCCATGGCGACGGCCGGGCGCATTGTGATGAGTCGGGCGTCGCGCCGGAAATGACATCAGCGGCTTTGGGCGCCGACTACGCATGCGCCACCTCCAGCGATCTGGTTGAAAGAAGCATGTGACCGCATGTGTTTGTGAGTATTAATTCCGCCATGTATTATGCATTAGCACTCCTCATGATGAAGCATATGCCTTTTTAAGCAAGCGAAATGTACGTAAGGAGTCTGATATGGAGGGATTGATTCTCTTCATCATGCACTGGCACCTTATTCATTATATGTGATTGCACTTTGAATGTATTTACCTTTGTGCACTTTATGGGATGTTGCAATACTTTACCCTTGAGATGCCAATCTATACTTGGATTACTATGGCTGTCTCAAAATGCTATATACCTTTCCTGACTAATTTTGTCAGATAGCTTTTTGTAATTTATCCTATTGTTGTGCAAATTGATGAAATGTTAATGTGCATCCATTTATTGTATATGGATTTTGTGCTATGTACCTGTAAAGATTGTACCATAATTTCTACACTACTTGTGTTCAAGGCTGGAACCCTTCCTGTGCGCAAATATGAAGTAAGGAGCAAGGTTTTCACTGTGTTATCTTTAGCCTCCCTACGCTGCACGAATCCCACCTGGTCATTGTGTATGACCTTGGTGAGAGCTGGGCCCAGCCTGTTCGCTATGATCTTTGCGTAAATTTTCACATCGACGTTAATGAGGGAGATGGGTCGATAATTAGCACACATGCCGGGGTCTTTGTCCGGTTTGGGAATAACCACAATCGTGGCCATCAACGTCTGGGGAGCTTGTTGTGCAAATTGATGAAATGTTAATGTGCATCCATTTATTGTATATGGATTTTGTGCTATGTACCTGTAAAGATTGTACCAGAATTTCTACACTACTTGTGTTCATAGTTTGTCTCTTAATAAAGATATAAATTTTACTATAAACCTTGATGCATTTATAGCTCCACATTTTTTTCTCCTTTTGATTATTGATACTGTAAGTGTTGAGCTGCACAGCTGACCAGGTATATCCTGGGAGCTGTATGAATGTAGCCATATGGAATATTTATATATAGTCCTGCGTATGTTTCCTACCGCCGACCTTCCCTTGACAAAGCCCCCTTGCTACCCGTTTACCAAGTCTGGAAGTAGAAGAGCCAGCCGGTCCACCATAATATTAGCCATGATCTTAAGATCTTGATTTATTAGAGAGATTAGTCTAAAGCTGGCCAGGTCGCCTGACACTTTGTCTCCCTTGTGGAGAAGCTTTATGTAGGCAGTGTTCATGTGGTCTGGAATTCCTCTTCCTGATAGGAATCAGTTATATAGTCCCTGTAGGTGGGGTAGTGTCTGATCTTTCAGGATCTTATAAAAACCAGCGCCATAGCCATCTGGGCCCGGTGCTTTATGTATATTCAGGTCGGCTACTACCCTTGCTATCTCCTCCTTTGTTATTTCACCATTCAGATTGCCCAGACCTTCCTCCGTGACCGTCGGGAGTGTCACTGTCTGTAGCCATCTCTCACCCACCTGTTTATCTGATGGTCTGGCTCTGTACAAAGTAGCGTAATATTTTCCCAGAATATCATTTATATCTCTGGGTTTGGTCGTCACCATATTGTCTGGTATTTTGAGTGTGGTTATGAGTGTCGTGCCTCGTTTACCCCTTGCTAAGCTAGCTAATAGGCGACCCACCTTCTCTCCATATTTGTATAGTTCGGCATCTCGTAGGGATTTCCCAAAGCGCTCCCTCTTTTTGGCCCAGGTATCAAATTCTGTTTTGGCCTCTAGCTACAGTTGTTTAGTTCGTAGGGAGAGCTGAGTCAGATAGTCTGTGTACGTCCGCCTGACTGTTTGACTTGTCCGTATATAGTGGGCATTTGTCGTTTTCTTTGTCTTGCTGGTGTGGGCAAAGATCTTACCCCTAAAGACTGCCTTGGCCATCTCCCAGAACGGTGTAGGGTTGTCCTCTGCCTCCCTATTGGTCTCATAATAAACCGTCCACCATTTACTTAGTAGTTTAGCAAAATCCTAGTTCCCGCTGTAGGAAGTGTGGGAACCTCCAAAGGATGTCTGTGCCCCGTGGGAAGGCATCTCATAGGGTTAAAGTGATTGGGCTGTGATCAGAAATTAACATGTCTTCTATTGTCGTCTCCTCTACCTTCTGAAGTATGTCCTCCTTTACTAGAAAAAGGTCAATGCATGACCACGTTTCGTGTGGGTGCGAGAAGTGTGCGAATTGTCTCTCCACCGGATGTTGCAACCTCCAGACGTCCCTCATCACAAGGTCTGATGTGATTCCCTGTAGCATTGTATCCCCCGCACTCACCCTCCTCTGCCCGATCTGTCCTCCAACTCCGACATTACCTCGTTCATGTCGCCCCCTATTGTTGAGTTGCATTCCTTGTCTAACGTGATGGACTGATGTATGTCCCAGAAGAAACTAGCCCGTGCTGAGTTAGGTGCATACACATTGTGTATACTAAGGGTCCCCCCCCCCAGCGTCTCCAAAATCAAAATGTACATATCGCCCTTGGTCATCATGGCGACAAGAGAAAACGTCATGCGCAAATGATTTGTGTATTAAGGTTATCACTCCTGCGCACCTCCCCTGTGCTCCTGAGCCGTAGAACCCTCCTACCCACAGTCTATGCATGCGGAACATGTCCTGCTGGGGCAATGCGTTTCCTGGAGCAGGATTATGTCTCCCTTCAATCTCTTGAAGTGTCTAAGTACCATGGCTCGCTTTTCAGGTGACCTCAGGCCCTTCACGTTCCATGATATTATTTTAACCATGGTTCTCGTTGAGTGGCCAACCTGCGGTCAGATCATTACATGTAGTGTGTGGCAAAAGTAGTGACTCCGGGTCCCAACTGTCATTGTGTTTTGGTATAGGGTGTACCTTGGGTGGTGGTTTCAGATGTGGAGCAGTATTCTCATTCATAATGTTATACAAAGCAAATCCCTGAGTGTGTATCGGAGCCTCAACAGCCTGTCCTTTGTCCCATTCCCTCCCCTCTCCCAACCATCGCATTAATACCGACTTTCATTATTTCCAGCGTGAAAAAAGTAAAAGCAACCCTTTCGGTCCCGCCGATTCACCTTCTAAGGCTGCTTTCACACTGCGTTTTTCTGTGATCCGTGGCTGTCAGAAGTCTGCTGGCTGGCTTTTTATTTTAAGTCGGTCTATGGCTTATCGGCATCAGGAGCGATTTTACGCCGCCATCTCCACGCTGGCGCTGGATCCAAAAATTGCTAATTCCATCTTGTAGGATATCAGTATTATCATATTGGATGATTTATCTCATATTTTAAGTGTGTTGTTACCCTGGATAGCCACTAGGTGGCAGAAGGTGACTGTAGGTCAGGGGTCCCCAACCACCGGGCCGCGGAGCAGAAGTGGGCCGCGGGGGTCTGTGTGCCGGTCCGCGCTGCCGCAGACCAGCACTACACATAATGTGCTCTGCGACAGCTCCCGAAGTGATGTCACCGCCCCCCTTCCCCGCACCTGCAGCATTACGTCCCCTCTCTGGTCTTTTCCTCAGCTCTGTGAATAGAAGTACATGAGAAGCCATCGGCGAATCACAGTGCAGCAGCTGGGCCTCGATTGCCTAGTAGCTTTTGCACTGTGATTCGCCGATGGCTTCTCATGTACTTCTATTCACAGAGCTGAGGAAAAGACCAGAGAGGGGACTTAATGCTGCAGGTGTGGGGGCTGAAGTGTGTGTGTCATAGAGGGGCTGGAAGAGGAGGCTGGGGGCTGGAAGGAGGCGGATGGGAGCTGCAAGGGGATTATGATGGGGGATACAGTATTGTTCACTGCAAGTGGATGATGGGGGCTGCAAGGGAATGATGGGGATACCATATTGGGGTCTGCAAGGGGATGGAAAAATAAGACATCCCCTGAAAATTGGACGTAACACATCTGTCGGGAATGGGGTACTAAACTCCACCCCTTCTACATAGCCACACCTCATATGACCAAAGCTCCCTTTTCCCCGCTGGGCCACGGGAAAATGGTTTTGCATGAAGCCGGTCCCTGGTGGAAAAAAGGTTGGGGACCACTGCTGTAGGTTATGCACTGTGGGGGTTGTTTTATGAGTAGTTTAGAAAGTCAGAGCCTCGTTGTTTATTCTGGCTTGGATTGTCAGTTTCTTCCAAAATATATCCGCCGTGCAGAGATTGAGCTACTGTATATGTCTCTGTGTTTAGGTCGATGTGTAAGCCTCTGATGGGGTTTAAATGGTGACACAGAAATAGTTCAGTTGTGATTGTGTGGCACCCCTCTGGCTAGGCGCCACAGAGAGGTATTACACTCCGACAATAAATGTGGTATCTCCAAGTTGTCGGCTTAGGGTTTAACCTGTGGAGTCTCAAGTTACACACACAGGACTAGGCCACCTTAGTATAGTGGGACTGGTTATTTAGTAGGTCCCAAAAGGGGGCGGAGCCTAGGTTAGTGAAGAAGTAGTTGAGTGACAGTTACCTCAGACAGTGCTGGGAAGGCAGCCAGATAGGACGTGCCTGACAGGCTGCTGACAGGAGGGATCCCCATCTCTAAGAGGGGGTCCAGGACAGAGGGAAACGGACCAGAACCGGTTGGAGCCGACTGGTAACGTTTGGGGAACACCGGCAGCACGGGAAGCCGAGGCGGTCAGCAGTTTATCTCTGGCCGCAAACCGATGAGCTGCAGGCCCATAAGCATCGGGTTACTGTTAGCACCACAAAAGGCACGTCACCCTTCAGGATCGAAACGGGCTCAGGACACTATAGGTAAGGGGACGAATTCCGGTGGCAGGAGAAGAGATAGGGAAACACTCCTGTCCGTACCGGTAAGGAACAAACCTTACCTACTAGCTACAGACCGTGGGACTGGCAGGAGAGCTCTGCAAGGGTGGTAAATAGTGAGAAGAACAGTTTAGACCCCGAAAGACTTGAGAAGGAACATCTGGAGACTCCATAAGGGGGACCTTGAACCGGCAACATTCACTCGTTAAACCAGACTGTACCGTGTTTCACCTTAACATCTGCCGGTACCCAGTAAAGTGGAGTTAGAGTTGAACTGGTCTCCGTCATTCTTCTCGCCGATGCCTGGAGGGCTCCAACACTATCAGCAGCATCTCATCAGAGGGGTAAGAACAACAACAACTCCCCTCATCCCCATCATCCTCCATCACCGATGCCCTGAGGTAAAAGCTCCACCTGTGGGGAGCTGTACCACACTGAGCTGCACCCATCATCAACTCAGCGGCCGGCTTGCAGCACCGGTATCCATATTACCGGGAACTACAGGTGGCGTCACGTACCCTTGTAAATATTCCCTCCCCACCATCTAACAAATGACAGCCATGGCACGGAAGCGGGAACCCGACCACACGCGATTCCCCAGTTAAACCATCAAACTCAGGCCCGGTATCCGAGTACCGCTTGCCCTGGGCTCATCAATTGTGTTTCTGTGCCCCCAGGTAGCACCACTCCATGGCATGTTTAATCTATTATGGGGCCTGCTCTTGTGCTTTTCTGGCTCGAGGTCCCCCTCCCATGGCCACCAGGTGATCGGGGCTGCTGTTTACCTTTTCCCAGTCACCTCAGTCCCAGCCTGATCACCTCAGGTTTCCTGATAATAAGTCACTCAGCTCAGTGTCAGAGGAATGCAATGCTGTGATGGCTGTGGGGGCTGGAGGTGGGGGGGAAGGGATGGGTCATGCTGCAGCAAGGGGATTTCAGATTAAATAGATTAATCAATCTCACTGTTCTGCTTTTTCTCGATGTACCCTGTCTTGCTGATGCATTTCCTTGCTGGATGGTAGGTTTGGAGGGTGTCTAATAGCTGGATGGCTCTGGATTTTCTGTGGGTGCCATGAGGCCATTCACATATAGCCTCCTTGCATGGCGGCCATTTTTGATCGCTATTGTTCTTCATCTTCTAACGCAGGGGTCCCCAACCTATTTTGCTCCGGGGACTGGCGTCAAGCAAGATAATTTCTCCGAGGCCCGGCGGGGGGTGTTATAGGGGGCGAGGCTTTGATCAAATGGGGTGGGGCCATGCAGAAGGGGTGGGGTTTAGTATTCTGTTTCCCCGAAAGATGCATTACATCTTATTTGCGGGGAATGTCTTATTTCTCTATCCCCTTGCAGCCCCCAGCCTCCTCTTCCAGCCACAACCTGCTTTTCCAGACCCCAGCCTCCACTTTCAGCCCCCAGCCCCAGCCTCCACTTTCAGCCTCCTCTTCCAGCCACAATCTCCTTATTCAGTCTCCATCATCTCTGACACACACACACACACTTCGTTCACCGCCTCCCCCCCCCCCCCCCAGCACCTGCTGCATCACGTCCTCTCTCTTCTTTTCCTCAGTGAAGCCATCAGCCAATCACAGTGCAAAAGCCACTAGTCAATCAGGGCCTGGCTGCTGCACCATGATTGGCCGATGGCTTCTCCTGTAGTTCTATTCACATAGCTGAGGAAAAGAAGAGTGAGGACGTAATGAATGCTGCAGGGGGCGGTGACCTCATTCCGGGAACCGCCGCAGAGCACACTATGTGTAGTGATGGTCTACGGCGGTGCGGACTGGCACCCAGACCCCCGCGGCCCGGTCCTGGGCCGCGGGCCCGGTGGTTGGGGACCCCTGTTCTAACGTGTGCTTTGAATATTTTATGTGAGAATCGATCACAGTAAACTGACACTGATCAGAGTTTGATCTGAGTGTCATTAGCATAATCAGCCTGCTTCTCTCACACGAGAGAATCTACAGCCCTGTGGCCAAGCCCCCAAATTCAGATGTATGTGTCATGCAGATTTTTAGCCACCATTTGTTCCTGAATAGCCACTTTATAAAGTACTAGCTGTAGTACCCGGCTACGCCCGGGTTAATAAATAACTGATGTTAGCTATAACAAAATAGAATTTGAATATGTCGTATTAATGACCTGTAAGAAAATAGAAGCTGAGCTGTAATTGGTTGCTATAGGCAGCCTAATAAATCTCCAGCCAACAGTAAACCCTCCCCCTGGCCGGGCAGTATGTTACCTCACACATACACATAATAGATAGCTCATGTGACTGACATCTGCCTTAATTCCCTATATGGCACATGTGTTGCACATTGGCTATCTTTAATCAGATGTTTATGTTTTGGAAATTAAGGATAGCACACGTATGAGGCAAGTTGTGTGAGGTGATTTGTGCACATCTGTATCTGTCTGTGTGGTGTGTGTCTGGGGTTGTGTGTGTCCCTGTGGGGTGAGTGCATGTGTCCCTATAGGGTGTGTATGTCCCTGTGGGGGGGTGGGTCTGTGTTTCTGTTGTCTGTGTCCCTTTGTGGTGTGTGTGTGTCCCTGTGGGGTGAGTGCATGTGTCCCTATAGGGTGTGTATGCGTGTGTGTCCCTGTGAGGGGGGGGGTCTGTGTTGTGTGTCTCTCTTTGTGGTGTGTGTGTGTGTCCCTGTGGGGTGAGTGCATGTGTCCCTATAGGGTGTGTATGTGTGTGTGTCCCTGTGGGGGGTCTGTGTGGTGTGTTTTTCTGTTGTCTGTGTCTCTGTGGTGTGTGTGTCCCTGTGGGGTGAGTGCATGTGCCGCTATAGGGTGTGTGTGTCCCCGTGGGGGTGTGTCTCTGTGTTGTATGTGTCTCTTTGTGGTGTGTGTGTGTTTGTTCGGGTGCGTAGTGAGTATCCAATATTGGGGCTGCACCTTAGCGACTGTACACTTGCTGTTACTCTTTGTGGGGTGTGTGGTGTGTATACATGTCCCCGTGAATATCTCATGTTGGGGCCCCACCTTAGTGACTATATGCTGGTATGTGCTGTTAGTCTTTGGCGCTATCATTGAGCCCCTCTCATTCACAACTGTCAACTGGTAACTGTCAATTTTCCCATTATGTAGATAGGGGCAAAATTGTTTGGTGAACTGGAACACGCAGGGTTAAAATTTCGCCTCACAACATAGCCTATGACGCTCTCGGGGTCCAGACGTGTGACTGTGCAAATTTTGTGGCTGTAGTTGTGACGGTGTAGATGCCAATCCCGGATACACACACACAGCTTTATATATTAGATATAGAAAAAATAAGAGCAGAACAAATAGGTTCTCTCACGGGTGCAGGCCCACCTTGACAGCTTTCCACTAATCAGGTATATACCAAAAAGTAAAAACCTATAGGTAGCACTCCCAATATTCCAGTTGATAATGGACCTTTATTGGTCAGTGAACAGGCAACGTTTCAATCCTTGGTGGATCTTTCTCAAGCAATGACAGGGTATATATCCACAGTTTATATGGTGTCTCATTTACATAATCAAAGTGCAAACAATTAATAACAAAGTGCTTACATAGTGCATTTCACAGTGATTACTCATTTATAAAGTGCTGTTATAAGGATTGAAACGTTGCCTGTTCACGACCAATACAGGTCCATTATTCAACTGGAATATTGGGAGTGCTGCCTATATTTTTTTACTTTTTTCACTTTAAATACTTTTTTTCTAGATACTTGATAAAGTGTAAAGGTCATTCCATAAATGTCAATACTGCACAGGTTATTAATGATGGGTCACACACCAGCTAAGATAATGCATTTCAGTGCCATATGACTTATTTTCTGTGCTCTTTTAAAAATAGCATTTTATGGCTATGTGGGCAAGATAGGGAGCAGTGCAATGTGACAGCAGAGAAGGGGATAACAAAGATCCTGTCTGAGCTTTGTGGAGTCAGATGACATATCAGACGCTTGTGCCAAGGAAGAGGAGTTTGCAGTGATCCTGACATTCTGACATTACATCAGGCTATAGCACAGTTGCTAAGCAATCTGATACCAGCTGCAGTCAGGTGTCTAGGCCACGCCCCCACCCTTATATGGTTACATGTCCGTATTCAGTGTGAACACAGATCTTACTGATATTAAACATATGTATGCTTCAGCTTCACACACAATCTAGTGGGGACATCTTGTGGAAGGTTTATGAAGTGGTGTATCTAAGGGGGCTGGCAAGGGGGTGCCATCAGATCTCCTGCGCCGAGGACTCTCCCCGGCGCTTCCATTTTCCGCCTTCCTTCCCACGGTGGGAGTCGGCTATTCTCTGACCTGCTGTCAAGGTGACAGCTGGAGCAGAGAGTCTGCAGCATGCTGGTTCCCTGCAATCAATTGTGCACATGTCTATCATCAGACCCGCACCATTCAAACTGATTCCCGGCACTTCCGGGTGAGGGCAATGTCGACTGTGTGATCAGATCAGCTGATCACGCTGGTGACGTCACTCGGTGGCCCTGCAGAGGCGGCAGGATGGTGTAAAGCGCTCCAGATGGGAGCTGAAGACACTGAAGAATAATGTAGTTAGGAGGAAGGGGGTGAGAGTGGGGGTGTATAAGGAGCAAATGGGAGAGGGTGTGGGTGAATAAGGAGCAAACAGGGAAAAGGCTGTGGTTTATATAAGGAGCAAACTTGGGTTGTATAAAGGCCCAGTTACACACACAGATAATTGTGCAGAGATTGTTTGCAGATCTCTGGTTGTAGTGAAATCATGGACACATTGTTCCACTTTGTGGCCGTGTACAAATGTAACAATCTGTCCATGATGTCACTGCAACCAGAGATCTGCGACCAATATCTGCACAATTATCTGTGTGTGTGTTAACTGGACCTTAAGGAGCAAACGGGGAGAGGGTGCGGTGTATAAGGAGCAAACGGGGGGGGGGGGGGTGTCTGGGGTCAGTGCAAACTCGGGGGAGAAGGTGGTGGAGTGTATGAAGACAACATGGGAAGCAAATGGGGGATTTGATGACACAGAATATGGAGGAAGGGGGTGATGGGCATGGACACAGTATGTGGAGGACAGTATGAGAATCAAGTGGTAAAGATGAGGATTCAGTAGAGTGAGGGAAAATGACTATGGTACAGTAAGTGGAGTGAGGAGGGATAGGTGTGGACACTGTATATTAGAAATAATTCTACACAATCTGTAAACAGCGCATGACAGGAACAATCCGTCCCTCAACCGCTTATTCTCTCGGTTACTTAAATATTAAGCAGGAGGACAAGAAAAGATTGCATGCATGTATTTTTTAATGTAAGAAATGCTCACAGGCTGGTATACAGTCATATGAAAAAGTTTGGGCACCCCTCTTAATCTTACTCTTTTTTTTTTTGTTTAAAATTGTTTTTTAGCAACAGCTATTTCAGTGTGATATATGTAATAACTGATGGACACAGTAATATTTCAGGATTGAAATGAGGTTTATTGTACTAACCAAAAATGTGAATATGCATTATTTCAAAATTTGACAGGTGCCAAAGTATGGGCACCTCAACAGAAAAGTGACATTAAGTGACATTAATATTTAGTAGATCCACCTTTTGCAAGAATAACAGCCTCTTGTCGCTTCCTGTAGCTGTTAATTAGTTCCTGGATCCTGGATAAAGGTGTTTTGTCCATTCCTCTTTACAAAACAATGAAGGAGCGCCATCTGACTTTTTGAATGGAAAATTAGCTCCAAAAGTCAAATTGCGCTCCTTCCCTTCTGAGCCCTGCCGTGCGCCCAAACAGTGGTTTATGACCACATATGAGATATCGATGTACTCAGGAGAAATTGCCCAACAATTTTTAGGATCCATTTTATCCTGTTGCCCATGTGAAAATCAAAGAATTAAGGCTAAAAGAACATTTTTGTTGGAAAAATTAAAATGACCATTTTTTTCCTTCCACCATGTAAACCCCTCAAAGGGACTTCAAATGTGATGTGGTCACAAAAAAAATGGCGTTGTAAATTTTGCTGGAAAAATGAAAAATTGCAGATGAACTTGGAACCCTTATAACTTCCGAACAAAAAAATTTTTTTTTTTCCAAAATTGTGCTGATGTAAAGTAGACATGTGGGAAATGTTATTTATTAACTATTTTGTGTCACATAACTCTCTGGTTTAGCAGAATAAAAATTCATAATTTGAAAATTGCAAAATTTTCAAAGTTTTTGCCAAATTTTTTATTTTTTCACAAATAATCGCAAAAATTATTGACCTAAATTTAATACTAACATGAAGCCCAATATGTCAAGAAAAAACAATCTCAGAATCGCTCGGATCCAATGAAGCGTTCCAGAGATATTAGCTCATAAAGGGACACTGGTCAGAATTGACAAAAATGGCCTGGTCATTAGGGCCAAAATAGGCCCGGGGGTGAAGGGGTTAAAGTGTATACTTAGCATAAACAACCCTACATGTAGGTGTTGTTTTCTGGGTTGGTGTGTGGCCCTTGTCCACGTCCCTGGCTACTCTGCGCATTTAAGATCTACATGTACCACCATCTACCCTGCTCCACGGCTCCTTAGGAGCCCCTCTCCCCTTTGTGCTAGTAGCTGATGAGGCATTCCAGTTGAGGTGTGAAGTTAAGCGCCCATACCCCACACATGCCTTAGACTACCAGCGTCATGTTTTTAATTTTAGATTAACACGTGCCCGACGAATGGTGGAGTGCACATTTGGGATTCTAACTGCCAAATGGCGCATACTAATATCACCCATTCAACTGAGACACATGTTGATACAGTAATTAAAGCCTGTGTCATATTGCATAATTTCACGCGTTTGCATGATTGGCCTAATGAAGATTCATCATGTGTCCCTCATTCACCAAATCCATATCCTCCGTTAGTATTGCTCCCTAGGCGGAGGCAGGAGCCATCTGCACTCTGCATGCGGGAACGATTTGCGGATTAATTTGTGTCATCCGAAGGGTCAGTCCAATGGCAGGATGACTTTGTCACTGGCCCTTTTTTTTTTTTTTTTTTGCCGGACCACATCATTAACCCCTTCCCGACACATGTCTTAGCGTTTGAGACATGAAATCCAATGCGTTCCCGACCGATGTCTCAGCGTCTGAGACATCGGGGGAACGCTCCCCTGCAGCTCCTGTGAGCCGGGTCACTCAGGTGTCACAGATGTTGCTGCTCTGTGACAACCTGTAGTGGACCCTACAGGGGGTGGATTAACCCCCCCATGCCCAGGACCCCCTCCGATCGGCAGTTTAAAAGTGAAACTGCCGATCGGAGGGAATCATAGGGATTCACCCCTCCAGATCTGATTGGAGCTCTCCAATCAGATCTGGAGGGGGGATCGGCGGGTGCCCTCCCCCTCCACAGCCCCCTCCAGCACCAGGACCTACAGGGGCCCCCCACTGTGTCCCCAAACCGCCCGCCCCCCTCTATTATTGTGTAAATACCGGCGGGCTGCACCCGCGGGTGTGCTCGCCGGTCAGATAACGCGGTCCCCTCCTCGCTGTGCCCCCCCAGGCAGCCCCCACCTCCGGGACCTGTGCCTGGCCCCCCCTCACCTCATCCGGCAGGCTGCACACTCCGGTGCGCCCGCCCCAGTGCCCCGCTGTGCCCACCACTGTGCTTCTTCTCCTCTGGCCGGTGGGCCCCGCCTCCTCTCCCAGCCTCCTCCTCGTCATCGGTGGATCGAGAGGGAGGTATGTATGTATATATGATATGTATGTATGTATGTATGTATGTATGTATGTATGTATGTATGGTATGTATGTATGATGATGATGATGATGGATGGGAGGTGCATGCATGGACATGTGCTTACGTGAGCGTGCGTGGACATGAGTGTGCGTGCGTGGACATGAGTGTGCGTGCGTGAACGTGTTCGTGTGTAGACGTGTGCGTAAGTGTGCATGGATGATGTGTGCGTGGACGTGTGTGTGGATGTCAGCGTGCGTGGATGTGCATGCGTGGATGTGCATGTGTGGGTGTACGTGCGTGGATGTGCATGCCTGGATGTGCATGTGTGGATGTCAGCGTGCGTGGATGCGTATGTGGATGTGCGTGCGTGGACATGCATGTGTGAGTGTGGATGTGAGTGCGTGGATGTGCATGTGTGGGTGTACGTGCGTGTTATGTGCGTGTGTGGATGTCAGCGTGCGTGGATGTGCGTGTGTGGATGTCAGCGTGCGTGGATGCGTATGTGGATGTGCGGCTGGATGTGCATGTGTGGTGTACGTGCGTGGATGTGTGGTGGGATGCGTATGTGGATGTGCGTGGTGTGTGCATGTTTGGATGTCAGTGTGCGTGAATGCGTTCGTGGATGCATATGTGAAAGTGCGTGCGTGGATATGTGTGTACGTGGATATGTGCGTGGATGTCAGCGTGCGTGGATGTCGCGTGCGTGGCGTGGATGTGCGTGCGTGGATGTCAGCATGCGTGGATGTGCGTGCATGAATGTCACCATGCACGGATGTCACCGCGGATGTGTGTGGATGTGGATGTGCAGTGCGTGGATGTGTTCGTGCGTGGATGCCTTTGTGGATGTGCGTGGATATGTGTGTGCGTGGATGTGCATGTGTGGATGTCAGCGTGCGTGAGTGGATATGTGCGTGAGTGGATATGTGCGTGCGTGGATGTCAGCGTGCGTTTATGCGTATGTGGATGTGCATGGTGTGTGTGCGTGGATGCATATGTGGAAATGCGTGAGTGGATATGTGCGTGCGTGGATGTCAGCATGCGTGGATGTCAGCGTGCGTGGATGCGTATGTGGATGTGCATGCGTGGATGTGTGCGTGCGTGGATGCGTATGTGCGTGCGTGATTGTGTGTGTGCATGGATGCATATGTGGAAGTGCGTGAGTGGATATGTGCGTGCGTGGATGTGTGTGTGCGTGGATGTCAGATTGCATGGATGGATGTCAGCGTGCGTGGATGTGCATGCGTGAATGTGTTCATGCGTGGATGATGGGTGCATGGGTGGATGGATGGTGCAACAAGGGATCAAGTGTCCTCTTGTTGTAGTCTCTGGGATCATAGTCATGGTGCACTGTATGGCAGATCATTGTCATACAGTGCACCATATCTGTGACCCCAGAGACTGTAGGAAGAGGACACTTGATCCCTTGCTGTAGTCTCTGGATTGAGCAGAGGCGATCGAGCGTCGTGGGACCTTCGTTGTGGACTACGTCGGAAGCGATCGAGCGTCATGGGACCTTTGTTATGGACTACGTCGGATCTTTTTATAATAAAGATGGAGTCTGAATTTTGTGTTTTTTTTTCCAAATAAAAATATTTTTCTCTGTGTGTATTTATTGACTACTTACCAGAGATTCCTAATGGCGGGTCTAACATTGGCCCAAAATTATGAATCTCGGGCTTAGTGCCAGCTGTCAATAAAAAGCTGGCATTAACCCCTTTATTACCCAGTTTGCCACCGGCACCAGGGCAACTGGAAGAGCATGGGTACAGCGCCAGAAAGTGGCGCTTCAATGAATGCGCCATTTTCTGGGACGGCTGCGGGCTGCAATTCGCAGCATGGGGGGCCCGGAACGCTTGGGCCTTTCCATGCTGAGGATTCCAGCCCCCAGCTGCCTAGTTGTACCTGTCTGGGCCAAAAATATGGCGGAGCCCCACGCCATTTTTTTTTCTAGAATTTGTTCTAGAAATAAAAAAAAAAATGGGCTTCGCTGTATTTTTGGTTGCAGCCAGGTACAACGCGGCAGCTGGGGGTTGCTGGCAGTCTGTAGCTGCCAAGTTGTACCTGGCTGGACCAAAAATAAAGAGAATTTTGTTTACGTACCGTAAATTCTTTTTTCTTTAATCATCAATGGGAGACCCAGACAATGGGGTTTAGGGCTCTGCCCTCCGGAGGTCACACTAGGTACTACAAGTTTGTAGACACCGCCTCCTCCGCTTATAAACCCCCACCGTAGGAGACATCCTCAGTTTAGTCCATAAGCTGCGAGGAGAAAATAAACCACACCCGAAACATCGGGAAGAATGCCGTGCACAGACGGTGTAACAACCCGGAAAAAACACTGTCTCAACAGAGAACAGATCAAATGCAAAACATGCGACGGAACAACTGGGTGGGTGCTGGGTCTCCCATTGATGATTAAAGAAAAAAGAATTTACGGTACGTAAACAAAATTCTCTTTTTTCTGGTCATCATAATGGGAGACCCAGACAATG
Source organism: Allobates femoralis (assembly GCA_033576535.1). Lineage (NCBI taxonomy): Eukaryota > Metazoa > Chordata > Amphibia > Anura > Aromobatidae > Allobates > Allobates femoralis. Next base: position 338,440,557 of record JARQOC010000004.1, on the reverse strand, counting down.
GGGATGTCCTAAAGCAATACCCCAGGGCGGGAAGAGTTCCTCAACAAGACGGATAACACATGGTTCCCTTTAAAGGTGGGCAACCGCCGCCTGGAGAACCCGCCTGCCCAAACTCGCATCCGCAGAGGCATGGGCATGCACCATATAGTGCTTAGAGAAAGTGTGCAGGCTGGACCAAGTGGCCGCCTGACACACCTGTAGAGCAGACGCTCTATGTCGCAAGGCCCAGGAGGCACCTACAGCTCTAGTAGAGTGTGCCTTCAAACCCACCGGGGAGAGGCAAACCAGAAGACCGGTAAGCCTCCTGAATGGGAGCCTTGATCCATCTGGCCAAGGTCGACTTCGAAGCCGCGGACCCCTTACAGCGACCCATTGTGAGGACAAATAAGGAATCCGAACTCCTAAAGGAGGCGGTCCTGGACACATAAATGCGTACAGCCCTCACGAGATCCAGAGTATGGAGGTCGCGCTCAACCTGATGAACGGGAGCGGGGCAAAATGATGGGAGAACAATCTCCTGGTTTAGGTGAAACGTTGAAACCACCTTCGGCAAGAATTCTGGCCGTGGGCGCAACACCACCTTGTCTTGGTGAACCACCAGAAAGGGTGACTTGCACGAAAGTGCAGCCAATTCTGAGACCCTTCTCAGGGACGTAATTGCCACCAGAAAGACCACTTTCTGGGACAGACGAGAGAGAGAGATGTCTCTCAGTGGCTCAAACAGCGGTTTCTGCAGAGCCGCCAGGACCATGTTGAGGTCCCAAGGGTCCAGAGGTCGCCTGTAAGGCGGAACCACCCGAGATACCCCCTGCAGAAATTGACAGACCTTCGGGAGGAGCGCCAAGCGCCTGTCAAACAGCACTGAAAGTGCTGATACTTGACCTTTCAGAGAGCCAAGGGATAATCCCAACTCCAACCCCGACTGTAGGAAAGCCAACAATGTCGGGATGGACAATGGCCACGGTGAGCGTCCACCAGAGGCACACCAGGAGAAAAAGATTTTCCACGTTCTGTGGTATATCTTCCTGGAAACAGGTTTCCTAGCCCTATTCATAGTGGCAACCACTGTAGGGGAGAAGCCTCTGGATGTCAGCAGCCAGGCCTCAAGAGCCATGCAGTCAATCTGAGGGCCCTGGAATTGAGGTGGAAGAATGGGCCTTGCGCGAGTAGATCTGCGCGTTCTGGAAGAGCCCACCGGTGTCCGCCTGACAGTTGCCACAGGTCCGGGTACCAGGACCTCCTGGGCCAATCTGGAGCCACTAGAATGGCTACTCTGCATTCCATCCTGATTTTCCACAGGACCCTGGGAATCAGAGCCAGAGGCGGGAACACATATGGCAGCTGGAAGCTGGACCAACTCAGGATCAGGGCATCCGCCCCCAGAGACTGAGGATCCCACGATCTTGCCATGTATTGGGGCACCTGATGATTCAGCCGTGAGGCCATCAGATCCACGTCCGGAGTGCCCCATCTGCCGCAGATGTCCCGGAAGACGTCTGGATGTAGAGACCACTCTCCGGCGTCCATGCCCTGTCGGCTCAGGTAGTCGGCCTCCAGTTCTCGACCCCTGGGATGTGAACTGCGGAGATCAGGCAGCCGTTTTCCTCCACCCAGGCTAGAATGCGGTGGACTTCGGCGAGGGCCTGAGCACTTCTGGTCCCTCCCTGATGATTTATGTAGGCGACGGCCGTCGCATTGTCGGACTGCACCCGAATGGGGTGTCCTGACAGGAATTTCTGAAACGCTAGGAGCGCCAGATAGACCGCCTTGATCTCCAGCACGTTGATCTGCAATGCCGACTCCGACTGAGTCCAGAGGCCTTGAGCCCTGTGGTGCAAGAACACCGCACCCCAGCCCTTCAGACTGGCGTCTGTGGTCACCACTAACCATGACGGTTTTAGGAAGGACCGGCCTCGTGACAGGTGACGTGGCTGGAGCCACCACTGTAGGGAGTCCCTGGTCGGTTGTGACAGTGTCACCAGCCGATTCAGCGAGATCGTCCTCTTGTCCCATCTGCGAAGAATCTCCAGTTGGAGAGGACGGAGGCGAAACTGTGCGAACGGCACCGCCTCTATCGCCGCTACCATGCGTCCCACCAGTCTCATCAATACCCGTAGGGATGAATGTGGTGACAGGAGGACATTCTGCACTCCTGAGTGGATCGCTAGCTGTTTGGCTTGAGGTAGGGACACCAGGGCTGAGTCCGTGTGGAAGTCCATGCCCAGATACGTCAATGACTGGGTCGGAACCAGGGTCGACTTTTGAATGTTGAGAAGCCACCCGAACTGTTCCAGAGACTTCATGGTCGCCTCCAGGCTCACCCGACAAAGGTCTTCCGATGGCGCCCTGACCAGCAGGTCGTCCAAATAGGGTATGACGGCGTGTCCCTGCACATGCAGGAGAGCCATCATGGAGGCCATCACCTTTGTGAACACCCGCGGTGCTGAGGCTAGCCCGAATGGCAGTGCCACAAATTGGAAGTGCTCTTCCCCCACTGCGAATCTCAACCAGCGCTGATGAGCTGGTGCAATGGGCACGTGAAGGTAAGCGTCCCTGATATCGATGGACGCTAGGAAGTCTCCCTGCGACACAGCCGCGATCACGGAGCGCAGGGATTCCATGCGGAACTTCCGAACCAACACGTGACGGTTGAGCAACTTGAGGTCCAAAACCGGGCGAAAAGAGCCGTCCTTCTTTGGGACAATAAAGAGGTTGGAGTAAAAACCCCTGAACCTCTCTTCCGTGGGCACTGGGACCACCACTCCGTCTCTGCGGAGTCCCTCCAACACCAGGTGAAAAGCCTGAGCCTTTTCTGGAGATGGAACCGACCGATGGAATCGGGGTATTGGTTTTGACGTCAGCTCTATCCTGTAACCTCTTGAGACCACGTCTCGAACCCACTGGTCTTGAACGTGAAGGAGCCACCTGTCCTGAAATCGAGACAGGCGTCCCCCCACCTGTGGGGAGGCAGGACGAGAGAGCGAGTCATGTCGAGGCGGGCTTGGGGGTGGCAGCCGCTGCCCCCGCCGGCTTCTTCTGACGAGTCTTGGAACGCCACTGAGTAGCAGGCTTGCCCCCTCGGTCCGAGCGAGCGGACGTCGTTGATGACTGTGAGCTGGAGCGAAAGGACCACTACTTAGGGTTCCTTTTCACGGTATACCGTGGCTTAGGCTTATTCTGCGGGATCTTAGACTCAGCAGAATCCTTTATCAACTTGTCCAGCTCGGTGCCAAAAAGCCTGTCACCAGCGAATGGAAGATTCTGCAAAATCTTCTTAGATGTGGTATCTGAGTCCCAAAGACGCAGCCACAACAGCCTGCGGATCGCAATTACATTGGCGGAGGCCACAGCAGAGCGACTGGCAGTTTCCAAAGTTGCCGTCCTGGCGTAATCCGCATAAGCCCTTGCTCTGTCGGTAAGCGCCAGGACCTCTGGACTGGACCTAGCTAGTTCAGTGATACCATCCAAGCAGGTGGTAATCGCTTGTAGGGTCCAGACCGCGGCAAAATTAGGGGCAAAGGAAGACCCCACAGCCTCATAGGAAGACTTGGCGAGTTGCTCGACCTGTCTATCAGTAGCATCCTTCAATGAGGAGCTATCAGAGGCAGAAAACAAGGAGCGTGCAGCAATCCTGGTCATGGAAGCGTCCACCTTTGGAGACTGCGACCATTCCTGAAGCACCTCCTGGGGAAAGGGAAAGCGATTGTCCTTGGGTTTACGGACATAACGCCGCCCAGGATGTAACCTGGGTGCTCTAATCACCCTTCCAAAATTAGTGTGGTCCATGAAGGATCCACTTGGTCTGGCCTCCGGCCGCAGCCATTGATAGACCTCTTTGGGGTGTACAGTCACCTCCTCAGGAGGAGTGACAAGACGCAATGTCTCATTGATGGAGGACACCAGATCCTCCACCCCATCTGGAGGTTCAGACACAGACCCGAGAGTAGAACCCCCATCATCTTCCTCACCATCAGAGGAACGCTCCTCCTCAGAGAGAGCCTGGAGCTCGGGAGAGGCCTCACGAGCTCGCTTAGAGGGTCTCACAGTAGAAGTAAGAGACACCCGGGGGTAACTGGCAGGAGTAGCTGGGTTTTCCAGTCTCCTATGAAGTGCCTCCAGGGATTGCGACATGGAGGACATCTGGGACAGCAGGGATTCATTGATCCTATTCTGCGTTTCCCATGGCCCTGGGATCACCTGAACCTCAGGGTATAATCCCGGATTTGCAGACTCAGTAGTGGCAGTCCGGGTCTCCGGGCGTCCACAGTTATTGCAGGACCCCTCCACCAGTGTCCCTTTGCATGTAGCACAGGTAATGGTGACCACCGCCGCCTTAGCAGCATGCTTCCCAACTGAGGACATCGCCACAGTGGGGAGAATATAAGCCAATTTGCCTCACAAAAACAAACCGGGAAACCCGGTGGCTTACCGACCGCAGTAAAGCGGAAGGAGGAAGCGGTGTGTGTGTGTGACCTCCGCGAGTTCCGGTCTCCCCTGAAGTGCCGACACGTGCTGCCGATAGATCCCAGCCGGGAAGTGAGGGAGAAGATGGCCGCCGAGAGCAAAGTCGTGGGCGGCGCCGAGAACACGCGGGAAGCACACACACACACGCCCATCGGTGACGTCACCGCAAGGGCTGCTTCCCATCCTCCAGGCAGCCTCATTAATGGAGGTGACTAGAGCCCGCAGCGCGGGAAAGTGTGAATAGAACATACACACTCAGACTGTCAGCATATACAAACACCTGCAGTCCACAGCCGCAGCCCCTGTGATACACAGGGCGGTCAGCCAGGGTGACCCCAGCACAGGGCACACCGACAGAACCGCGGACCCGAGGGTACGCGCGGTCTGAGTGTCAGGACACATAAAGTGTCCGACACTACCCCCAGGCACACAGGAGACGCACGGGCCTCAGTGCCTGTCCGGTCTGTAAGCACCATTTAGGGAGGCCTCGGACGGGGGTGCAGCATCAGTCTGGAGTGTAAGCACCATTTAGGGAGGCCTCAGACTGGGCTGGCTCCAGTCCGGTCTGTAAGCACCATTTAGGGAGGCCTCGGACGGAGCGGAGCTGTGCAAGGCTCCCAACTCCCATTCTCCAGAGCCCCCAGAAGGGATGGAAAAAGGAGTGCGACAGCGTACCGGGAGAACACAGAGTGTCCAGGCATTTTGCCCTCCGGTACCTCCACCTGCGTGTTCCACAAAGGGTGAGCGGGGAGACTGTCGAGGGTCCCCGACGGGGACCATTTTACCTTGTCTTCAGACGCCATCACGTAAGCTGTGAGAATGCAGTGAAGTGCAAGCAAAGCGTGATCCTCCGAGCACACTAAGTTTAAAACTGAGGATGTCTCCTACGGTGGGGGTTTATAAGCGGAGGAGGCGGTGTCTACAAACTTGTAGTACCTAGTGTGACCTCCGGAGGGCAGAGCCCTAAACCCCATTGTCTGGGTCTCCCATTATGATGACCAGAAAATAGCGGATCCCCATGCCATTTTTTTTTTTCTAGAATTTGTTCTAAAAATCAAAAAAATGGGCTTCGCTGTATTTTTGGTTGCAGCCAGGTACAACGCGGCAGCTGGGGGTTGCTGGCAGTCTGTAGCTGCCAAGTTGTACCTGGCTGGACCAAAAATATGGCGGAGCCCCACGCCATTTTTTTTTTCTTTCTAGAATTTGTTCTAGAAATAAAAAAAAAGGCCTTCGCTGTATTTTTGGTAGCCAGCCAGGTACAACTTGGCAGCTGGCTGACTGGAATCCTCAGCGTGGAGAGACCCAAATGTTGTGGGTCCCCCACGCTGCAAATTGCAACCCACAGCCACCCAAGAAAATAGCGCATTCATTAGAGGCGGCATTTTCTGGTGCTGTACCCCAACTCTTCCAGTTGCCCTTGTGCTGGTGGCACACGGGTTCTCCATATGCGATATGGTGTCCGCTAACAATTTCAATGGAAAATTAGCTCCAATTGTTAGCGGAAACCACGTCTCGTATGGAGAACCCCTCCCCGTGTGCCTGAACATTGGAGCTCCCCCACAAGTGACCCCATTTTGGAAACTAGACCCCCTAAGGAACTTATCTAGATGCATAGTGAGCACTTTGAACACACATGTGTTTCGCAAATTAATCCATAAAAGGGAAAAAGAATATTTTTTGTGAAAAAAAAGTAATTTTTCATTTTTATGGATCAATTTGTGAAGCACCTGGGGCTTCAAAGTGCTTACTATGCATCTAGATACATTCCTTGGGGGACTAGTTCCCAAAATGGGGTCACTTTTGGGGGAGCTCCAATGTTTAGGCACACAGGGGCTCTTTATATGCGACATGGTATCCACTAATAATTCTAATTGTTAGTGGACACCATGTTGCGTCTGGAGAGCCCCTGTGTGCCTAAACATTGGAGCTCCCCCACAAATGACCCCATTTTGGAAACAAGACCCCCCAGGGAAATTATCTAGATGCATAGTGAGCACTTTGATCCTCCAGGTGCATCACAAATTGATCTGTAATAAAGGAATAAGTACTTTTTTCTTTTCACAAAAATTTATTTTTTCATTTTTACGGATCAATTTGTGAAGCACCTGGGGTTCAAAGTGCTCACTACCCATCTAGATATGTTCCCTGGGGGGTCTAGTTTCCAAAATGGGGTCACTTGTGGGGATGCTCCAATATTTAGGCACACAGGGCTCTCCAAACACAACATGGTGTCCGCTAACAATTTGAACTGATTTTCCGTTCAAATTGTTAGCAGACACCATTTTGCATTTGGAGAGTCCCTATGTGCCTAAACATTGGAGCTCCCCACAAGTGACCCCATTTTGGAAACTAGACCCTCCAGGGAACATATCTAGATGGGCGGTGAGCACTTTGAACCCCCAGATATTTCACAAATTGATCCGTAAATATGAAAAAGTACTTTTTCTTCCACAAATGTTTTCTTTTTTAATTTTTCCGGATTAATTTGTGAATCACATGGGGGTTCAAAATGCTCACCACCCATCTAGATATGTTCCCTGGGGGTCTAGTTTTCAAAATGGGGTCACTTGTGGGGGAGCTCTAGTGTGGAGACACACAGGGACCCTCCAAACGCGACATGGTGTCCGCTAACAATTTGAGCTCATTTTCCATTCAAATTGTTAGCGGACACCATGTCGCGTTTGGAGCGTGCCTGTGTGTCTCCACATTGGAGCTCCCCCACAAGTGACCCCATTTTGGAAACTAGACCCCCTAAGGAACGTATCTAGATGCATAGTGAGCACTTTGAACCTCTAGATGCTTCCCAAATGTATCCATAAAAATGAAAAAGCACTTTTTTTTCCACAAAAAAAAATATTTTTTAATTTTTACGGATCAATTTGTGAAGCACTTGGGGGTTCAAAGTGCTCACTATGCATCTGTTCCTTTGGGGGTCTAGTTTCCAAAATGGGGTCACTTGTGGGGGAGCTCCAATGTGGAGACACACAGGGACCCTCCAAACGCGACATGGTATCCGCTAACAATTTGAGCTCATTTTCCATTGAAATTATTAGCGGACACCATGTCGCGTTTGGAGGGTCCCTGTGTGTCTCCACATTGGAGCTCCCCACAAGTGACCCCATTTTGGAAACTAGACCCCCAAAGGAACATATCTAGATGCATAGTGAGCACTTTGAACTCCAGATGCTTCACAAATTCATCCATAAAAATAAAAAAAAAAACACTTTTTTTCTCACAAGAAATTTCTTTTTGCCTACTTATTTTCAGTTTCACATGGGCAAAGGGATAAAATACATCCCAAAATTTGTTGGGCAATTTCTCCTGAGTACACCGATACCTTATATGTGGTCATAAACCACTGTTTGGGCGCACGGCAGGGCTCAGAAGTGAAGGAGCGCCATTTCACTTTTTGAACGGAAAATTGGCTCCAAAATTCAAATTGCGCTCCTTCCCTTCTGAGCCCTGCCGTGCGCCCAAACAGTGGTTTATAACCATATATGAGGTGTCGGTGTACTCAGGAGAAATTGCCCAACAAATTTTAGGATGCATTTTATCCTGTTGCCCATGTGAAAATGAAAAAATTGAGGCTGAAAGAACATTTTTGTTACAAAAATTAAAATGTCCATTTTTTCCTTCAACTTTATTTAAGTTCCTGTAAAGCACCTGAAGGGTTAATAATCTTCTTGAATATAGTTTTGAGTAGCTTGAGGGGTGCAGTTTTTGGAATGGTGTCACTTTTGGGTGTTTTCTGTCATGTAAACCCCTCAAAGGGACTTCAAATGTGATGTGGCCCCTAAAAAAATGGTTTTGTAAATTTTGCTGGAAAAATGAATAATTGCTGATGAACTTTGAACCTTTATAACATCCTACCAAAAATGTTTTTTTCTTCCAAAATTGTGCTGATGTAAAGTAGACATGTGGGAAATGTTATTTATTAACTATCTTGTGGCACATAACTCTCTGGTTTAGCAGAATAAAAATAAAAAATGTGAAAATTGCACAATTTTCAAAATTTTTGCCAAATTTTTGATTTTTTCACTAATAAACGCAAAAATTATTGATCTAAATTTAAAGGGAACCTGTCACCCCAAATCACCCTTGTAAGCTGTAAATACATGTCCCTGAAGCATTACACTACAGTCCTACACATCCCTTTGTGGTGTTTTAGTTCAATATGAAAGTGCACTTTAGTCGTTTGCAAACTTACTAAATCCATGGCAGTGGGGCGTTCCCAAGCCTCCTTGTCTGCGAGGCGGTTCCCCTGTGTGCCGCTGTATTACGCCCTAATGGGCGTTTTTTCAAACTTTCTAGCGCGGGCACGATTCATAATCTCGCGCCCGCATCGTCACGGTCATGTGATGCCGTGACGCGTCATTTCCGGGCGGCTGGGTCGCTGCTGTCTGACGCGCACTGGCCAACTTCAGCGCATGCGCAGATCGCTTGCTGAAGTCGGCCGGTGCGCGTCAGACAGCAGCGACCCAGCCGCCCGGAAATGACGCGTCACGGCATCACATGACCGTGACGATGCGGACGCGAGATTATGAATCGTGCCCGCGCTAGAAAGTTTGAAAAAACGCCCATTAGGGCGTAATACAGCGGCACACAGGGGAACCGCCTCGCAGACAAGGAGGCTTGGGAACGCCCCACTGCCATGGATTTAGTAAGTTTGCAAACGACTAAAGTGCACTTTCATATTGAACTAAAACACCACAAAGGGATGTGTAGGACTGTAGTGTAATGCTTCAGGGACATGTATTTACAGCTTACAAGGGTGATTTGGGGTGACAGGTTCCCTTTAATACTAACATGAAGCCCAATATGTCACGAAAAAACAATCTCAGAATCGCTTGGATCCAATGAAGCGTTCCAGAGATATTACCTCATAAAGGGACACTGGTCAGAATTGACAAAAATGCCTCGGTCTTTAGGGTCAAAATAGGCTCGGTCATGAAGGGGTTAACATGGATGTTGTTTTGTGTGTCCAGAAAACAAAACAGCATGCATTGTGTGACTCATCACATGTGGTGTGTAATGTTTCAAAAATTACTGTTTGCTTATGTGTTACGTGTGAAGAAAGCACAGAGTGTTTGCTTTTTAAACACACGTTATTCATAAAAATAAAAATCACATCACAGACATATTTGCCTCATATATCTTTTTTTTGGGGGTGGTAAAATTCTACACTATGTGTACATTACCCATGTTTAAAGTGTATACTTAGCATAAACAACCCTACATGTAGGTGTTGTTTTCTGGGTTGGTGTGTGGCCCTTGTCCACGTCCCTGGCTACTCTGCGCATTCAAGACATCTAGTGCCTGGTGTGGGTCTTCAGTTAAGGGCCTATTGGCCAGATACGTTTGCCTATGAGGTGGCAACATGGGCCCCATGTGCTCCTGCTATTGTCTGGCTACAACCGCTTCGGTGTGGTGTCTCATAGGTATTGGCATGACCACAAAATCCAAACTCTGCTGCGCAATATGGCCACCCTGGTGCAGCTGAGTTGCCTGCTGACATGGAGCGCCATACTGGGGTCCAGTGTACTACTCTGTGCTGTCTGAGGTCTGTGGCTGACCATGTTGGCCCGGAATTGTGTGACGCTGCCCAACATTCCAGCTTGTGTGTGTGTGGCCCTTGTATTGTCACTGTTGTCATATTGGGTGGGTGGCATGAGGCAGACGGGTGGCTCATTTTGTAAATTGTGCATTTGCCGAAATGGGGGCCACAGTGGCCAAGGCATAGGAGGTCTTCCAAGACTATGTGAGGCTTGTGAGGATGGTGGAGCTGCTGGTATTGCTGGCTGCTGGTCTTATCCATTAAATTATCTGGAGAGTTTTGCCACTGCTCCAGCATGTTGAACACCATTCGAGGGTGGTTCGGTGGCACACAAACATCCAGCAGTATTTGCATGGAAGACCTTGCACGCAGCTTCAGGGGGCTCGGTATCTCACGCAAATAGTTTCTGAGGCTGCGTGTTAAGGCTTCCTCCCCATCATCACTCAAAGTCCTCGCAAGGTATTCCAAGTCCCCCGTGTCTACGTTGCGCCGGAGGTTTGATGATAACTGTCTCTAACGCCTTGAGCGATGTATCACCGGTGGAGAAAGGGGAGACCTGGCCCTGGGCAAGGTGGCTGTGGCACTTTGTCCTTGCTCCCCTGGTGGCTGGGTTTGGGCAGACGTCAATGGTACCCCCTGTGAGGCCTCCTCAGATGAACGCGACCCCGGGACAGCAGCAATGGATGATGCCTGTGGATATTCATGGAACAACGAAGGTCCCACACCCTCGACACCAGACTCTGCTGGCTCCAGCACGTGGGGCTCTGACTCAGACGCAGAAGTCTGCCTTAAGTTGGTGTCAGTTCTATGGTTAAACAAATTTCGACAATCCCTACACTTGTGTTTCAAAACTATCACTTATCTTGACCAGGACATTGGTATAAAAATACATACGGTCTCAGGTGCATCACAAATGCTAGGAAAGATAGGCGCTGGAAGTATATGTACACCCTCCTCTTTGGCGCAGCTGAGCCACTTGGTAGCACTCTGTTCAGCTCCCGGCGGCATTGGTCATCGCTTAGCTACCATGTCCACTGCATGATTTAAAAAGCCACTGATTAACATTTGTACCTACAGCACCGATTACACACTGACCACTCTAGTCCAATTAGTTGTTTTGTACATTGATACATTCCAAAATTATTCTGGACATCCCTGAGCTGTCATCAAAACTGGGGAACAGTTGCTTTGTGATGTAGGTCCAGGAGGCATCCTTCTTCTTCCTGTCCGCATACCCTTGGTCTCTAGGATCCCATAGCTCTGGCCTCTCCTGGACAAGGACAATGAGCATTCCACATTTATGTGGTAGGCCATACTGGATCCGTGGGTGCTTTCTTCAAACAGTTGTCAAATTTCTGCCGCCATCTACTACCTGAGTAGTCATGTGATGCCTCCTTATGAGCACTTATTATAGGCTTCAGTTTCAGCTGTGAAAAAAACGTGTTCAACTCGGATGGTTTGTGTGCAGTCCGACTGCTTCCATGATTTTGTAGACCCATAGATGTGCATTGGCAAGTCTCGCGCGTGAATTGCATACTGTCGCAGCATGTTGCAATTGGTTTCTCGTCTGTCAATCGGATGAGAAAAAAAACACTCGACATTCGCAAATGTGCTCTTGGACATTGAATAACATGGGTCCGACTACAATGCGAGAAAAACTTGCTATGCAGTTGTCCGACTTTCACGGCAGTGTGTGGGGGACCATAGTGTGTGAGGATGTCATTTATGGGTAGTGTGTAAAGGCTTTGTTTATGGACAGTGTGTGAGGGCGCAGTTTATTGGCTGTGTGTAGGGGACCATAGCATGAGGACGTCATTTATGAGCAGTGTGTGAGGGACAATACTGTGTGAGGGCGTTCATTATGGACAGTTTCTGAAGGACAATACTGTGTGAGGGCGTCGTTTATGGGCAGCATGTGGGGGGGGAGGGGCACCATTTATGGGAAGTGTGTGGGGGACCATAATGTGAGGGCATTGTTTATGGGCAGCGTATGGGGGAAAACACTGTGTGAGGGCGTCCTTTATGGGCTGTGTGTGGGGGACAATACTCCGTGTGAGGGTGCAGTTTATGGGAAGTGTGTGGGTCAGGTGGCAGGACCAGTGGGTAGCTATCAGACACTCCGTGTCATAAGTATCAGTGTGAATGGTGTCCTATGCAAGCTCATTATGTGATGGCAAGTTGCCTCCCACATCTCATTATAGGTAGAGGTGATTTATCTGCTTGCACCTGGGCTTGTGCCACATAGTGGGGTCTGACTGCATCCTGCAAGTGCAGTGTTGGTTTTTGTTTTTGGCATTGATGGTAAGTTTTTTCTGGTGCTGCCTTTTGAGTAGTTTTTGTACAAATTTTGTTAGGACTCATAAGCTATGGGGATCCGTGACGTGGATTATGAGCTTAAGTGTCTTGGCCAATACATGAACCATACCCATAAGAGAGTTTTTTGTTTATCATGAAAAACTTTTTTACACTTTTTTATCATTTTCGGGGTGCAGCTGGGCCTCATGGGGCGCCGTTCATCTAATGGTGCGGAGACATCGTACTGGGCGGCTCACTTGGTCAGGTGGTAGGACCAGTGGGTAGCTATCAGACATCCGCATCATATGTATGGCCGATTTCACACATCCGTGTCACCACGTACGTGTGGAACAAGGCCGTTTAGGTGCGGGGCGTGCACACGTGTCACGGACGTATGACACGTGTGCTGTCCGTGTGCTATCCGTGGGGCCGTGGATAGCACACGGACACCCTGTCACCCGCATACTCACCTCCCTCCAGCGCCGCTGCTCCTCTCTCTTCCGGTCCGCTCTTGGGCTCAGTGAAGTAAATATTCATGAGCCCTAATGAGCGGCACCGGAAGAGAGAGGAGCAGACAGCAGACACCGCAGGAGCAAGTGAGTATAAAATTCTTTATTTTCATGCTTTTTGCTTTTGTCCGTGGTCCGTGCACACGGATGTCACAGTGTGAACATCCGTGTGCAGGACGTTTGGACGTAAATGCGGTCTGTAGCTCCGCAAAAAAAGACTTGTCGCCGTGTGGAGCACACGGACACGCATGTACTCCACACGGAGACACGGTCCGTGCGGAAACACGGACGTCTGCATGGGTCCATAGGGGATCGTGTGTCCCCGTATGTCCGTGCCTCCGGCATGTGTCGGCACGGACTGCACATGTGCCAGAGGCACGGATGTGTGAATGAGGCCTATCAGTGTGAATGGTGTCCTTGCAAGCTCATTATGTGCATGGCAAGTCGCCTCCCACATCTCATTGTAGGTAGAGGTGATTTATCTGCTTGCACTTGGGCTTGCTCCACATAGTGGGGTCTGACTGATCCTGCAATGGCAGTGTTGGTTTTTGTTTTTGGCATTGATGGCAGGTGCGTAACTGCAATATGTGCAGGGGTTGGATCGCACCCGGGTCCTGCAGCCTTGGGGGCCCCAAAAGTACCTTTGACCTATAGAAAAAGACTAATACTATTTACGATTTGCAATAATTGGGGGACCCATATGAGCTTCCGCACTCGGGCCCATGGGCCTGAAGTACGCCACTGATTGATGGAAGTTTTTTCTGATGCTGCCTTTTGAGTAGTTTTTGTACAAAGTGTGTGGGGAACCATACTTAGTGAGGGTGCCATTTATGGGCAGTGTGTGAGGGACCATACTTTGTGAGGGCGTCCTTTATGGGCTGTGTGTGGGGAACCATACTTTGTGAGGGTGCCATTTATGGGCTGTGTGTGGGGGACAATGCTGTGGGATGGTGCACTTTATGGGAAGTGTGTGGGGAACCATACTTTGTGAGGGTGCCATTTATGGTCAGTGTGTGAGGGACAATACTGTGTGAGGGTGCCATTCATGGGAAGTGTGTGGGGACCATACTTTGTGCAGTTTATGGGTAGTGTGTGGGGGACCATAGAGTGAGGGCGTCCTTTATGGGCAGTGTGTGAGGGACAATACTGTGTGATGGTGCAGTTTATGGGCAGTGTGTGGGGGACGATAGTGTGAGAAAGGACCATAGAGTGAAGACGACCTTATCATGGGGCTAGTTGATGGTCGGAGCACCATGGAGTGAGGCGTCCTTTATGGGCAGTGTGTGAGGGACAATACTGTGTGATGGTGCAGTTTATGAGCAGTGTGTGGGGACCATTGAGTGAGGGGCGTACCGTTTATGCGCAGTGTGTGGGGACAATAACTGCTGTGTGATGGACAATACTGTGTGAGGGACAATACTGTGCGAGTGTGCAGTTTATGGGCAGTGTGTGGGGACCATGGAGTGAGAGCGTCCTTTATGGGCAGTGTGTGAGGGACAATACTGTGTGAGGTGCAGTTTATGGGCAGTGTGTGAGGGACATATGTGTGATGGTGTCCTTTATGGGCAGTGTGTGAGGGATAACTTACTGTGTGAGGGACAATACTGTGTGCTGGGAGCACTGTGAGGCTTCATACTGGCTATATGGGTATGGCGGGTGTGTGAACCCTGGGGGCCTCACAGGCATTATTTCTGGGTGGCCTAGGCACATTCTTGTATTTCGCTCAGTGTGCGGTGTCCCTGAGGGGGATGTCATATGAGGTCACGTGATTTGTCTGTCTCTGTCTGACACCGTTAATTTACCCGTTACTGATCGCCGAGGTGATCGGTCTTCGATCCTCTCCATTATTGATCGTAAATAGCAAATCTTCGTGTCATCTGGCGCTATGTGCCCGATCGGCTAAAGTAGAATAAATCTTACAAGGAACTTCCCAATATGTGCTGTTTTTCCCCCGTGTAAGCGTCTTGTGCCGTTAATCACTGCCCGCCCGGTCACAACGGAGCGTTACCGGAGCCATCACATACCAGGCAGATGATGAGCTGACGCCTCTCCCGCTGCTCGGACTCGTGTGATTGGTCGCCCCGGGTCACGTGTGGCGGCGGACAGCTGGCTGGCTGCGGCTGATCGCGGTCGGTACAGCCGCTTGTGTGCCGGGGCTCGGGTGCTCGGCCTCCGCTTCCTGTCATCCGCCGCAGCATGGGAGACAAGAAAAGTCCCACAAGGTGAGCAGGAGAGCCGTGCGGGCACGAGGGAGCCTCCGCCTACAGCCCCAGGCCGCGGCAGATGTGCGCGGGCCTTGTTGTGCTGCATGTAGCCATGTCTGTCTCACACTTCTGTCTTCATCAGGCCGAAGCGGCAGCCGAAGCCGTCATCAGACGAGGGATACTGGGACTGCAGCGTGTGCACCTTCAAGAACAGCGCCGAGGCCTTCAAGTGCCTGATGTGTGATGTGCGCAAGGGGACGTCCACCCGGTGAGGAACAATGCGGCGCCGGAGAGAGCCATGGCAGATGGGGAGCAGTGATGGCCTGAGCCTGGGGCAGATGGGAGCAGTGATGGCCTGAGCCTGGGCAGATGGGGAGCTGTGATGGCCTGAGCCTGGGGCAGATGGGGAGCAGTGATGGCCTGAGCCTGGGACAGATGGGGAGCTGTGATGGCCTGAGCCAGGGCAGATGGGGAGCTGTGATGGCCTGAGCCTGGGGCAGATGGGGAGCAGTGATGGCCTGAGCCTGGGGCAGATGGGGAGCTGTGATGGCCTGAGCCTGGGGCAGATGGGGAGCAGTGATGGCCTGAGCCTGGGGGAGATGGGGAGCTGTGATGGCCTGAGCCTGGGGCAGATGGGGGCTGTGATGGCCTGAGACTGGGGCAGATGGGGAGCTGTGATTGGCCTGAGCCTGGAGCAGATGGGGAGCAGTGATGGCCTGAGCCTGGGGCAGATGGGGAGCTGTGATGGCCTGAGCCTGGGGCAGATGGGGAGCTGTGATGGCCTGAGCCTGGGGCAGATGGGGAGCTGTGATGGCCTGAGCCTGGGGCAGATGGGGAGCAGTGATGGCCTGAGCCTGGGGCAGATGGGGAGCTGTGATGGCCTGAGCCTGGGGCAGATGGGGAGCAGTGATGGCCTGAGCCTGGGACAGATGGGGAGCTGTGATGGCCTGAGCCAGGGCAGATGGGGAGCTGTGATGGCCTGAGCCTGGGGCAGATGGGGAGCAGTGATGGCCTGAGCCTGGGCAGATGGGGAGCTGTGATGGCCTGAGCCTGGGGCAGATGGGGAGCAGTGATGGCCTGAGCCTGGGGAGATGGGGAGCTGTGATGGCCTGAGCCTGGGGCAGATGGGGGCTGTGATGGCCTGAGACTGGGGCAGATGGGGAGCTGTGATGGCCTGAGCCTGGGCAGATGGGAGCAGTGATTGGCCTGAGCCTGGGGCAGATGGGGAGCTGTGATGGCCTGAGCCTGGGGCAGATGGGGAGCTGTGATGGCCTGAGCCTGGGGCAGATGGGGAGCTGTGATGGCCTGAGCCTGGGGCAGATGGGGAGCTGTGATGGCCTGAGCCTGGGGCAGATGGGGAGCTGTGATGGCCTGAGCCTGGGGCAGATGGGGAGCTGTGATGGCCTGAGCCTGGGGCAGATGGGGAGCTGTGATGGCCTGAGCCTGGGCAGATGGGGAGCTGTGATGGCCTGAGCCTGGGGCAGATGGGGAGCTGTGATGGCCTGAGCCTGGGGCAGATGGGGAGCTGTGATGGCCTGAGCCTGGGGCAGATGGGGAGCTGTGATGGCCTGAGCCTGGGGGAGATGGGGAGCTGTGATGGCCTGAGCCTGGGGCAGATGGGGGGCTGTGATGGCCTGAGCCTGGGGCAGATGGGGGGCTGTGATGGCCTGAGCCTGGGGCAGATGGGGGGCTGTGATGGCCTGAGCCTGGGGCAGATGGGGGGCTGTGATGGCCTGAGCCTGGGGCAGATGGGGGGCTGTGATGGCCTGAGCCTGGGGCAGATGGGAAGCTGTGATGGCCTGAGCCTGGGGCAGATGGGGAGCTGTGATGGCCTGAGCCTGGGGCAGATGGGGAGCTGTGATGGCCTGAGCCTGGGGCAGATGGGGAGCTGTGATGGCCTGAGCCTGGGGCAGATGGGGAGCTGTGATGGCCTGAGCCTGGGGCAGATGGGGAGCTGTGATGGCCTGAGCCTGGGCAGATGGGGAGCTGTGATGGCCTGAGCCTGGGGCAGATGGGGAGCTGTGATGGCCTGAGCCTGGGGGAGATGGGGAGCTGTGATGGCCTGAGCCTGGGGCAGATGGGGGGCTGTGATGGCCTGAGCCTGGGGCAGATGGGGGGCTGTGATGGCCTGAGCCTGGGGCAGATGGGGGGCTGTGATGGCCTGAGCCTGGGGCAGATGGGGGGCTGTGATGGCCTGAGCCTGGGGCAGATGGGGGGCTGTGATGGCCTGAGCCTGGGGCAGATGGGGGGCTGTGATGGCCTGAGCCTGGGGCAGATGGGGGGCTGTGATGGCCTGAGCCTGGGGCAGATGGGAAGCTGTGATGGCCTGAGCCTGGGGCAGATGGGGAGCTGTGATGGCCTGAGCCTGGGGCAGATGGGGAGCTGTGATGGCCTGAGCCTGGGGCAGATGGGGAGCTGTGATGGCCTGAGCCTGGGGCAGATGGGGAGCTGTGATGGCCTGAGCCTGGGGCAGATGGGGAGCTGTGATGGCCTGAGCCTGGGGCAGATGGGGAGCTGTGATGGCCTGAGCCTGGGGCAGATGGGGAGCTGTGATGGCCTGAGCCTGGGGCAGATGGGGAGCTGTGATGGCCTGAGCCTGGGGCAGATGGGGAGCTGTGATGGCCTGAGCCTGGGGCAGATGGGGAGCTGTGATGGCCTGAGCCTGGGGCAGATGGGGAGCTGTGATGGACTTGACCCGGGGCAGATGGGGAGCTGGGATGGCCTGGACCTGGTGCAGTTCTCCTGGCAGTCGTCTCTGAGCTGGGTTCCTTATGTTTGGTTAATCTACTGCAGCCTTCTGTGATTTTGGGTCCAGGAAATCACATGTTTGGTCTCTGAGCTGGGAACCAGGCAACTGTATGTTTGGTGGCTGATTCAAGGCAGCTTCTCTGAGCTGGGTCCAGGCGGCCATACCATTTATTGTTAAACCTCTGTAGTTCTTTTGGAGCTGGGGACCAGGAGCCTATACCATTTGGTGGTTAATCCTGTGGATTTGTTCCTGAGCTGGGGACCAGAAGCCCATACTATTTGGTTGGTTAATCCTCTGTAGTTGTCTCTGAGCTTGGAAACAGGCACTCATGCCCTTTGGTAGCTATTCCGAGGTAGACGTCTTTAAACTGAGGACCAGGTGTCCCTTCCTTGTGGTAGCTAATCCGGGTTCGTTGTCTTTGAGCTGGGGGCCAGGTGACCCCTACCTGTGGTAGCTAATCCGGGCTAGTCGTCTCTGATCTGAGGTCCATGTGGCGATTCTCTTTGACAGCTAATCTGGAGAAATCGTCTTTGAGCTGGGGTCCAGGTGGCGCTTCCCTGTGGTAGCTACTCCAGGGTAATTGTCTCTGAGCTGGGGTCCAGGTGGTCGTACCCTTTGGTAGCTAATCCGGGGTAATCGTGTCTGAGCTGGGGTCCAGGTGTCCCTACCCTTTAGTAGCTAATCCGATGTAGTTGTCTCTGAGCTGGAATCCATGCAGCTGTACATTTGTCTAATTCGAGCCAGTTTTCTATAATGAATCAGAGTGGGCTGTATCCACAATAAAAAAAGCCATGATCTAATCAATTCCATTCATCCACATGTTTGCCCTGGATTTTTGTGTTTGGACAGGAAGTAGCTGTCTTTCATGATCAGCCATAGGCTAAAGGTGACCATCTAATGGCCCCGTCTCACACTACCATATCGTTAATTATATCATTAGTACGTCACGGGTTTTCAGTCGTTCGAACGATGTTGTAACAGCGTCGTTCAGTGTGACACGTACATCCAATCAACAATAATCGGGCAGATCGTTGATAAGAGGTTTGTGAACCGGACCTTAAACCAAATGATGAGCGTTCGTTCAACCTGCATCATGGGTGTGTGTGACACCTTAATAACGATGTCGTTAACGACCTCGCCTATTGAGAAGTGAAGGACGTAGGCGAGCTAACTACTGCAAGTATCGTTTGCTTGTCACGGAATATTTGCTGCGTCATTAATGATATCTATACGTGTGACATTTCATTAGCGATCATTGAACGTAGTTCCAGCGATCTAGGTCAAGTTGGATAGTTGGTCGGTTCGCCGACACATTAAAGCACGAGACGGGGCCTTTACTAAGCTTCTGTTAGTCACTTTCAAGGCTAATTTACCACCCCTGGGAAGGAAAGGGTTGGATGTTGTAAATCAATATGTCAAATCCTAATCTCTACCATTGGGTTGGTATCCATACACTTTTGTCATTGTTGCTTGGTCCTAGCAAGATTGGCAGGTTTGGCTGAAAGTAGAGTACCTTATATTGAGGCCTTCCCTCTTTTCGCTCTCCAGCTCTCTTTGGCAATTTACTTCTTAGTTTCTGGTTATTTTGCGGTTTTTATAACTGTTCATGCTCCACAGGAATGTCTATTCCATTCTTGTATACACCATTCTTTTATCCACTATGCATGTTCCCCTGGCACACATCTGTCATGCCAGCTGATGCTGCTCTCTTTTTAGAGAACTCCTCACCAATTTGCATCTCCAGCCATTGAGGGTTGCTTCCTATTTTTAGAATGTAGTTATGGTGTCCTAATAATATTGTGATATGATTTTGGTAGGGGGGTACGCTGCTCCGAAACACTGTAGTAGGTTAAAACAGCAAGTGCTGTCAACTTTGCGTAAAAAGCATTCAGCAGATCTTGGCCAGAACTGGCCCAGGATCGTAGGTCTCTATTGTGGGAGGCTCTATGGTTTCAAAGATATTTGTATTATTATTAAGGGGAATTTTACAATGAAGGGGAGATAGACAAGTAATTTAAAATAAGGCAATAAAAAAAAAAAATAGACCTACCACCACAAAAATATCGGGATACATATAAAGAACAAGGGATACAACAAAGTATTCCAAATTAAAATGATTCTTATAAACTATAGGGAGCAACCAGTGTGTTAACCTGAAATTAAGAAGGGAAGATAAAATAGGATTAGGAGGAGTAGATTAAGTAACAAGATAAATGATAGAAAAAGAAAATGTAAGTTGTATATAAAAAACAACCATATAATATTCTGAGAAATAGTCACCTAGAACAAAGATTAGTGTCAGAACATACAAAATAATTTGTCAAACGGCCTCTAATCATGAGATTGGGGGAATAGATTGAGACACAAGGTTCCCACCTATTCAGATAACGATCAAAAGAATTACTCCTAATAGCGTGATTGTACTCAAAAACACTATGCAAGGAGATCCTCTCTATAAGTTGCGGTATTGTAGGGAGAGTTGATGACTTCCAATTAGCTGCAATTAAGATTTTTGATTTTGTAAAGATACCGTATATACTAGTGTATAAGCCGAGTTTTTCAGCACAAAAAATGTGCTGAAAAGTCCCCCCTCGGCTTATACACGAGTCACACAGGTACCCAGTGGTATACAGGCCCCCCCCCCCGGGAATACAGGGCCCCCCTTGCTTGTGGCAGACCTGTAAAAGAAGACATCATTATACTTATCGTGCCGCCGCCGCCGCTCTGTCACCGTCACCGCGCTCCTCCGGGTCTTCATGCTTCCTTCTCCGGCGCACAGGAAATGACGTCATTGTCTGTGCGCCGGATAAGGAAGCTTGAAGACCCGGAGGAGCACGGTGACGGTGACTGAGCGGCAGCAGCGACACGATAAGTATAATGATGTCTTCTTTTACAGGTCTGCCACAAGCAAGGGGGGGCCCTGTATTCCATTGGGGGGGGGTAGCTGTATACCACTGGGTGCTGTTGTATACACAGCTGGGGCCCTTTTATACCTCTGGGGCTTCTGTACACAGCTGGGGCCCTGTATACCACTGGGGCTTCTGTATACAGCTGGGGCTGCTGTATACACCACTGGGGCTTCTGTATACCACTGGGGCTTCTGTATACAGCTAGGGCTGCTGTATAAACAGCTGGGGCGCTGTATACATCTGGGGGCTATATACCACTGGGGCTGCTGTATATGCTGCTGGGGCCTGTATATACCACTGGGGAGGCTGATTTATACCACTGGGGCTGCTGTATATACTGCTGGGGCCTGTATATACCACTTGGGAGGCTGCTGTAATACTGCTGGGGCCTGTATATACCACTGGGGAGACTGCTGTAATACTGCTGGGGCCTGTATATACCACTGGGGAGGCTGCTGTAATACTGCTGGGGCCTGTATATACCACTGGGGAGGCTGCTGTAATACTGCTGGGGCCTGTATACTACCATTGGGGAGGCTGCTGTATACTACCACTGGGGAGGCTGCTGTATACTACCACTGGAGAGGCTGCTGTATACTACCACTGGAGAGGCTGCTGTATACTACCACTGGGGAGGCTGCTGTATACTACCACTGGGGAGGCTGCTGTATACTACCACTGGGGAGGCTGCTGTGTACCACACTGCCGGGGGCTGTATACCTGTGCTGGGGTCCACCCTCGGCTTATACACGAGTCAATAGGTTTTCCCAGGTTTTGGGGGCAAAAGTAGGGGGGTCAGCTTATACACGGGTCGGCTTATACACGAGTATATACGGTAATAAAGATTTTGTAAAATAATAAATCTAATACTCCTCGGCAGGTCCTCGACGCCCTAAGACAACAAGACCAGTCGAGGGGTGAGAGAAACCTTAAGGCTCATGACGTTCAAAATCAGATCAGCCACTCCCAACCAGAATCCGACCAATTTCGGGCATTTCCAGAATATATGAGAGAGAGTTCCTTTTTGGGAGCAATCTCTCCAGCAATAGGGAGAAAACTGTGTTGAAGTTTAACTGGGGACCAGTACCATCTGGACAGTAATTTAAAGTAGGATTCCTGAATAGAGACACAAACGGTATTAGAATACGTTATGTTTATTGCCTTGGTTAATTTGTCTAAATCTATGACTGTTGAGCTCCGTCTCCCAAGCTGATATATAGGGAAGGCGTTCTAGATCAGTATCATTATTAAGGGTATTGTAAAAGGAGTTAGTTGACCATAAAGAGGCCTTCGCTGACTCATCCAATAGGCTTGTCAGTACCTTAGGGAAACAGAACTTAATTTTCAGATCAGAGATGAAATGAGCAATAGGCCTCCACACAGATCTATCATTGAATGAGAGATTAAACCTATCTTGCAGGAAGTGGAATTGAGTAAGAGAGTTACCAGCAAAGAGATAGTTAACAAATTTGATTCATTTGTCTAACCATGTGGAGACCTCTAAACCTACAATAAGGTGTTCCAACGTCTCCAGAGGGATTGTTTTCGGTGTAGAAAATCCAGCTGATTTATGCGCTTTATGCATGAGATGCCTCCATGCCAGGCTGTATTGCTTATAGTGGGAAATTTAGGCGGGGGTTTGGACAGGTTCTCCAGATGGGCTATTATAACTGCCGAAAGATTCTGGGGTTTGATCCAGGATTTCTCTATGGTGAGCCAAGAGGCGTTATCTTGCTCCTGGAACCATCTTTGGGAAAGTTTGACAATTGAGGCCAAATAATAATTATAAAGGCTAGGAACACCCAGACCTCCTCTTTTTTATGTTTTTCTATTGTTGTTTTGTGGGAAGCTCTATGATACATGTGGTCATACATGAGATGTAGCCAAAGTTTTAACATTTATGGCAGATGTTAGAGATAAGAAGGCTTAAACATCACATGTGAATGTCGCCACCAGGGGTGTCTAGTAGAGGCTTTTTATTCCTCTCTATTGAAAACACAACATGCCTTATTCAAGTATACAATTCTTTGGGGAGAGTGGGTTGGGAGCCTACAGCTAAAGTTCTGCCACAGTAAAAATGATGGGCTTTGGTGCCATAGGTGCAGGTGTTGGAGTGCCTTAAGCGCAGTTCACAACAATGGTCTCCAAATGGTGTGTGGAGCGGGGCTATCCTTCTCTATTCACTGTTAATATCAGGGCACAGCTGGAGCTAAAAACATCTGATCAGTGCGGGTGGAACAACACCACCAATTTGATACTGACTTATCCTTTGGATGCGTCATCAGTACCATAGTACCGGGCAACCCCTTTTAAAGTGTTAATGTTTAATTTTTCTCATGTTTGGCAGGCATTTCAATTGCATTGTTCTTGGGTCTATTGACCAATCGGTTTGGGTCCAAGGCACTGGAACACCAACAATCTGCAGGAGATTAAAGTGCCTGCCAAATATTATACCCATTCTTACGAACTGCTCACACGCCTGCGCAATTCTGGCTGACATCGGATCACAGTTTTGCGATTTCACATCCAACCGAATTGTATGTATGTTTGAAGGAGCCTTAAAGGGAACCTGTCACCTAATTTTAAGCCCCTACACTATCTCTAGCTGTCCCTACACCTTCCTAGTAGCTCCCTATCTCTCCCTTTCTTATCTAAAGTCTCCCTATGAAAGAAGTGTAAAATAAGATAAAACTTACTGCAGTCCCCGTAGTTAGGGGACTGGGTAGGCGTGGCCACGCTTCCACAGCACTCCTCCATGCTGTAATGCACGCCCCGCTGGGCGGCATTATTCAGGGCCCTCTCTGCCCCCATGTCTTTGTAATCTGCCGCCATGTTTGTAGTTCTAAGCACCGGCCGGACGTCACTTCCGGCGCGGTGCATTATGGGGCCGGTCACGCGATCGGCTCCGCGCATGCGCAATGCGCTTACTGAAGCCGGGCCAGTCACGTGATCGGCCCCTTAATGCACTAGGGCCGATCACGTGACCGGCCCCATAATGCACTGCGCCGGAAGTGACGTCCGGCCGGTGCTTAGAACTACAAACATGGCGGCAGATTACAAAGACATGGGGGCAGAGAGGGCCCTGAATAATGCCGCCCAGCGGGGCGTGCATTACAGCATGGAGGAGTGCTGTGGAAGCATGGCCACGCCTACCCAGTCCCCTAACTACGGGGACTGCAGTAAGTTTTATCTTATTTTACACTTCTTTGATAGGGAGACTTTAGATAACAAAGGGAGAGATAGGGAGCTGCTAGGAAGGTGTAGGGACAGCTAGAGATAGTGTAGGGGCTTAAAATTAGGTGACAGGTTCCCTTTAAGTCTTCATTAAAGGGAACCTGTCAGGTAGGTATGCCCCCCAGCTGTCACTGTCTGTACCTGCAGCTTCATAGTACTACTCTAAGCATCCTTGTCTGAGCTCATGGTGTAATGTTAAAGATGGAAAAAAAATGATTTATCTACTTACATTTTGTTATATAAATGAGGGAGTGACTACACCTTGGAGGATATAGTCACTCTGGCAGGTTAATAGTTAACTCACTGCTAACTTGTCTGTGTAAAAGGACCTGTGTAATGTAACAATCATGTGACTGTGATGGGTGGAGCTAAGCAAGGAAAATCATTATGGGCTATGGAGATTTAGCTCTTGTCTATTATAGTTACATGGTCGTGACATCACACAGGTCCCGTCAGCATCTTCTGAAACTCAGCTAATATGTTTACCATTAACTGCTAGAGTGAATACTGCCTCATTTACATAAGAAAATATGAATACTTTTTTTCATCTTTAACATTACACTATGAGCTCAGACAGGGATGATTAGACTAGTATTATAAAGTTTATAGAAAGGTAGGGGCACCGGGCACCTTCAGGGCTATTGGTCTTTCTTATTTCTCCATAAAGACAGACCGCTGTCTTATCCCCAGCCACCTGGTGGTGCTACGCCTGCATCAGCCAGTCAAGCATTTACAGTCCAAGTATAGAAAACAAATAGGCGGCACTCACCGTGTGTTCGTAGGTGCTTTCTTTATTGAAGAGGTGCGGGGAGGGGGTGCATGAAGGTACAGACGACAGGTCCTGTTTCGCGGTTTGACCTGTAGAAGCGGGCAAACCGCGAAACAGGACCTGTCGTCTGTACCTTCATGCACCCCCTCCCCGCACCTCTTCAATAAAGAAAGCACCTACGAACACACGGTGAGTGCCGCCTATTTGTTTTCTATACTTGGACAGTATTATAAAGTTGCAGACAGTTGATGCCCCTTCCCCCAGCTATCACTATCTGACAGGTTCCCTATAATAAATGATTGGGGGGTGTTAAGGTACTGTTACATGGGGCGATGTTGCCTGCAAAGTCCCGGGTTCAGTGATGTTGCAGTGACATCACAGGTGCGTTGTGCCGTGTAACAGCACAATACAACTGCGATAAATCGCTGGATCGCAGTTGACAGGTTTACCAACATGTTGGTAAACCTGGCGATGTTGCACCAACGATCTGCAAACATCGCTCCGTGTGACACGGTGATAGCGAAGTTGCCAGTGATTTCGCCTATTAACAATATTGATGCATATCGCTCGCTTGGTTGTGCATAACCCAGCGAGCAATAGCTGCTGCCACATCGCTGACAACATATCCCTGTGTGACACCTAAGGCAGCGATGTCGGAAGCGAGCACGCACCCGTGGAATCGCTTACGACATCGCTGCAACGTTGTACCGTGTGACGGTACCTTTACACCTATCTCACCCATGATCAGCTTTTATTACCCCCCTGCTGCGATTGAATTTAAAGAGTGTATGAAACAGCTCAATTCCGTACCATTGCTGTGAACTGCACCTCAGCTCATGTTCACTTGAGACGCTCCACCTCCTGCTATTTTGCAGGATAAGAGCTATCTGGAGCACTAAAGAACATAATTTTTACTATGGCAGAACTCTAGCCGTACTGTCCTAACCCCCTCTCGTCAATATACGTTCATGCATGAATGGGCATGATGTGTTTCTAATGAGGAGGACAGTAATAAAAAGCCTTTGGTGGCAAAATATTTAATGCAAAGTCTAAGCCTGCTTTTCTCCAATGTCTGCCATGAATGCTGAAATTGGATTTGGCCATCATTCATCTCCTATGTATGACCACTCTAACATTAAAACCACCCAAAGTGTCCTATGATTCTGGCCCAGTCCTAGATCTGCTGATGCTCTCTGTTTCTCTGCTAAGCAGAGCATAGGTGTATGTACACGGTGTTCTTCAGGTGGGCCATCTTGACTAGTTTTTCAAAAGTAAGATGCTTAAGGAAATGCCAGGTTTTTTTCCACATATATGCTCATAATTCCCTTCACCTTGACTAAAACCCTAGTTCCAGCTACTGAAAAACAGGCCCAAAGCATAATGCTGTCAAAAAGGTGACAAAAGAGGCGCAGGTGTGTCTTGTCTTACCCTGAGGAAGGTGCAGGAACGGCACCGAAACACATTGATTGGAATAAAGGAGGTGAACGAAAGAAGCCTTGTCTTCTCATTATTTTGGCGGCAGGGCGGACCTGATAACACACCACTCCCTTTGATGAAAATGCTTCACTGTTGGTATGGTATTCTTTAGCTGATGTGCAATGTTGGCTTTGCACCAAACATAACAATTAGAATGATGGCCAAAAATAGTTTAACCTTGGTCTCTTCAGACCATACCACATTTTCCCACATGCTGTGACAGATTTGATGTAGGATTTGGCAAACCATAATTGGGCTTGCTTGTTTTTCTTTGTAAGAAAAAGCTTCCACCTTGCCACCCTACCCCGTAGACCAGACACATGAAGAATATATAAGATTGTTGTCAAATGCAATACACAACTTGTACGTGCCAGAATTTCCTACAGTTCCTTTAATGTTGCTGTAATCCTCTTGACAGCATACAAGACCATTTATTTTTTCTTGTCTGTTCACTAATTTTTGAGAAACTTCAACTTCTATGTAATGTCATTGCTGTTCCATATTTAGGTGACTTATTGATGACCATCTTCACAGTATTCAATGGTGTATCTAATGCCTTGGAAATGTTTCTGTACCCTTCGCCTCTATGATAACTTTCAATAATGAGTTGCAGTTAACATCAAAAGCCATAGTCTCTACACAACTTATGACAATTTAAAGTTATCTATGAAAGGCTAGGGTCGCATTTACGGTTTGACCCTGGCCTACCGGATTGCGGTTTAAACATAGTACTTTTCCCAGCACTGCATAGCGCTACCTGTGCGGCGCTGTAAAGCGCACTCCCAGCAGCTGCCTGTGTTACAGGTTGGGAAGGTAAATATCGGGTTAATAGGGGCAGCGTTATCCAGCGCCGCATAGCGGTAACGCTATGCGGTGCTGGGAAAAGTACTATGTTTAAACCACAATCCGGTAGGCTAGGGTCAAACCATAAATGTGACCCTAGCCTAAATTTCAAGAACACGTAAACTTTACATGGAATTAATTAGGCTCACATTACCCCTAGAGCCTTTTTTTTCCCACCTTCCTGACCAGGTAATTTTTTACAATTCTGACCAGTATCGCTTTACGGGGTGATAACTCTGGAATGCTGCAATGCATCCCAGTGATTCTGAGATAGTTTTTTCGTGACATCTATATAGAACTCCATTGTTTGTTGTATTTGTGTAAAAAAATTGAAAATTTGGCAAAGATTTTGAAAATGTTCAAACTTTGAATTTTTATGCCCTTAAACACAAAATACCATATTTTTTGGACTATAACACATACTTTTTTTCTTCCAAATTTTGGAGGAAAGTGTGGGGTGCATCTTATAGTCCAAATGTACTATGTACTGCTGTGGGGGAGGGGACTGCGATCACAGCAGGGAGCGAAAGGTTGCCCCTGCAGGAATTTGGCTGCTAGGGAAACCATTGGGCTTGCTGTTTAAAGTACTTTAATTTTCACTGCTCGTGGGGAGGCTCCACACGCCCACCTCTCAGCACTGGCTTCAGTGCTGAGAAGTGGTTGTGGGAAGCAGTAAATTTAATATTCCTTCACTTTAAACAGCTGACACACGTGGTCACCCCAGCCGTCAGATTCCTGCAGCAGCTGGGAAGGTCGTGTGTCTGCTGGTTAGCAGAATTTCGGGGAGATGTTTGTAAGGAGCACGGCATAACTTAGGTATCAGACCGTACCTGCAGTGATGTAATTAAAAGGGAGGGTTCTGTGCCATCATGTGGTGTTCCAGTCCTGCCTCTTCATTACATCACTGCAGGTCCTACAGCCACCGCACTAGATAGAAGGAAGTTTCATACAGATCAGGACCCATGGTGACGTAATAAAGAGGGAGAGCTGGATCAGCACATGGCAGTACAGGACCCTGCCTCTTCATTACATCACCGCAGGTCCTGTAGCCACCGCACCAGAAAACAAGTCAGGCTGAAAGCCTTTAACACATTGTAAAAAGTAAGATAAGCTAATAAAGTACTGTAGTTACAAGTATTCTACCACTCCTGTGGTGAACTATAACTAATAACATGCCAAATGATCTGCAGGATATGCTGGGAGTTATAGTTCTTCTTAACTTGACATGAATTGCATCTATGAGATCTTAAAGCACTATTCCAGTGTCTTGTCTTCAGCGCTGGAGTGGCGCTTTAAATATAAGCCTCCTCCCCAAATTCTTATATTCATCTTTTGGCATTTTCATATGGTATTTTACCAACACCGCTCAGGTCCTGCGGCACCATCTTCAGCTCCTAGTTTTTACCCACATTTTTTACCCCGACAGTGGTATATAGCGCCCCCTCATCAGTGGTATATAGCGCCCCCTCAGCAGTGGTATATAGCGCCCCCTCAGCAGTGGTATATAGCTCCCCCTCAGCAGTGGTATATAGTTCCCCCTCACAGGGTAATACAGGGCGCCCCCCAGCAGTGGTATATACAGGCCCCTTCCCTAGTATCTGGCCCCAAGGATGTGGCACCATTAAAATAACAAACATTTTATACATTTCCTTTCCGGTGACTCCTTGCTGGCACCGCTGCGTCCCCCAGTCTCCTGGCGTCTTCCTGCTTGTGCCGGTGTCATGTGACTGGCGCAGCTGCGATCGGCACAAGCAGGAAGAAGCAGGTAGACTGGAGAACGCGGTGGTGCCATCAAGGAGTCGCCGGAAAGGTAATGTATAAGATGTTAGTTATTTTAATGTGTGCCGCATCCTAGGGCCAGATACTAGGGAGGGGGGGCTGTATACCACTGCTGGGGCCAGTGTAGTGCAATATGCATTGCTCCCCCCGCCACTAATGGACGGGGGGTTGCAGTATATATTCATTACACTAACGAGCGGCCCCACGTGACCTCCCGCAGTCACTGCGGCCCCCTCCTGCCTCCTCCAGGCCCCGGTCACAGCCCCCCCAAGCCAACACCGAGTGACTTGAATATAAGCTGAGGGGGGCACTTTTCAGCACAAAAATTGTGCTGAAAAACTCAGCTTATACTCGAGTTTATACGGTAATTTCTCTTGAGTACACGAAGGGTGCCGCCACACCTGGGGGCGGCGACGCTGGTGGGGCGCCAAAAACGTAGCGCGCCTCCCGCCAGTCGCCGCCGACATCTTCGGTGCAGCCGCCAGGTGTGACAGCACCCTAATACCTTTTATATGTGATTGAAAACTAATTGTGAGGTACAATGCAAAGCTCAAAAGGGAAGGAGTGCCATATTGGATTTCCGATTTAGCATTCAGTGGTTTGGGGGTGCTGTGTTGCAATGGCAGAGCCCAAAGGTGCCAGAATAGCAGGTATCTCCCACAAGTGACCACATTTTACAAACTGCACCCCTCAATTAATTAATCTAGAGGTGCAGTGAGCATATTGACACCAGGTGCAGACAACATTTTCTACTATTGGCAGTGAAGAAAAAATATTTACATTTTTACCACTAAAATGATGTTTTAACCCCAGAGTTCCAATTCAGACAATGGGAATGGGTAAAGAGCCCCAAAAAGTGTTACACAATTTTTCCTGAATGTGACAATACCCTACATGTCCACACAGTTTGTCCACACCGCAGGACTCGGGAGGGAAGGAGCATCACATTGATTTTTGGAGCACAGATTACAGTGTAGTTTGTACACTGCATTTGCAGAGTCCCTAAGTTCCAGAACACCAGAAATCTCATCAAGTGACCACATTTTGTATATTACCTTCCTCTGGAAGTTCATCTATGGCTGTAGTGACAATTGTATCTCTGGAAAACACATTTGGAGGCAAATAACCTCTTGTAGTGCCCAGCACATTGTAGTGCTCGTACATTGTGCCCTGCTTGTGCTTCTGGAGAAACACAAGCCGTGAATTAAGCAAGCTTCCTTACTATAGCAATGCCAAATGTGGACATTAACTGTGGTTTAGACATTGGAGGGCCCAGAAGGGAGGGGGGGCATATGGATTTTGAACGCAGGTTTTGCTCGTTTTCTTTCTGGGGTGGAAATAGCTTAGCACTTTCCCAGTGCCTACTGCTACCAGTAACCCTACAACTACCAGTAACGTGGAAGCTCCTGTATTTCTGCTAACAGATGGCGGACCTTCATGGTGACTTGTTTTTTGTGGTTGCTGGTTTCTGGTGAGTTGGGTTTGTGAATACTATTGGTGGCAATTTTGGTACTGAACAGGTTGGATCAGTTCACATTCATCCTTTGCTCTATGCTGAGCACTTACATTCGGGTTTCCTGCTACATTTCCGAAATGCATGATTCAGGTGAAACCCTCAACGAATCCATTCACTAATGAGGCATTAGAGTTACACTGGACTCTGCTTGCCCTTTGTTCAGCAGTGAATTTCTTTTCAAAGTTGCATAAAACTGTGGGTGACCACACATTTGTGCATACTTCACAACATGCACACAAAGATTGGAGTTCTAAGTGACTCCCTCTGCCTCATTACAGGGAACTTTCCATTGGGAATTTTATCTGAATCACGTTTTTCAGATATTTACACGTAATCACTGATGTAAGTGCTCAGCGTAGGGCGCAGGATAAATGTGAGCCACGCCATGTTGTGCTCTTTTGGAGGCAGAATGAACAAATCAACAGCAGTTGAAGAATTAGCCTTATTACTATTTTTTACGACGTTCATCTCGCGGTATAAGCAGGACTGTGGAGTCAGTAAACCATACCTCCGAATTGGCCTCTTCAATTTCCCTCACTCTGACTTCCTCATACATGTGTTATGTTTAATAATTACATTATTGTAGTATAATGGTAACATCAGGCTTGGCTTTTAATCAGTGTTAGATACAATAATCAAGCTATTTAGATAGAACATAATAATTATATTCAGCACATACTGCATTGAACCACTGTAACCAATTTGTTATACATTTTCCGAGTCGGTCCATTTAATTCCAACTCCACCAAAATGGACACCGACTCCACAGCCCTGGGTATAAGTAATTAGGCCGCTTTTTTCATCAGGTCAGTACAATTGCAGTGATACCAGATTTATATTGTTTCTTTTTTTTTAGGTTTAGCTACTTTCACACTAAGACAAAAAAAAAATGACATCACACTGGTGATGACATCTCCAAGACCTCTCCTGTATGGAGAAACTAGTCACATGCATTGCTCATGAGTGATTCTGGTCCATTCTTCCACACAAACACTTTTCATACCCTGAAGGTTCAGTGGGCTCCTTTTCTGAACTCTGAGATTCAGTCCCTTCCATAAATTTTGCTAATTGACTAAGGTCAAGTGATTAGCTCGGCCATTCCAGCAGGTTTATTTCTTTTTCTGAAACCAAATGATAGTTTCCTTAGCTGTGTGTTTGAGATCATTGTCTTGCTGAAATGTCCACCCTTTTTTTTCATTTTCGTCGTCCTGGTTGATGGCAGATTTTTTTTTTTTTTTTTTATCAAGAATGTCTCGGTACATTTGTCTATTCATCCTTCCTTCAATTAAATGATGTCTGCCAGTCTTGTATGCTGAAACACAGCTACACACCATGATATTCCCACCTCCAAACTCCACTGTTGGTATGTTGTTTTTTGGTGTGACATGCAGTGCCTTTTGGTCTCCAAACTTGGGTTGCGTATCATTTTAGTCTCATCTGACCAACTTTATTCTCCCTGTATTTCACAGGCTAGTTTAAATGTTGAGCAAACTTTAAATGTGCTTTTTGTTCAGCAATGGAGTCTTGCATGATGATCGTGCTTACAGGCCATTGTGGTTGAGTACATTACTTATTGCACCTGCTTTCTGTAGCTCTCCACAGGTGGTCCTTGGCTCTTGAACAACTCTTGTGTTCATTCTGTAAATTCCTCTGGTCGTGGCCAGTTTATCATGAAATTATGTTCTTTCTACTTTCAGATTATGGCCAGAACAGTTCTTACTGGAATTTTCAGTAGTTTAGAAAATCTTCTGTAACCAATGCCATCAATATGTTTTGCAACAATAAGGTTGCGGAGGTCTTGAGACAGCTCACTAGTTTTAACCATCACAACATGTTTCTTGTGTGGTACCTTGATAGTGAGACATCTTTTTATAGGCCATCAATTGAACCAGCCTGAGGCTGTGTGGATGGGGTGTACCAGAAGGCACTCACCAGGTGCCATTGATTTCTCGTGGCGAACTCGATGAGTGAAAAGAAAATGGCTGCGGAGGCAGCACATGTGCAGATTGAGATTTCGGACAGCCAAGATCTTAGTCTGTGTGTGCGCTGCTTCCGACATGATGAACTTCAGGAACGTGTGCCCAGGCGGCACATGCTCAGATTGAGATCTCAGACAGCCGAGATCTCAATCTGTACGTACACTGCCTCTGCAGCCATTTTTTTTTCGCCCATTGCATACACTGAAATTAATGCCGCCTGCTGCTGGGACACCTCATGAATAAAGATTGCAACTGGAATATTTCACCTATTGAGATCTAGGATGTGATATTTCAGTGTTCCCTTTATTTTTTTGAGCAGTGCACATGTGTATATATATTTTACAACAAAATATATCGTACACACGTACAGGGCTGTCCTTAGCCTGAAAGGTACCCCCCCCCCCAATTGGTTTTTTTTTTTTTACCCAGTTTGCCATGACAACACAGAGCAGAAGCCATTTTTTTACATCCTAAAAAAAAATATATTCTTTTACATGTATTGTACAATAAAGGCCTCCGATTTTGTACTGAAGAATCTGCACCTCAAGTCCACGTTAATTTGATCCAGGTGTGAACTTACACTTAGAGGGGCCTGCTGATGTCATACATAATTGATAGGATAACGGAAGCCACCGCTGGGACCTCCATCAGTCTGGAGAATGGGAGTTTTGTCATCCCTTGGCTGAGAGCGGAGCAGGTCATGGCCCTATTGTTGGGATCCACGATCCACATCTACTATACAAATCCTGTGAATCTACCTGAAATGGCCAGGACGAAAAGAAGAAGATGCACATTGCAACCGCTGCCTGCTTTTCCTGTACTCAGGGCATAAAGGACAAAATACAGATGTTTAAATGGATTGTACAAAAAAAAATAACATTTCTGCTCTCCGCATAATAAAGTGTCCTCAGGTTATATCTGGTGCTGCCTCTCGGCTCCACTGACCTGACCAGGCTGAGATGCAGCACCGCATACACAACATGAGCACAGGGAAGATCTCAGCATATATAACCCCTTTATTAATCAGTCTGGACTCACACCAGATGACAATGCTGCAAATAAACATACAATACATTGTGTATAATACACCTCTGCTGCTGCAGAATCTTATTTTAAGACTTCTCAGCTGTTGCAGAGCCGCATAATGCAACAACTACCCTGCTAAGGAGCCTGGTGATATAATTCTCAGCTGCTGCAGAACCTCATAATACACACCTCATCTGCTGCAGAACCTCATACTGCACACCTCTGTTGCTGCAAACCATACCTCATCTGCCACAGAACTTGAGAATTCACAAAAGCCTCTGCTGCTGCAGAGCATGATAATACAAACCTCAGATGCTGCAGAACAACATAATACACCTTTCAGCTCCTGCAGAAACACGTAATACACAACTCAGTTGCTGAAGAACCTCGTAATACACAACTCAGTTGCTGAAGAACCTCATAATACACAGCTCAGCTGCTGCAGAACCCTATCGTACACAGCTCAACTGCTGCATTACCTCATACTGCACACCTCAGCTGCCCGTAGAACCTCATACTGCACACCTCAGCTGCCCGTAGAACCTCATACTGCACACCTCAGCTGCCACAGAAGCTCATACTGCACACCTCAGCTGCTGTGATAACAATGGGAGCAGGAGGAGACGTTTGTCATCACATGTTCACAAATCAACAAATCGCATGTGAGCAATCATGTGACAACAGCTTGCAGTGGCAACCAAAATCCTAAAAAAGAGCGAATATTCTACAGGTCAAAGTGCAGAATAACAAACATGTAAATTACACCAATATAACATGCATGACTGGCAGGGCATATATGGGGGGAAAAATAAACGTATATTATATATATATTTATTACATCCTACATATGTCCTGCACCTGGCAATCTACAGCCAAGGGCCTGTCAGATGCCACAGAGCACACAGGCATCACATGGTAGATAGAGGGCTGGATAGGTAAGTATATAGATAGATGTGGATGGATAGATAGAGGGATGGATAGGTAGATATATGGATCAATAGGTAGAGGGATAAATAAGGGGATAGATGGAGGGATAGATAGAGGAATGGATGGATAGATGGAGAGAGAGGGTGGGATAGATGGATGACACAGACAGCACATAGTACATGCAGATTTCACACATACAGTCCACACATGGTACACATAGCACATAAGTCACCTACAGTATCAGCAGGTTCCCCTCTTGTGACGGAGATGAGCAGTAGTTACTTTCATTTTCTCCAGCCCAGGATCCTGCAGGCGCCCCTCCCCCTCCTCTCTCTGCTGAAGACGGCAGAAGGCAGGACAGAGCACAGAGGGGAGGGAGCCCCCTGCAGTTTGCCTACTTGAGCCTGTGTAGAATGGGAGAATCGTACAAGTGAGTTTTCAGGTCTCCCTACGGCACCTCCGCTCTGGCTGGTGCCCTGTGCGGTTGCACGACTCGCACATATGTAAAGCTGGCTATGCACATGTATACTGTGTGTGTGTGTGTGTGTGTTGTGTGTATATATGTGTATATATATATATATATATATTTATTGTATATTATTTATATATATATATATATTATATATATATATATATATATATATATATGTTATAATATATAAATAAGTGTTCCAGAAAATGACTTTGTTTTCTTTGCGCAGGAAACCACGACCTGTATCACAGTTGGTTGCACAGCAGGTAACGCAGCAATTTGTGCCTCCCATGCAGTCGAAAAAAGAGAAAAAAGACAGAACAGAAAAAGAAAAAAGTGAAAAAGAAACGCCTATTAAAAAGAACAGTAACAAGAAAGCAAGGTATTACCCTTTAAAATAATGGTTTATACACTATAACGTTAACCCAACACTTGGAAGATTTAATTGAGATTCTGTATTTTTATGTGCTGTAAATTGCTACTTTCAAATTTGCTGATATAATGTGTAGTAACCTGCTGTCAGGAATCATAGTGCAGGTTAATGACTACGATCTTAGGCCCCTTTAGGCGTTTTTGCTGATTTGCGACAGATCCGGCAGATTTACCGCATTGCTGTGTACGCTGCATGCGTAAGCCCCATTCATTCTCTATGGGACTTGTGTTGGGACCAGTTGCGTCGGGTCAAAAAAAACGCAGCTAGCAGCGTTTTTTTGACCTCCCGCAAGTGCTGGATCGCAGCAAAAAACGCATTTGCTGCAAGTCCCACAGAGAATGAATGGGGCTTGACGCAGGTGTGCCACAAGTGTACTGCAAGTACAGCTGTTGAGTGGCAGGTGTAGCAAATCTACCGGATCTGCCTCAAATCAGCAAAAACGCTGATGTGAAAGGGACCTTAAACTTAGATTGTTGAATACTAGACTAAATTTATCACAGTGGCTGATGCAGAAATGTGCCACCTCATGAGTGCCTATCTTTATAGTGAACCTGTCCCCAGGTTTCGCCCCTGTTAACTGAGGCCATGACCAGTAAGGCCTTATATACAGCATGCTAGATTGTTGAATATAATAAGTCCCCAGGCGGAACTGTATAATGAAAAAAATACCTTATGTTATACTCCCTAGCAGGGTGGTCTGGTGCAATGGGCATCGCTGGTCTTGATCCAAGGCCTCCTGTTGTTTTTTTTTATTGCATCCTCCTTCTTTGCTTTGTTGAGTGATCTGTCCTATGTTATCCACACATCCTTTCCTCCATTGTATTCCTGCACATGCACACTTCTCTCTTCACTGACGAGGACAGAGCAAAGTATTGTAGTGCGCATGCACTGGCATTGTTTGACCTTAACCTGCACACCTTAATGTTGCACGTTTTAAGCCATGCCACTTCACCTCCAAGTCATACCGTGACCGTCAGGTAAAATGCACTTGTCCTATACTAATGATCAGATCCGGTGCATGATAACTGTGATTTTGTACGTGTCAAGGGAGGTTTTTGTAGACGTTATCAACCCTTTTAAAGGGAACCTTTAAGCATATTACTGCAGTCCATTCTACAGGCACCATGTTGCAGAGCAGGAGGAGTTGTGCACATTAATATATAATTTTGTGTGTTCCTGTGTTTTTATCATTTAGGCTTCTGCTGTTTTTAGGGATTTTTGGTCCAGTAGGCGGTCCTATCAGCAATTGACAGCTATCCCTGTATGCACATTTATACAAGGAAGACTCTCAGTAACTGACGGGACTATGCACTGGACTAAAAATCCCAGAACGAACAAAGTATATAGTAAAATACAAGTTACACTGAATCTTTACTCACAATACTTGAATACTTTACTCACAATGACTCTCTCAGAAGCACCCTGGACCAAGTAGTGCCCCTCACCCTCAGAACCTCCAAACACAGAGTTAAAACTTCATTCATTATAAATTCATGTTACAAACTTACAACTCTGCCCTCCACCTCACCAACCAGAGCTACTTCACCACCCTGATCTCCTCACTATCCAACAACCCAAAGAAAGTCTTTGCCACTTTTCACTCTCTCCTCAGTCCTAAAGTGCAGGCCACCATCCCTGACCTCTGTGGTAATGATCTGGCCTCTTACTTCACTAAGAAAATAGAAAACATCCGTCAGGAAATCTTGTGATAGGTTTGTGGGATAGGCCCAGCGCTAACAATAACCCTTAGCAATGGCTTAAATATGAAATGAATTGACATACGTCAGATGAAAGTTAACAGTTCTTTTGAATGTTTGTTTATTTTTCGTTGCTTATAATTATAAGGTTAAAAAGTGATTCACACTAATTGATTAAAACACAATGAAACTAAAAATTTGAATTTATACGATTTTAATATTATCACAAGATTTACTAAATAGGAGCAATCCTGTACGGTAAATCCTCCAAGCAGCTACAACCTCACCTATAATCAACTTTAATAGTTCTTGGACTGGCCAAAGTCCCCCTTTTTTGACTAGCTCCAGTGTTTTTATATTTCATTACTGCATTCGTCAGGAGATTGGCTCCCAGCCTCCAAGCGCTGCTACTCCCATTACCCCCTCCCCCCACACCTCCGGCTCACTCGCCACATTTGATCCAGTTACAGAAGAAATAGTCTCCAAGCTCCTCTCTTCCGTCATCCCACTGCATGTACCACTGATCCCTTTCCCTCACACCTACTCTAGTCTCTCTGTCCAGTGGTCACCACTCACCTAAACAAAATCTTAGCTATCTCCCTCTCTTCTGGCATCTTCCCCTCCTCCTTCAAACACTCTATCATTGCTCCATTAGTAAACTTTTTTAACCCATCCTGCACTTATTTATAACTACAGACCAGTCTGCAACCTCCTTTTCATCTGTAAACTCTTGGAGCGCCTGGTCTATTCCCGCCTCAGCCGCTACCTCCACTCACTCTCTTCTAGATCCATTACAGTCTGGATTCCGCCCCTTCCACTCTACAGAAGCTGCCCTCATCAAAGTGACCAATGACCTTCTGAAGGCAAAACGTAATGGTGAACATGCTTGTTCTTCTTGATCTCTCTGCAGCTTTTGACAGTGTTGACCACCATCTCCTACTCTCTATGCTGCACTCCATCGGCATATAGGACACCGCGCTCTCTTGGTTCTCTTTCTATCTTTCTGATCGCTCCTTCAGTGTATCATTTGCTGGATCCACTTCCTCTCCTCTTCCCCTTAATATCGGGGTCCCTCAGGGTTCAGTCCTTGGCCCTCTTCTCTGCTCTCTCTACACAGCCCCAAATTGGACAGACAATCAGCAGATTTGGCTTCCAGTAGCATCTTTATGCTGATGACACACAACTATACACTTCAGCCCCTGACCTTAACCTCGCTGTATTACAGAATGCCAATGACTGTCTAACCATAGTTTCCAATATCATGTCTGCTCTCTATCTAAAAACCTTTCCAAAACTGAGCAACTTCTGCTCCCCCACTCCATGAACCTCCCTAAATTTCACATCACCTTCTCTTTATGCGGCACCACAATAATGCCTAGGCTCGCTGTCTTGGTGTTATGTTTGACACTGATCTTTCCTTCACCTTCTATATACAATTTCTCGCCCTCTGTTGCCGCTTAAACCTGAAGAACATCTCTAGAATTCGCCCTTTTCTCACCATGGAAACAACAAAAGTCTTGATCCACTCCTGCCTTGACTATTGTAATTCTCTTTTAATTGGTCACCCCCGCACTAGACTCTCCCCTCTCCAGTTAATCCTTAATGCAGCAGCTATTCTGGCTAACCTATCTGGCTAACCGTTACTCGGATGCTTCCGCTCTGTGCCAGTCATTGCACTGGCTGCCTATACACTATAGGATAAAATTCAAATTGCTTGTTCTCACCCACAAAGCTCTTCATGGTGCAGTACCTCCCTAGCTCTCTACCCTCATCTCTGTCTATCACTCCACCCGTTCTCTTCGCTCTGGAAGTCACTTTGGGATAACTTCTGTATTAATCTGAACCTCCCATTCCCAGCTCCAAGACTTCTCCCAAGCTGCACCAATTCTCTGGAATGCTCTATCCCAAGAAATTAGGTCTATCCACAACTTATAGTTTCAGGCAATCCCTAAAAACACATCTTTTCAGAGCAGCCTATCTTGCTCCTTAATTGAAGTCACTTAGACATAGCCTATTCACTCCACCAGACCCAAAAACATGACAAAGTATGGCTGGTGACCACTCATGCAGCTTTTATCTATTTCCCATCTTCTCAAGTTGGCTGCACCATCATTATAAATAAGCTCCTGTGATTTGTGACACCCCCACCTCATTGTTTGATTGTAAGCTTTTATGAGCAGGGCTGTCATTATTTCGCTTTATTTATTGTATCCTTTCATAACTGTTAGGGTACCTTCACACGCCGCAATCTCGCCTGGGAATACTAAAGGCGATATGTTGCCCCGGAGCAATCGCCGTGAAATTGCCTCACAGTTGCGGTGTGTGATTGGGGAATTTTGCGGCGATAAATCGCCTCTCGCCTGATTCCTGAGCACTGCTCTGAAATCAGCCTCAATCATGAAGGCGATATTTCCGGGTTGTGGCGTGTGATAGGGCAATAGTGATGGAATCAGCGTCGCCAATGATTTCCCGTAGGCGTGCTTCAGCGTTCTCTAGTCCACGCCCCGTGTGAAATGATTGGTGTGGACTACTGTGTTCCCATTGGCCATCAATTGACACCGCGCCTTATTTGAAGAGTTTAAAGTGAAAATCCGCTGCAACACTAGACAGTATATGTGTGGGAAATAGCATAATGGCTACATGTGAATAGCAGGGCTGTCTGCACAGCTAACAAAGACAAGGGAAAAAAACATGGCAGAAACTGCTTATGAATCTAAGAAAAATTTGAGAAATCTTAGCTTAAAGCAGCGGCCGCTGCGTTCAAGAGCCTGGTAACCTCGTCACGTGGCCATGTTTGGTATCCATTTTATTGTAGTCATGTCCATTATAACCCCTCACAGCTGGTTTTAATTGTAGATAGAGGCATATAAACCCACACATACAGCATTATACCATGAGAGAGGCACACGGTTAGGACCCGGTATAATGAGAAAAACCGTGACGAGGTTACCGGGCTCTTGAACGCAGCGGCCGCTGCTTTAAGCTAAGATTTCTCAAATTTTTCTTAGATTCATAAGCAGTTTCTGCCATGTTTTTTTCCCTTGTCTTTGTTAGCTGTGCAGACAGCCCTGCTATTCACATGTAGCCATTATGCTATTTCCCACACATATACTGTCTAGTGTTGCAGCGGATTTTCACTTTAAATGTCGTTTTTTTTCTTGCTTGCACCTAGACATAAGGTTGAAGCCAGTCTTATATTAGGTAATTGTAGTACTGACTTTTTGACTGAGCTCCCTTCCCCCGCCCGGTGGCCATGTTTGGTATCCATTTTATTGTAGTCATGTCCATTACAACCCCTCACAGCTGGTTTTAATTGTAGATAGAGGCATATAAACCCACACATACAGCATTATACCATGAGAGAGGCACACGGTTAGGACCCGGTATAATGAGAAAAACCGTGACGAGGTTACCGGGCTCTTGAACGCAGCGGCCGCTGCTTTAAGCTAAGATTTCTCAAATTTTTCATAGATTCATAAGCAGTTTCTGCCATGTTTTTTTCCCTTGTCTTTGTTAGCTGTGCAGACAGCCCTGCTATTCACATGTAGCCATTATGCTATTTCCCACACATATACTGTCTAGTGTTGCAGCGGATTTTCACTTTAAATGTCGTTTTTTTTCTTGC
The DNA here is from genome assembly GCA_033576535.1 of Allobates femoralis. NCBI lineage: Eukaryota > Metazoa > Chordata > Amphibia > Anura > Aromobatidae > Allobates > Allobates femoralis. Next base: position 338,400,097 of record JARQOC010000004.1, on the reverse strand, counting down.
TTGCACCTAGACATAAGGTTGAAGCCAGTCTTATATTATGTAATTATTTGAAGAGTTGTCCGTCCAGCGCCACACAATGGCAATGGAGTCATGTATTCGCTAGCCTACCAGAGCAGGCTGGCCAATCGTAACGCAGTTGTGTTGTACAATAAGCGGCTATGGGGCGCGGTGTTGACCGCTGCAGCACGCCTATGTCCTCGGGGCGCTGAACATGTATGTCCACATTGCCTTTGGGATTGTGGGGTGTGAAGCGGCGAGGGACTTCGACCAAATTGGTTCCGCTGTAGGTGAGGCGATTTCCGAGGCGACACATCGTCTTTCTTTCAGGGCAACATTGCGGCGTGTAATACCGCCATCGGCGATCTGAGGCGAGCATGGAAAACGTGCACGAGCACGTTAGATCGCCTCATATCGCCAGCAGATATTGCGGCGTGTGAAGGTACCTTTATTTATGACTGTTTGTGTGTGAACCTCTGAATTGTAAAGCGCTGCGGAATATGTTGGCGCTATACAATTAAAGGTGGTTGTTGTTGTTGTTGATATAGAGCAGGGGAGCTGATCAGACAATATAACATGCTGCCTAGAGATGGAGCTACATTCTCATGGTGTTTAGGAACTTGCATTACGTAATCACTGAGAATGAATGAAATGCTTGATCTTGCCTACTATGCAGACACTGCTGTGACAGGTGACAGAACTTATACTTGGCATAAATAGAATCATGTTCTTTAATGGGTTACGTCGGGATAGAGGGACCAACAGTAAATGTCTGACTCTTCACGTACAAATATCAGAAATATTAGGGTAGGACTTGGTAATACTTTACTATTCCTTGGACTTTTGCTTCAAATACTGCATGTGTAATTCCAGCCTAATTGAATGATTGCAGTGTAAGGGAAATTAGCTCATCAGCCTACATAACCATTGCACTCCATCAATCTGACAGCACTTCGGCCAATTCATGTGTTTTTCCTGATTACAAGCTGTCTTTTCTACAGACCGATGCCCTTTATTAGAATAGAACATATAACTGGATTCTAAGTATTGCTGAACTTATAAATGGTTGATAACAATGGAAAGAGGTTCTTCCAACAAAATCTGACCTTGTTTTTTTCCACATATTTATTTATTTTAGTTTTAATCTATTTGAATACATTTGGATAGTGATTAAAAAAGTCTTAACATTTCTACTTTTGATTGATTGCTGCCTAACAACCAACATGTTTGCTGGTTGGCAGTGTACACAGGCGGCCCCACCTCAGATGTGCGCCCAGATATCTAGAATAGGACAATGTACTACTGCCGGAGGTCTTCTGTCTGGACAAAAAGATCATCATAAAACCACACTAGGATAGCTACAGTAGATGTGGTATAATCAGACCATGTCCCTGTACGGTCAGACACAGCCATTACACGATACATAGGAGGGACACATATATAAGATTATCTCAGCCCAGGAGATGTGATATGATCAGACCATGTTCCTGTATGGTCAGATACAACCATTACACAGTACATAGCAACAACACATATATAAAATTATCTCAGCCCAGGAGATGTGGTATGATCAGACCATGTTCCTGTATGGTCAGACACAACCATTACACAGTACACAGCAGGATTATCTCAGCACAGGAACATTTTTTTTGTAACACATTCAATTATGGAAATTATTATTATTCCAAGATCTATTGATTTAAAATCAACTTTGTATGACAACCCCTTTAAATAAGATTAAAATAGGCTTCAATGCATCTATATTGGTAATGTATAGCTATTACAAGGTATTATAGCCATAAGGTTACCTGTTTCTCTTATTTCCTTTCTTAGGCCACGGTTGAAAAATGTGGACAGAAGTAGTGCGCAGCATTTGGAAGTTACCGTGGGGGACCTAACTGTCATTATTACAGACTTTAAAGAGAAAACCAAGTCCCCTCCTACGTCCAGTGCCACTTCAGTGGACCAACATAGTCAAAGTGGATCTGGTTCAGAAAACACAGAGCGGGGAATTTCCAGGTCATCATCGCCCAGGGGAGAAACCTCATCTGTAAATGGAGAATCACATTAAAGAGTTTCTCTAGTGTTTTCTAGATATTGTGACAAGAAACTTCTTTCTGCCAATAGTCACCACAGTTACATGGCAAAAATCTGACGCAAATCTGATATTTTTGAGAAAGAGAGTGAGTATGTATGCACTTATTTTTTTAATGCTATATTGTAAGTGCGCCTTGAAAAGACGTCCTAGGTCAGCGACGCCAGAAGTTGAAAACGGTTTGCGTAAATGGAAACGTTAACATACACAAATATTCCTGTAGGCACTCGGATAGTAGTCCGCCCTAGCCGCCATGTCTACCCTGTATCTGCAAACCTCATTATCCCAAGTTCCAGTAGGTACGGGGACAGTATCGCCGATTTTATTATTCAATCCTGTATATTTCTGCTCAGACATAGCTACACTTTCCTTAAATCCAATTTGTATCCGCAACAAAAGTCAGTTCCGAGATTCATTGCTGGACATATAATTTATGTTGGTAAAGGGGTTCTCCAGTTTAGAGAGAGGTGGTAGTGATAATGACTGTCTTCTTTGTGTAGGATGTCCATCTGTAAGGGTACCTTTACACACGGCTACATTTGTAGCTTGTCACCAGGTAACTTACTGGTTGCAGTGAAATCATGGATACATGATTCCATTTGTACACAGCAACAAGATAGAACCATGTATCCATGATTTCACTGCAACTTAAGTTACCTGGTGACAAGCTACAATGTAGCCGTGTGTAAAGGTACCCTTAGGGTACCTTACACGCGGCAACTTTTCTAGGAATTTCACTGGCAACTTACTGGTTGCAGTGAAATCATGGACACATTGTTCTATCTTGTTGCTGTGTACAAATGCAATAATGTCTCCATGATTTCACTGCAACCAGTAAGTTGCCAGTGAAATTCCTAGAAAAGTTGCACGTGTAAAGGTACTTTAGGGGCAATGGTTACAAGAGTGTTTTGTGCCCTGAAGGAACAGTCATGTCCTCCTTAACACCGACAATACATGATCTGAATAAGCACTGTGGAATGATTTGCTCCCTCTTGGCATTACACAGAAATTGAGCCCTAAATACCAGGTTTGCCCACAGATTTGAGCTAATTTAGGGGTCACTTTGTAATCGAGTTATTCTGTTGAGAATGTCTAAAACGGAGAACTTCTTTAATGTCCAGCATATTGACTGTTTGTAAAGGAGGTAGCCATCTGGCCTAATTACTGTATGAGTCTCCAGCAGGCATTTGGAGACTTTTCACACATAATGAATATTGTTTTTGTACAGAGAGTGGGTGTACAAGAAATGACATAAGCCAATTCTAGTGCATGTGTTAGAGCTGCCGTCACATTGCGTGGGCAGCCACACACAGCTGTCTTCTACAGTACATCCGTGGTGTTCAGCTATTCAGAGTAGAACAAGTGTTCCACATAAGGAAAACACAGAGAAGATTATATTGGAAGTATTCTTGGACTGATCACTGTATGGCACAAAATCGTATATAACTGTATATTACATTCACCCCTGGAGAGAGAACCATACTTTCCACTGTTATCCCAAATGTGACATCCCACAAGAACTATAGGGCTAATGACGCAGATGTGTAATTAATGTCAGTCATGAGGAAATGTATATAGACCCTTTCCATTTTCAGGTGTTGCTAGCCCTTAAAGAGACTTATCAATGGTTAGATGCCATTTAATTTATTGGTTTGTATGTGGCACCTTCCAACTTTTTTGTCAATATTCTGTGTGATTTTTAGTAATCAATTTTAGTTTGCACTGGGCTGTGAAACATTGCAGTAAAGCGTCTTTAATTTGACATTACTACGGTCTGACAGGTACTGGATTGTCATCCATTGTGTTGGAGGAAACGTAGATGAAACTGAACGTGAAAGTAGCCGCATTATTAAAATGATTTCAGTTCACCATAAAGGAATACGTTTATCTAGAGATATTAGAAACAAGCAGGTAGCAACCAAACTGTCTTATGGGAAGGAAAAAAGGATATTTTACTGCCTCCTGGATGTTTCTGTTTTTCCTTCCAATAATAAAGGCATTGCAGATCAAACACATTCAGGATATGTTGTACTATGTACAAGCCAATAAATTAAGGACTTCTGCAAGCAGACAACAACTTATCACTGGCCAAATTTGTAATGCAGTAGACTGTCTTCTGTGGAATAGCACAATATAAAGGGAACCTGTCATGTAAATATACAATGAAGCTGCAGATACGGGTTAATATGGGTTTCCTCCCACATTGAAATGAAGTTTATTCCTCCCGTCAGCCTTGGCCTTGTAGTCACAGGGGTTGGCCCGTACTGTTTCAGCCACTTCAGTCCTTTCCCTATATCTGCAGGCTAATAGTGTTTTTACATGACAGGTTCCCTTAAATAAAACCAGATCTGAATTTAAAAGAATGGTAAAATACCACCACAATTCAATGTTTATTCTCTCTCAAGCCACAAACACTTTAGATATGATGGTTCGGCCAACAACTATATCTCTGGACAAGCTCATACATGAGCAATCACCTTCAATGTTCTCTGATAGAACTGCTGCCAGGCTTCACCAACAGCGATTAATTTCCAGGGATAACAAAAGTATTGACCCCCTTCCCTACTCTACATCTATTGAGACAAATCAGGAGGCCCCCATACACATTAGACGGTCTGATGATACCACTGATATTGGTGCTTTCAAACAACTTTAATCTAATGTGCATAGGGACTTTAATACCCAAAATTTACACCTGCAGTTTTACCCAATATGTCAGATAAGTGGTACCATTGTGTAAGATGTAGTAGGCATGTACTCAGCAGTGCTTCCTCTGGTTTAGTGAATGGTTGTGCATTATTTAGGCAGCTTTCCACTATATGAGCCATACAAGTATTTGTCACAGCCTTTTAAAATTAAAAGGAAATTCAAGATCAGTCAAAGAGATCTGACAGTGTCTGACAGAGAGAAGTTAAGCTCCCCGTTTGTCAGGATTAATGCATAAGTGGAGGTTACAGAAACAGGGGGATCTAAAATGGGAAAATCCAATGCAAACTGAAAAAAACCCACCTTTGTAAGGCCCTTTTCACATCAGCGTTTTCGCTGATTGCGGCAGATCCGGCAGATTTGCTGCATGAATTGTCTATGGTGCGTGCAGCAATTGCGGTTTTGCCACAATCCAGCAAATCCAGCATTTGCGGCCGTGAAGAAAAAACTTGGCTAGCAGTGTTTTTTCACCACTGCAAGTGCCGGATCTGCACTTGCCACACCTGCCGCAAGCCCAATAGACAATGCATGGGGTTTGTCGCAAGTGCGGCGTCTAGGCAGCAGATACGGTAAATCTGCAGGATCTGCCGCAATCAGTGAAAACCGCTGATGTGAAAGGGCCTAAGATCCTGTAAAAGATACATAAGTGATTCTGATGCTGGTAAAGCATACAGTTAAAATCTGCACTGAGAACAGACCCTAAGGGTGTGTTCACATGTTGCTGTCAAATTCCAGCAATAAACCACTGCACTGTGTTATTATGCCCTTACTATGATTGATTTGTGCTTTCTTGGGTATGGAAGAAGCATGAGATGATAGATGGGGTGAAGATGAAGAGCTTACTATTGAGCAGCAAGTTGGACTAGCTTAAAGGGTTATTCTCATCTTGGGTATTGATAGCCTATGCCATAGTTGCTGACCCCACATGTGTATCAAACTGTGTACCCCAGCCCCTCCATAGAAGTGATGGAGGAAAATGCACATGCAGCAGCAAAGGCAAGACAGACCGGTCCAGTGGAGGGACTCGCGTCAATCTGAGCTATATGGCTCATCCTGTGGATATGAGACTGAGATGAGGACTCTTTTTGATGTACCATAAGGTAATTAGATTCTGGCTGTCCGGACTACTGACTTCTAACACTGGAGTTGTGCGGCTTCCATAGTACGCTTGTGATTTCACTAGATCCGGCACATTTTTTTTTTTTAAATATTGATCTTATATAATAGATTTTTAATAGTATGTATCCTTTTATATTGGTGAAAAGTGTCTGCAGTCATAACCACAGAAACCCTTGTAAGGGGGATGACCTACAGCAATGACTACAGATCATTGGACTAATGAAAGCACCTGACCATTTGCTTCACTATTCTTAATCATCATTTTTATCTGCAATTTGAAAATTGCAAGTTTCCCCAAGTCTAATTATTTCTCTTGGAGTGGCCATTGGTGAAACCATTTAACCCATTGTGTTTTCATTTCTTCTGGCACAATATTGTAGGGCACCCAGATTTTTAGTCTTAAATGTCTCAGATTAATCTTGAAGTGCCATGGACATTTGGTGAACATTTCGTTATTCAGTGTTATTGGTAAATTCATCTTCACATTTAGGTTAGCGAGTATTAATACTCTTCAATAGGTTTCTTTGGGCATGAATTGGGATTTTCTAACCTAGATGAAGCTGCCTACATATGTATTCTTTGGCCAATTGTAAAGCATAGTTATGTAAAGTGCTCACAAGTCGACTTGGACACCGAACTTTAAAGTGACTATCGTAAATGCACCTGCTGGTCCTTGGTGTGAATTACATAGGAAGACTATAAGTAAAAGCCTTTGTATGAAATTTTGCCATTTTGTTTGTTTTTTTTCTACGTGTATTTTGGGCAACTGTTACTACCTGGCTGGACTCACGCCATGAATTAAAATGCTGGTATCAATATGACCCATAATGCAGCTTTCTCCTAATGTCCTGTGACCTAAAGTATTTTGTGTCTTGTTTGACTCTTCTTTACCATATGTTTTAATGTTTAAAAAAATAAAAAATTGCACATCTGAGAAGAAATTAAATTCTCAAATTTTCTATTAATGATCACTAATTAGGGAAACGCATCATCTTGTGATTCCAAGTCAGCGCAGCTTGGTTCTACAACACGAGTATTATAATCATCTGTATTACTTTGCTATTTCAAAGGAAACAAGTCTAGTGTCTCTCCAAGCAGATCCTGTATATATTATAATGAACTCCTAACAGAAACCTAAGGGTATGTGCACACAGTGCTTTTTCAGGCGGTCAAAAACAAAAAAATCTTAGCTTTTAAAGCAGAAGATGCTTAAAGAGGACCTGTCACCCCCCTGCTGTATGGCAATCTGAATGCAGCATATGATCTGCTGCATTCAGGGAAGGGGCCCCCCATGTGTCTGTGTGCTATGTACCCCGAGATGTAGCCTTAGTAAAGCTCACTGTTAAAAGCCATGAGGGCAGTCCCTGGTGCAGAAGCCAGCTCTATTGATGGGGGCCATTCCCTCCCCCTCTGCCTCTCTGGCTGCTTCTGCTGGGCTAGCTCTGCCCTCTCCTCTCTGTCACTCATCTTGCCTCACACAGCATGAAATCATTTGTCCTGACGTCAGCTCCAGATTCCTGCCCTGCTGTCTGAACAAAGCATAAATAGCACAGCAGGAGGCGCACAGACAGGCAGAGTGGGAGGGAATGGCCCCGTCAATCGAGCTGGCTCCTGCACCAGGGACTGCCCTCATGGCTTCTACCAGTGAGTTTTGCTAAAGGCTATATCTCGGCGTACACAGCACACAGGCACATGGGGGCCCCTTCCCTGAATGCAGCAGACATCTGCATTCAGTACTGCATTTACATTACCATGCAGCTGGGGGGGTGACAGGTCCTCTTTAAGGAAATGCTCCTTTACTCCGCAGTGTTACAAACCTAAAGCCTTTTTTTTCCGCAAGTATTTTTATTTACTTTTTGCCGAGTACTTTTTCTTTTTTACCTGCTTTTGTTATAGACTTTTAATTCCATTTAACAAATTAAATTAAATAAAGACACTAGTGTGTTTTTAAAGCTAAAATGCTGAGAAAACAGTCAAAAAGATGCTTGGGCATTTTCTTAGTGTACATATTGACTTCCTCCAAGCAGAATTATCCCCTCACTTTTAACAGTTGGGTATTTTTCGGAACCTGAAGCAGTTAAGACACTCTCAAAAGCCTAGAACATATGAGCAGCAAGTCTATTGAATAAGAAGATTGAGCACTTTTGTAGATGGTTTTCAGAGCAGAATAGCGCTGAACCCGCCTGAAAAACCCAAGCGTGAACATACCCTATGAATGCCAGCTTGATAAGAGCCTAAGCCCTGGTGATACTATGATAGTAATTTGGTAAATAAAACAAAAGAATGGTGCTATAAAAGTGCATTCACTTCTGAAATCTGTGAACTGTAGACTCAAATCGTTTAGAAAACTTACTTTGTGATCATCTTAAATATGCTGTATAGTTTACCAAAATAAAACTTGTGCTTCCTTTCTTTGCTTGCTTACCACGTCATAGAAAATGAAAGGGGATTGAAATGAATGTAGAGGTCTCACGTTTCCAGTATTTTCTGTAAACCACTTTAGTTTGTTCCATCAGGACCTTGCAGTGACAGATCTTGTGTATCAGACATGCCACACAACCATATTGATGGGGTTTTGGAGCTGTGATCTCCACTTGCATTCTAACCTGGAGTTATTTCAGATGATAAGTAGCTCTATTGACTACTAGAAAAGATCTAGTCACTGGAATACCTCATTAATTATTTCCAGCCCTATGAATATGCACATGAAGGCCAGGGTTGCCTTGTACCATGATGACTATTGTAAAGTACAAAACACTTTTACTTTGCTCGTTCTTGGCTGTTGTGAAAATCCATTCTTTGGTATCCTTTATATGTATCAATAAAATATTTTTATGAACACAGGTTTTGCATTTTTGTTTCCAACCACCCAACCATTAAACATGTAATGTTACCCAGTAAAAGACTTTTTGTATCTCCTGCCATTTGTGATGTATCAAATTCTGTACGTAATGTATCAAGACAGTACTATGCACAGTGGTACTGGGTTTTGTAAGATGTTAGCTGTGAAATACAGTTAGTTAAAGAAAAAATGTCTTCTGTGTTATGTTTACCATATACATCCATTGTCCTTTGTGATGTGTTTATTGCTGGAGTGTGGCTGGATACAACATAAAACCAAAAGAAGAGCTCTGGAGATGGAGGAAGAGTACCGTCTGAGTCATCTAGCAATCAGGTTGCATTACAGAGGATCTGTCACCCCACCCCTGGTGCTATGTAAACTGAATGCAGCGTACTGAATGCAGCGTGTCTGCTGCATTCAAGGAAGGGGTCCCCCATGTTTCCAACCTCCCCTTCCCCCGTGAGCTGTTAAAAAGACTTTATAAAGTGTATAGATGAGGAGTCTGGAGGGACTTACTCAGTAATGAGTCATTGCTGTTGTATGGTGTCCTCCCCGCCTCCAGCCCTCTCTTGTTCATCACTGCTTCTGGTGTCCTCCACACCTCCAGCCCTCTGGTTCACCTCCAGCCCTCTCAGGGGGGCTGGAGGTGGGAGGACACCAGCAACAGTGATGACACATACAGGAGGCTGAACAAGAGAGGGCTGGAGGTGGACCAAAGAGGGCTGGAGGCGGGGAGGACACCATACAACAGCAATGACTCTTACTGAGTAAGTGCCTCTGGGCTTCTTATCCATAAAATGTATAAAGTCTTTTTTTACAATTTACAGGGGGGCTAGATACATGGGGACCCATTCCCTGAATGCAGCAGGCATGCTGCATTCAGTACTTCATTGTTAGCATAGCACTAGAGGGGGTGACAGGTCCTCTTTAAACAAAGGGAGCCTGTCATCAGAATTTATCAGTAGACTAGACTGTACCAGGACCCTGTATTAACCCTGAACGCTAAATGTAAGTGTTTAAGCATGAAGATTAAAGGGACAATGTCAGGTTATTTTTTGTATGATCCTAATATTACCCTTGAATAGTGCCTGGGCAGACCTTTTAAAAACATGTAAAATCATTATTTTACCGTTTGTAGTTTCCATGTTATCAGCATTGTCCAACCCTGCAGAGAGCTCCTGGATTAGTCTTCTCCATTATACAGCACAGGACTATTGCTGTTTGCTTATAAACTGTCTTGTAATTATACACTCCCTCTCGTCAGCTCTCTCCTCCTTTTGCTAACAGTGCAGTGTCAGGTTTTAGTAGCTTCTGTTCTGAAGAAGACAAGGAAGGAGAGAGCTATTGCCGATCTGACCTATCTAGACTCCATTTGTTTCTGTAAGCAGGCATCCTGCTGTGACAGTTTCTGTGTTCTATTTCACCTATTTCTTGGCTACAGAGAGCAGAGAGGAGAATGCAGCCCCCCAGTGATATCCTGTGCAGTAATGTGTGACTGTGACATGCATTATCATGGGGGGGGGGGACAGCAGAGAACTAAGTGGATCGTTCACTGTGAGTGACAGATAATAATAATATATTTTATTCATTTATATAGCGCTATTAATATTAATTCCATAGCACTTTACATGCATCAGTAATGCTGTCTGTCTTGGCGATCACAATTTAAACATCAGTATGTCTTTACAATGTGTGAGGAAACCGGACTGCCCGGAGGAAACCCACGCAAACACGGGGAGAACATACCAAACTCCTTGCAGATGTTGTCCTTAGTGTCCTTGGTGGGAATTGAACCCAGGACCTCAGGACCCCAGCGCTGCAAAGGCTACAGTACTAACCACTTGAGCCACCGTGCTTATTATATTATTATTATTATTATTATTTTATTATTATCATTATTATAATAATAATTATAATAATCTATTATATAATCACGAATGCAGCGAGTGCCCTTTTGAGACCGCACTCGCTGCGAGTCAGCGTGGTCATGTGGATACGAACGAAGCATTGGCCGCGCAGCGCCATTGCGAGTCGCTCTAAGGCGACTCGCTATGCCCGCGCAGCGGGCATGGCGAGTCGCCTCAGCAGCGCGAAGCATTGGCCGCGAAGCGGCCATTGCGAGTCAGAGACTCGCTCTGCTAGAATCCGATGCATTGTGCATCGGGCACCATCTAGTAATATATAACTAAGTGGATCATTCACTGTGAGTGACAGATGGAATGAATCTCTTTATTTAAAGTTTACAGAAGATAGGAGGGAAATATAAATAAAAAATACATGAATAAAGAGAGTTTAGAGTGAGGAATTAGAAAATGATGGTGTGTATATATGGATTTTTGACCAGATAGTTTTTCTTTAACTGTCCCTACTCTACCTTTCTGCAGTCACAGGACTAGTCTGAGACAAGTCAGTCAATGCCACTGCCTGGTGTTGGAATGCCCACAGCAGCTCACCTAACATACCAGGGAGAAAGGGGAGGGAAAGTGACAGCTTCTGCACATACTGATATGTAAGGTACACTGCTGTGGGTATTCTGTCACCAGGTGCTGACATTGATTGACCGGTACTGGACTAGTCCAGTGACTGTAGGCAGGTAGAGTAGGGAAAATTAAACTTCAAACCCTTAAATGCCAAGTTCCCTTTAAAAACATAAAGGTGTGCCAAGATTATTATATGGAAAATCTACAGCATCTGTCATTCAGTACTATTTTCCCTTCCACATGAAACCTACAGCAAAAATAAAGGGGGGGGGGGAAGGGAGTAGACGGTACCTCTCCCCACTCAGTATGGTTTCCTGTTCCTACATGAGCGGGTGCCTGCAGCAATGCTGCGAAGTACCTCCGGAAGGAATTCCCTCTGATTATGCCGGTCCGTTGTGAGGAGTGCCTTTGGGAGAAAAGTTCTTTCTGCTGTTGTCTCTTCTATCTATTTTATCCTCTCACTGTCGGTGCTGTCATGGGGAAGGGAAAAAATGATACTTACCGGTAATTTGATTTTGATGACCGCACTGAGCAAGTTCCCTCCCTATCTTGGTGATGGTTGCATGGTGCACAAGTGTGTAGGGTGTTGCATACAAAAAAAAGTATATATCTGTTAGGATGTTGTGTCATAAATATGTTGACTAATTAGGTGGCTATCTTGCATGCTCTGAAACACACTGAATGGGGAGAGGCATGTGTTTGACATCTGTATGTCAGTTTGTGACATCCATATGCTTTATTTTCTATAATATGTAAAGTGCTATGGAATTAATAGCGCTATATACAGTGTTGGCCAAAAGTATTGACACCCCTGCAATTCTGTCAGATAATACTCAGTTTCTTCCTGAAAATGATTGCAATCACAAATTCTTTGATATTATTATCTTCTTTTAATTTGTCTTCAATGAAAAAACACAAAAGCGAATGAAGCAAAAAGCAAAACATTGATCATTTCACACAAAACTCCAAAAATGGGCCAGACAAAAGTATTGGCACCCTCAACCTAATACTTGGTTGCACTACCTTTAGCCAAAATAACTGCGATCAACTGCTTCCGGTAACCATCAATGAGTTTCTTACAATGCTCTGCTGGAATTTTAGACCATTCTTCTTTGGCAAACTGCTCCAGGTCCCTGATATTTGAAGGGTGCCTTCTTCAACCTGCCATTTTTAGATCTCTCCACAGGAGTTCTATAGGATTCAGGACTGGACTCATTGCTGGCCACCTTAGAAGTCTCCAGTGCTTTCTCTCAAACCATTTTCTAGTGCTTTTTGCAGTGTGTTTTGGGTCATTGTCCTGCTGGAAGACCCATGACCTCTGAGGGAGACCCAGCTTTCTCACACTGGGCCCTACATTATGCTGCAAAATTTGTTGGTAGTCTTCAGACTTCATAATACCATGCACACGGTCAAGCAGTCCAGTGCCAGAGGCAGCAAAGCAACCCCAAAACATAAGGGAACCTCCGCCATGTTTGACTGTAGGGACTGTGTTCTTTTCTTTGAATGCCTCTTTTTTTCTCCTGTAAACTCTATGTTGATGCCTTTGCCCAAAAAGCTCTACATTTGTCTCATCTGACCAGAGAACATTCTTCCAAAACGTTGTAGGCTTTCTCAGGTAAGTTTTGGCAAACTCCAGCCTGGCTTTTTTATGTCTCGGGGTAAGAAGTGGGGTCTTCCTGGGTATCCTACCATACAGTCCCTTTTCATTCAGACGCCGACGGATAGTACGGGTTGACACTGTTGTACCCTCGGACTGCAGGGCAGCTTGAACTTGTTTGGATGTTAGTCGAGGTTCTTTATCCACCATCTGCACAATCTTGCATTGAAATCTCTTGTCAATTTTTCTTTTCCGTCCACATCTAGGGAGTTTAGCCACAGTTCCATGGGCTTTAAACTTCTTGATGACACTGCACACGGTAGACACAGGAACATTCAGGTCTTTGGAGATGGACTTGTAGCCTTGAGATTGCTCATGCTTCCTCACAATTTGGTTTCTCAAGTCCTCAGACAGTTCTTTGGTCTTCTTTCTTTTCTCCATGCTCAATGTGGTGCACACAAGGACACAGGACAGAGGTTGAGTCAACTTTAATCCATGTCAACTGGCTGCAAGTGTGATTTAGTTATTGCCAACACCTGTTAGGTGCCACAGGTAAGTTACAGGTGCTGTTAATTACACAAATTAGAGAAGCATCACATGATTTTTCTAACAGTGCCAATACTTTTGTCCACCCCCTTTTTATGTTTGGTGTAGAATTATATCCAATTTGGCTTTAGGACAATTCTTTTTGTGTTTTTTTCATTGAAGACAAATTAAATGAAGATAATAATACCAAAGAATTTGTGACTGCAGTCATTTTCAGGAAGAAACTGAGTATTATCTGACAGAATTGCAGGGGTGTCAATACTTTTGGCCAGCACTGTAAATGAATAAAGATTATTATTATATTATGATATAATATATATATATAACACTACAATCATGCATGCAATACACTTTTTGTCATACAGACATATAGTTTCTGTGGAAAAAGACATCTAATTTTGTGGTATTTTGAATAACATTGTTAGTGTTCTCTCTGTATGTGATCTGTTTTGTATATATACAAAACAAGGATGTAAAATACGCTCGTATGAGCAACAAGCAATACATCGAAAGGTTATTCCCTTCTCTCCGCGAAAGAAGCAAAATAGAATCCAAAGATGCATAGTATCACCAAGATAAACTTATTTGGTTCAGCTGATGTTAAGCATGTGTGGCAGCAAGCAGGTGATGAATATAAAGACAAGTGTGTGTTGCCTACAGTCATGCATGGTGGTGAGGTTGTCATGGTTTGGGGCTGACTGAATGCTGCCAACTGTAGGAAGCTTAAGTTCATTGATGGAACTCTGAATGCCAAAATGTACTGTAACATACTGAAGCAGAACATTATTATTATTATTATTATTATTTATTTATATAGCGCCATTGGGTTCCATGGCGCTTTACATGAGGATGAGGGAGACAAGAACAAGTACACTAAATCTAGGCGATCAGGACGTACAGGTACAGGAGGGGCAGGGACCCTGTCCACGAGGGCTCACAGTCTATGAGGGGTGGGTTGGGATACAGTAGGATGGGGGAATGTCAGGCGTTCGCCTGGGTCTCATGGCAGGTTGTAGGCTTGACGGAACAGGTGAGTCTTCAGGTGACACTTGAAGTTACTCAGGGTAGGAGAGTGTCTGACGTGTTCGGGTAGGGAGTTCCAGAGTAAGGCAGATGCCCGGGAGAAGTCCTGAACTCGGTTGTGTGAAGAGGTGATGAGGGGGGAGCAGAGGAGGAGTTCTTGGGAGGAGCGGAGGTTGCGTGAGGGTAGGTATCGGGAGACCAGGTCGGAGATGTATGGTGGGGCCAGGTTGTGTATGGCTTTGTACGTCATGGTTAGTGTTTTGAATTGGGATCTCTTGGAGACGGGGAGCCAGTGAAGGGCTTGGCAGAGGGGGAGACAGGGGAGTAGCGGGAGGACATATAGATGAGTCGGGCAGCGGAGTTGAGGATAGACTGGAGAGGTGTGAGGGAGTTAGCCGGGAGGCCATTGAGAAGGAGGTTGCAGTAGTCAAGGCGGGAGATGATAAGAGCATGGATGAGTGTTTTAGCGGTGTCGTGGGTGAGGAAGGAGCGGATCCGTGAGATGTTCTTGAGCTGGAGCCGGAGGGATGTGGTGAGGGCCTCGATGTGGGGTTTGAAGGATAGGGAGGAGTCGAGGATTACCCCGAGGCACTTGGCTTGGGGGACTGGGGAGAGGGCGCAGTCGTTGATGCAGATGGATAGGTTGGGAGGTGGGGTGGAATTTCTTGGGGGAAGACTATGAATTCAGTTTTGTCCATGTTGAGTTTAAGGAAGCGGGCAGAGAAGAAGGATGAGATGGCGGAAAGGCATTGAGGGATTTTCGAGAGTAGGGAGGTGATGTCAGGGCCGGACAGGTAGATTTGGGTGTCGTCGGCGTAGAGGTGGTACTGGAGGCCATGGGACTCGATGAGTTGCCCTAGGCCGAGAGTGTAAATGGAGAAAAGTAGGGGTCCCAGGACCGAACCTTGGGGGACTCCGACAGAAAGGGGGTAGGGTGAGGAGGAGGTGTGGGAGTGGGAGACGCTGAAGGTCCGGTCTGCTAGGTATGAGGAGATCCAGGAGAGGGCAAGGTGGGTGATGCCAAGGGATTCCAGGATCCGGAGAAGAAGGGAGTGGTCAACCGTGTCGAAAGCGGCAGACAGGTCAAGGAGTAGCAGGATGGAGTAGTGGTGTTTGTTCTTGGCGGTCAGTATGTCGTTGGTGACTTTAGTCAGGGCTGTTTCGGTGGAATGGAGGGGTCGGAAGCCGGACTGTAGGCGGTCGAAGTGGGAGCACGAGGAGAGGTGAGAGGACAGTTCGGAGTGGACGTGTTGTTCAAGTAGCTTAGAGGCGAATGGGAGAAGAGATATGGGGCGATAGTTAGAGACAGAGGTAGGGTCAAGTGAGGGTTTTTTTAGGATGGGCGTGATTAGGGCGTGTTTGAAGGCCGAGGGGAAGGTACCAGTGCTAAGTGAAAGGTTAAAGAGGTGGGTGAGGGCTGGGATGAAAATGGAGGTGTGGTTGGGAATGAGGTGGGATGGGAGCGGGTCGTGGGCGCTGGTGGTGAGGTGTGATTTTGACAGGAGGGAGGAGAGTTGGTCTTCAGTTATGGGGGGGAAGTGGCTGATGGAGGAGGAGGGCAGTGTAGGTGGGAAGGGGAGTTGTGGGGATAGTGGACCGCAGCTGCTTCTGATCTTGTCGATCTTCTCCTTGAAGAAGGTCGCAAAGTCTTCAGCAGAGATGAGGGGAGAAGGGGGAGGAGCAGGTGGGCGAAGTAAGGAGTTGAAAGTTTTGAAGAGCTGTTTGGGGTTGCGGGACAGAGAGGTTATAAGGGATGAGAAGAACACTTGCTTGGCGGTAGCGAGTGCCGTCTTGAAGTCAGTGATGGATTGCTTGAACAGAGCAAAGTGCTCGGGGGTGTGAGACTTTCCATCTCCTCTCGGCGACTCTGGACGCCCGTCTCAGGTTTTTAGTGAGGGTGGTGTGCCAGGGTTGCCTGTTAATGCGTGGAGCATGGAGAGTGAGGGGGGCGGCTAGGTCGAGAGCGTTCATTATGGTGGTGTTGTATAGGGTGGTGGCAATGTCAATGTCGTCAGCGCAGGGTAGGTTGGTGAGAGGGAGGAGTGATTCAGAGAATAGAGGAAGATCAAGATCTTTTAGGTTTCGGCGAGGGTGATCAAGTTTGCGGAGAGGGGGTAGTGTGGCAGGGGAGGAGAGGGCGGAGAAGGTCAAGAGATGGTGGTCGGACAGTGTGAGTACCGAGGTTGTGAGGTTAGAGAGGGAGCAAAGGCGGGTAAAGATGAGGTCAAGCGTGTGGCCTTGTTCGTGGGTGGGAGAGGAGGACCATTGGGAGAGCCCTAGGGAAGTGGTCAAGGAAAGAAGGTTGGAGGCGGCTGGACGGGGAGTGTCAATGGGGATATTGAAGTCGCCCATGATGATGGAGGGGATGTCAGTGGAGAGGAAGTGAAGTAGCCAGGTGGTGAAGTGGTCAAGGAAGGAGGGGTGGGTCCGGGGGGGCGGTAGATGATGGCTATTTGGAGGTTGCAGGGGGAGAAGATTCGGACTGAGTGGGCTTCGAAGGAGGGGACAGTGACGGATGGGGGCTGGGGGATGGGGCTGAAGGTGCAGGAGTTGGACAGCAGTATGCCGACTCCACCGCCGTGCTTGCCAGAGGGACGGGGGGTGTGGGACAGGCTGATGCCGCCGTAGGATAGTGCGGCAGGGGAGGCCGTGTCGGAAGGGGTGAGCCAGGTCTCGGTGAGGCCAAGGAATGACAGTTTCCTGGAGATAAAGAGATCATGGATGTCGGGGAGTTTGTTGCACACTGAGCGGGCATTCCAGAGTGCGCCGGGTAGAGCGGTAGGTGGGGCATGGGTTGGGGGAATGGGTCTGATGTTGGTGGGGTTGCGAGAGCTAGTGGTGGTGAGGTTGCGAGGGTTGGCGGTGGGTCGCGGGATGAAGGTTGTTGTGGGGATGTTGCGGGGGGGGCCAGGATTGGGGGAGATGTCACCGGCAAGGAGGAGGAGTAGGCCGAGGGTTAGCAGGTGGGAGCATGAGAGCTTGCGAGGCGGGCGTGCTTGTTTGGTGATTGAGGATTGAAAGTGAATGAAAAGGTCGGTAAAGTGGGTGAGGTGGTTCGGCAGGATGGAGGGTGAGAGCAGTATTTTGTTGCTGGGAGGGGGGACAAGTGGGGGTAGTAGGAAGTGGAGAAGGATGGGAGTGAGAGTGAGGAGTAGCGGGAACATTGCATACGGAGAACAGGGAGTGAGTGTGGCAGCAGGGGTCAGAAGCAGAGTGGGGAAAGTTGTTGTAGTGGGTGAATGGTCATCAGTGGGGAGCGGTCACGGGATGAGGTGATGACCAGGGGATGAGATGTAAGGTGGGGGGTCAGATGGATGGGTCAGATGGGGAAGTTGGGGGATGAGATGTAAGGTGGGGGGTCAGATGGATGGGTCAGATGGGGAAGTTGGGGGATCAGTCGAGGCGGTCGGGGGTTGACAGAGGCGATTGCTGGGTTGGCTGATGGAGCAGCCGTGGGACAGGTGAGGCATCCAGGGGTCAGTCCGGGGTGGGATGCCACCAAGGTATGAGCTACAGTCCAGGGGAGATGTGGATGGGGAAGAGATCTAGCAGTCCTGGACAGGATGGTGGAGCCGAGGACAAGGTGATGCAGTCAGTATGGGGAGAAATACTAGTCAAGAGGAGGTCAGATGGCTGGGGAGGAAGGGTGGACTGATGACTGGTTCCTTACTTGTGGAAGGGAAGTAGTAAGGGTGGTAGAGATTAGAATGGAAACATTGTGGGGGATTTATGTTTCTTTACCTACCAGTCTTTTCCAGTCCATTTCTAGTCTATTTCTAAGTATTGTACTTAGAAAATGTACTTTGAAAGATGTAGTTTGGAAGATGCATGGATCAGACTAAGTCTGGATCAGACTTATGCTTCATCATATATCTGTAGCTGAATACGTTTCAGGTGTTGATTGCTGCCTGGGTGTGGATGGAGTGACTGGATGATGGGGGTTACACAGAGGTAATAAAACATGGGAAGGGGCTGGAGAACTAACTCTAGGTCATGCTACACTGATCATGAGGAATGGTGAAAAGCAGACACATGAAAGGTAAGAAAATATCAATATATATAGATATTATAAGCACAGTATCTAAGCAGAGAGTTTTGCAAAGCTGGAGAGATGGCTGGAAGTTCACAGAGCGTACCTAACACACATTATAAGCACAGTATCTAAGCAGAGAGATTTGCAAAGCTGGAGAGATGGCTGGAAGTTCACAGAGCGTACCTAACACACATTATAAGCACAGTATCTAAGCAGAGAGATTTGCAAAGCTGGAGAGATGGCTGGAAGTTCACAGAGCGTACCTAACACACATTAACACTAACATGATCCTCTACCTTTGGAAACTGGATCGCAAGGCAATATTCCAGTATAACAACCCTAAACACACCTCCAAGACAACCACTGCCTTGCCAAAGAAACAGAGGGTAAAAGGTGCTGGAGTGGCCAAGCATGTCTCCAGACCTAAAACCTAATGAGCATTTGTGGGGCATCCGCTAATGGAAGGTTCCCCATGCATACCCTCATAAAGATAATAAAGCCTATACTGACCTCCCCTTCTTATGCAGTGCCAATGTGACATTGGCACGCGAGCCCTGATATCAATCAGCGCTGGCTTCCTCCCCACGTTCAGACGCTTAATAATTAAATGGAAGCGAGCGCTGGTGCTGCCACTTCCTGTTAATTGCTCCTGTGTCCAGAAGCGGGAAGAAGGAAGCTGATGCTGATTCATCTCTGGGCTTGTGTGTCAATGTCACGGGTGCCCTGGGAATGCAACTTCTGACATCGATGGAACTGCACCAGCAGCGGAGGTCAGTATAGGCTTTTTTTTTTTTTCATTAATTTTATGGGGTTGAACATGTTGAATGAGAAAGGGTTGTCCAAGCAGTGGACAACCTCTTTAAGGCAGTCCTTGAAAATAATGGTTACACAAAATATTGACACTTGGCATAATTTGGCAGTTGTCACTTAGAGGTGTGCTTTTGTTGCTAGCGTTTTAGACATTAATGGCTGTGTGCTTAGTTCTATAGAGGCCACACAAAATGTAGGCTGGAGTCACACTTCCGTATAACTCGTGTGAGGAACGCATGAAAATGCCAGGACCGTCTGTTGGCTCTTCTGACTTGAGCCTGTCAGCAGCACAGAAATACATGAAACTCACACTCAGGGCAGGAGAGCCACCGGTCAGTCCAAGCAGTGCGATGCCATCATCACACGGGTCATACGACAGTGGGACCCCAGTCTTATACAAGCTGTACATTGACTACTTTACATTGTATCAAAGTGTCATACCTTCACTGTTGTCTCATGAAAAGAACATGCATATATCAGTAACCTCCATCGTCAATTGTCTACGGTTATGTTGTAATTCATGTCTTTGTTCTGCTGCTGTGATATTGTCATTTCCCTTGGGATCAATAAAGTGTACGTTATCTTATAAGCACTTGCACCAATATTATTCAATGAACCTGTGCTGATATGCAGTTTTTTCCTCAGTATTTGACCTGAAGACAAAAAAAATCATAGCTTGCTGCGTATGGTTACTTAAAACGGACGAGATTTGTCAATACTGGTCTATGGGTGCGAGAAAAGAAACAAATGTCACATGGACATCCGAATGCTTTCTGATTTTTACAGATGTATTACCATTCTGTAGTGTAGAACATTGCAAATGGTCATGTAAGTGAGTGTAGAATAATAGCTGCTGAGAAAAAAAATGGATGGTAGACGCATGTCATATGGATGCTAGGCGAGGAATTAATCACACATTCGCACAACAGATGAAATACCAAATGGTTTCACTCTATCAACTTTTCTGGATGAAAATCAGACTTATTTTTTTTTATATGCAACTGTGAACGAACCCAAAGAAACTCTCTCCTGGTCTGATAAGGGGTAAACGATCTCACTAAAAAGAGGCACAGCTTCACAAGAGCATTGGCTAATGTGCGATATTAGACGCCAACATTTTGCCAAAAATTTCTGTGCTAAGATAACTAATAAGTGGCGAACACAGACTAAAGAAGTGACACATCTATCAAACAACTTGGACCACTATTCTAAACCTGACACATTTTTTTAGGATCATTTATTTTACAGTGTAATTGAAGGAAAGGGAAGGGAATGGCTTCTACCACAGATGACTCACCGGACTCCCAGGCATCCAGGGCGTGGTGGATTGGCTTCCACCGGAACTTGAATAAGAAATAAAGATGCTCGTGCCACTTCTCAATTTTCTGGTTGCTTTATTCGGTGATTTAAGACTTTAAAATCATCTTTGTCCCACAAGGGGACCGCACACCAAGATTTCGGGTGACACACCCTTAGTCATTGATGATATAGAAGTACAAACATGTATATATACAATTATTGTTAAAACCAACACCTGATACAAATAGCAATTGCATCTTGTAACTCTTGCATTGCCGTCTGCCTGAAATATACACAGACATATAGAGACATGTGTAAAGCAGGGATGGCTATCCATCCTTCCGATAGAATTTTATGCATTGTCTCATCTTGATAGAGAATGGGTATATTTTTGTTCAAGATATGCCTGAAAGCTTTGAAATCTCTGCTGCAAGATGTCACGAACACTGGCAGATTTTTATTGTCGTGGTTCCAAGACTTACTTACCGCGTCCATGCTCTCCTTACCATCCAGAGTTTATAACCCCGTTGCAGCAATCTATTTTCCATGACGGAAGCTTCCATCTTCTACCCTAAAGCAATTTCTCTTTGCTCTTATGAATTCGCCCACTGGCAGATTTTTTGATTATATGATCCGGTGGCAGCTGTCCGCTCTCAATACTGAATTGCCACTTGTCAGTTTTCTATAAAGTTTAGAATGGAATTCTCCCGTTTTATCTTCCCCCCATCAATATCATATCTAGGAAGGGAGTCTCACTATCATGTACATCCAAAATAAACAATAAATTGAAATCATTATGATTGAAATATTCCAGGAAAGATTGGGGGCTAGGTACGGGAGACACATCGCACGACACGGTCCAAATAGGACCATATCGTCGATGTATAAATTTACTGACGAAAGAACGAGGGAATCGCTATTGACTTAGGACGCTGTCATAGGCAGAAAAACAAGTAAGTCTTGGAACCACGACAATAAAAATCTCCCAGTGTTCGTGACATCTTACAGCAGAGATTTCAAAGCTACCAGGGATATCTTGAACAAAAATATACCCATTCTCTATCAAGATGAGACAATGCATAAAATTCTATTGGAGGAATGGAGAACCATCCCTAGAACATCGAGAGATCTAGCGAGCGTTATCTCCCCAAGTATCTTTAACCCCTTCATGACCCAGCCTATTTTGACCCTAAAGACCTTGCTATTTTTTGCAATTCTGACCAGTGTCCCTTTATGAGGTTATAACTCGGGAACGCTTCAACGGATCCTAGCGATTCTGAGATTGTTTTTTCGTGACATATTTGGCTTCATGTTAGTATTAAATTTAGGTCGATAATTTTTTGCGTTTATTTGTGAAAAAATAAAAAATATGGCAAAAATTTTGAAAATTTTGCAATTTTAAAATTTTGAATTTTTCTTCTGGTAAACCAGAGAGTTATGTGACACAAAATAGTTATGAAATAATATTTCCCACATGTCTACTTTACATCAGCACAATTTTGGAAAAAAAAAAAAATTTGTTAGGAAGTTGTAAGGGTTCAAAGTTCATAAGCAATTTTTCATTTTTCCACCAAAATTTACAAAACCATTTTTTTAGTGACCACATCCCATTTGAAGTCCCTTTGAGGGGTGTACATGACAGAAAACACCCAAAAGTGACACCATTCCAAAAACTGCACCCCTCAAGCTACTCAAAACTATATTCAAGAAACAAAAAAATGGATATTTTAATTTTTCTAACAAAAATGTTCTTTTAGCCTCAATTTTTTCATTTTCACATGGGCAACAAGATAAAATGGATCCTAAAATTTGTTGGGCAATTTCTCCTGAGTATATCGATACCTCATATGTGATCATAAACCACGGTTTGGGCGCACGGCAGGGCTCTGAAGGGAAAGAGCGCAATTTGACTTTTGGAGCTAATTTTCCATTCAAAAAGTGAAATGGCACTCCTTCACTTCTGAGCCCTGCTGCGCGTCAAAACAGTGGTTTATGACCACATATGAGGCATCGGTGTACTCAGGAGAAATTGCCCAACAAATTTTAGGATGAATTTTATCATGTTACCCATGTGAAAATGAAAGAATTGAGGCTAAAAGAACATTTTTGTGAAAAAAAAGTACTTTTTCCATATTCACAGATCAATTTGTAAAGCATGTGGGGGTTCAAAATGCTCACCACCCATCTAGATAAGTTCCCTGGGGGGTCTAGTTTCCAAAATGGGGTCACTTGTGGGGGAGCTCCAAAGTTTGGGCACACAGGTCCTCAACAAACGCAACATGGTGTCCGCTAAGCTTTGCCGTATTTTTGGTTGCCAGCCAGGTACAACTTGGCAGCTAGGGGGCTGGAATCCTCAGCATGGAGAGACCCAAATGTTTTGGGTCCCCTATGCTGCGAATTGCAACTACTAGACTAGTATGTTTTTTCACAAAAAGTTTCTTTATTCATTTATACGGCTCAATTTGTGAAGCACATGGGGGTTCAAAGTGCTCACTGTGCATCTAGATAGGTTCCTTGGGGGGTCTAGTTTCCAAAATGGGGTCACTTGTGGGGGAGCTCCAAAGTTTGGGCACACAGGTCCTCAACAAACGCAACATGGTGTCCGCTAACAATTTGAATGGAAAATCAGCCTAAATTGTTAGCGGACACCATGTCGCATTTGGAGAGCCCCTGTGTGCCTAAACATTGGGGCTCCCCCACAAGTGACCCCATTTTATAAACTAGACCTCCAGGGAACATATCTAGATGCATTGTGAGCACTTTGAACCCCAGGTGCTTCACAAATTGATCCGTAAAAATTAAAAAATACTTTTTTTTCCACAAAATGTTTTTTTTTTCATTTTTATGGATTAATTTGTGAAGAACTTGGGGGTTCAATATGGTCACCACCCATCTAGATAAGTTCCCTGGGGGTCTAGTTTCCAAAATGGGGTCACTTGTGGGGGAGCTCCAAAGTTTGGGCACACAGGTCCTCAACAAACGCAACATGGTGTCCGCTAACAATTTGAATGGAAAATCAGCCTAAATTGTTAGCGGACACCATGTCGCATTTGGAGAGCCCCTGTGTGCCTAAACATTGGGGCTCCCCCACAAGTGACCCCATTTTATAAACTAGACCCCCAGGGAACATATCTAGATGCATTGTGAGCACTTTGAACCCCCAGGGGCTTCACAAATTGATCCGTAAAAATTAAAAAATACTTTTTTTTCCACAAAATGTTTTTTTTTTCATTTTTATGGATTAATTTGTGAAGAACTTGGGGGTTCAATATGGTCACCACCCATCTAGATAAGTTCCCTGGGGGGTCTAGTTTCCAAAATGGGGTCACTTGTGGGGGAGCTCCAAAGTTTAGGCACACAGGGGCTCTCCAAACGCGACATGGTGTCCGCTAATAATTTGAATGGAAAATCACCTCAAATTGTTAGCGGACACCATGTCGCATTTGGAGAGCCCCTGTGTGCCTAAACATTGGGGCTCCCCCACAAGTGACCCCAATTTGGAAACTAGACCCCCCAGGGAACATATCTAGATCCATTGTGAGCACTTTGAACCCCCAGGTGCTTCACAAATTGATCCGTACAAATTAAAAAAGAAAATTTGTGTTACGGATCAGTTTGTGAAGCACCTGGGATTCAATGTGCTCACTATGCATCTAGATAGGTTCCTTGGGAGGTCTAGTTTCCAAAATGGGGTAACTTCTGGGGGAGCTCAAATGTTTAGGCACACAGGGGCTCTCCATACGCGACCTGGTGTCCGCTAATAATTCCAATTGTTGGCAAACACCAGGTTGCATATGGAGAGCCCCTGTGTGCCTAAACATTGGAGCTCTCCCACAAGTGACCCCATTTTGGAAACTAGACCCCCCAAGGAACCTATCTAGATGCACAGTGAGCACTTTGAACCCCCATGTGCTTCACAAATTGAGCCGTATAAATGAATAAAGAAACTTTTTGTGAAAAAACATACTAGTCTAGTAGTTGCAATTCGCAGCATAGGGGACCCAAAACATTTGGGTCTCTCCATGCTGAGGATTCCAGCCCCCTAGCTGCCAAGTTGTACCTGGCTGGCAACCAAAAATACGGCAAAGCTCCATGTCATTTTATTTGTAGAATTTAAAAAAAAAATGACATGGGGCTCTGCCATATTTTTGGTCCAGCCAGGTACAACTTGGCAGCTACGGACTGCCACCAGCCCCCAGCTGCATCATTGTACCTGGCTCGCAACCAAAAATACAGTGAAGCCTATTTTTTTTTTATTTCTAGAATTATTTCTAGATAAAAAATGAATGGGGCTCCGCCATATTTTTGGTCCAGCTAGGTACAACTTGGCAGCTACGGAATGCCACCAGCCCCCAGCTGCCTCGTCATACCTGGCTGGAACCAAAAATACAGCGAAGCCTATTTTTTTTTTATTTCTAGAATTATTTCTAGAAAAAAAATACTTGGGCTCCGCCATATTTTTGGTCCAGCCAGGTACAACTACAGCTGGGCTAGAATCTCACATAGTGAGCCCAGCTTCTGGCCCCCCATGCTGTAATGCAGCCCGAAACGCCCCAGAAAATGACCATTCATTGAAGCGCCATTTTTCTGGCGCTTACTTTCCCATGCTCTTCCAGTTGCCCTGTGCCGGTGGCTAACTGGGTAATAAAGGGGTTAATGCCAGCTTTTTATTGGCAGCTGGCACTAAGCCCGAGATTCATAATATAGGGCCAATGTTAGACCCGCCATTACGAATCTCTGGTAAATAGTCAGAAAATACACACAGAGAAAAATCTTTTTATTTGAAAAAAAAACAAACAAAATTCGGACTCATCTTTATTATAAAGATCCGACGTAGTCCACAATGAAGGTCCCACGACGCTCGATCGCCTCCGACGTGGTCCACAACGAAGGTCCCACGACGCTCGATCGCCTCCGACGTAGTCCACAACGAAGGTCCCACGACGCTCGATCACCTCTGCTACATCCAGAGACTGCAGCAAGGGATCAAGTGTCCTCTTGTTGTAGTTTCTGGGGTCAGATCATGGTGCACGGTACGGCAGATAATTGCCATACAGTGCACCATGACTGACCCCAGTGACTGACTACAAGAGGACACTTGATCCTTTGTTGTAGTCTCTGGGGTCACAGTCATGAAGTACTGTATGGCAATTATCTGCCGTACCGTGCTTCATGACTGTGACCCCAGAGACTACAAGGGATCAAGCGTCCTCTTGTTGTAGTCTCTGGGGTCAGTGTCATGGTGCACGGTATGGCAGATCATTGCCATACAGTGCATCATGACTGACACCAGTGACTACAACAAGAGGACACTTGATTCTTTGTTGTAGTCTCTGGGGTCACAGTCATGAAGTACTGTATGGCAATTATCTGCCGTACCGTGCACCATGACTCTGACCCCAGAGACTACAACAAGAGAACACTTGATCCTTTGTTGTAGTCACTGGGGTCAGTCATGGTGCACTGTATGACAATTATCTGCCGTACCGTGCTTCATGACTGTGACCCCAGAGACTACAACAAGGGATCAAGCGTCCTCTTGTTGTAGTCTCTGGGGTCAGAGTCATGGTGCACGGTATGGCAGATCATTGCCATACAGTGCACCATGACTGACACCAGTGACTACAACAAGAGGACACTTGATCCCTTGTTACACCCATGCACTCCATCCATCCACGCATCCATGCACGCACCCATGCGCCCATCCATCCACGCACCCATGCGCTCATCCATCCATGCACGCACCCATGCGCCTATCCATCCACACACCCATCCATCTTTGCACCCACGCTCCCATGCACGCACCCATGCTCCCATGCACGCACCCATGCTCCCATGCACACACCGATGCGCCCATCCATCCACGCACCGATGCGTCCATCCATCCATACACGCACCCATCCATCCACGCACCCATGCGTCCATCCATCCATGCACGCACCCATGCGCCTATCCCTCCACGCACCCATCCATCTTTGCACCCATGCACGCACCCATGCGCCCATGCACCACCCATGCATCACCCATGAACACGCACACATACACATACAGACACACACACACACACACATACTTACCTCTCTCTCAAGATCCTCTAGTGAGGAGGAGCCTGGGAGAAGAGGAGGAGCGCTACACCGAGGAGCCGCGGCACCACGGAGGACGACGGAGGACGGGTGAGACGGGACACGGGGGGGGGCGTGGATGGAGGTGGGATCCGGGGCAGGAGGGTTGAGGGGCACTAGGCACCCACCGGCGCGCGCTGGCCAGTGCCGGCGCCAGACCGCGCCGGTGCCTGCACCGGCGCCAGCATGCGGGAGGCTGCAGAGAGGTGATCGGTGCCGGTGGTGGGTGGGTTGCAGCCAGGGAAGGGACGGGGGGGTTAACTTGGAGTCGGAGGGGCTGAGGAGGGGGAGGGCACCCGCGCACCCACCCCTCCAAGCCTGATTGGAGAAATCCAATCAGATTTGGAGGGGAGAATCGCTCTGATTGGTAGTTCAGTTTAAACTGCCAATCAGAGCGAATTCAGCCACGAGGGGGAAAAAGCCACCCCCCAGGACAAAGTACAGGTCCTCATTTTCCCGCGGCACCAGTGACATGTCACGGGCCCCGATCATCGGTGCCGCGGGAACGCGATCCTGCCATGACGTCGTGGGACGTCACAGGTCTGGAACGCATCGACTTCTATGACGTCCCACGACGTCATAGGTCGTGAAGGGGTTAAAGGTACCATTACACACAGAGATATATTGCTTGCAATTCACTGGTTGCAGTGAAATCATGGACACATTGTTCCACTTGTACATGGCAACTAAATGGAACAATGGGTCCATGATTTCACTGCAACCAGTGAATTGCAAGCAATATATCTCTGTGTGTAAAGTTGCCTTAATAGCTCACCAATGAGAAAACCTACATGGTTAAATTTTAATGGTTCCTATAGATGTGGAGGCAACAAGTGTAACCTCTACAGATTTATAGAACAAACTGCAAAATTTCACAATACCATTTCGGGGGAAAAGTTTTGCATACAGTCTTATATTAATTGCAATACCACACATGTTGTCTATATGGCAACATATGTGGTATGCAATAAAAACTATGTGAGTTGTACTACCCATACATTAAAAAAGAGAATGCTGCAACAACACGTGAGAGGGGGGCACATTTGAGAACAGGGGAAAAGGGGGAGGGAAAAATTCCCCCCACCCAACTTTTTTTTTTTTATTTTAATTTTTGCTTACAAACTGCCGGGGGTGGGGTGAAGATGGTTGGAAAAGCCAGAAAAATGGGAGTCCTGAGAGAAATTGATTTTTGGTGATGAAAGGGAGGGGTTTGTTTTTTTTCCCTTCCCTTTCATAGACTATGTTGATGTTTAAAGAGTTAAGGGGTTACAGGTTGGGGGTTAAAAGGGCATCACACCAGATGGAAAGTCTCACGTGGGAAAGTAAACTAGGAAATCTTATTTCTATAAGATATATAACATGCAGATCTAGAGCAGAAAAATTAGGAAAATAGTATGAAAGTGATCTCTTGGAATGCAAAGGGGCTGAAAGCCCCAACTAAGAGAATGACTATATTAAGACACCTTAAGAAATTAAAGGTAGATATTGCTGATACAAGAAACGCACCTGGGAGAAGAATACTTTTATGGGATGAGGAAATTATGCGTAGGGCAGGTATATGGATCTCCCTCAGTGGGCCGAAAAGCTGGAGTGCTTATCTTGCTACACAAGAATCTGGCCTATAGGATGAAGCGCCTCAATAAAGATACAGAAGGGAGGTGGTTATGCCTCACATTGGAGGGTACGGAGGGGATCATCACCATACACAATATTTATGCTCCAAACAGTGAACAGAGATCTCTTTATGAAACAATCAGAACACGAATACTACAGGGAGAAATGCACAAAACAATAGGTGGGGATTTGATTGGGGTGCACTTGATAGAAGAGGATAGCACAAGGGAGAGAGGGGTGAGAAGGTGGCGTCTAGAGAGAAGCCAACATTGTTAGCAGAGCTTCTATCAGACACAGGCCTGGTCGATGTTTGGAGAAAAGAGTCGCCAAATGAGAGAGAATATACTTTTTTCTCCTACTTTCATCAGACTTGGTCCAGAATCGACTATTTATTACTAAGTGAGGACATAATGAATAGATGTATAGGGGCAGGGATAGAGGATATGGTGATCTCAAACCATGCGCCAGTCTCACTGGACATAGCAGACTGCTACACTAAGGGAACAGACTATATTTGGAGGTTCCCATCCTTTCTATTCAGAGATCATCAGTTTAGTAGGGTGATGCAGGAATGGTGGGGGAATACGAATTTCACAATGGAGAAGGGGAAATGAAGCCACAGCTCTTTTGGGAAGCAGGAAAAGCGGTGATAAGAGGACAACTTTTTTTTATCCTATGTACATGTGCAGACAAGTTTACAGTTTGAAAAAGCTAGTCAGCGACTACGTGCAGCTTACACTAAATATATGAGAAAAAACCTAACTATAGACAGAGAGGAATGGATGGTAGCAAAAGGGCATTTGACGTTTGGGCGGCAAAACAGGAACTAATGAGAAAATCACAAATGAACATAGAACTAAGGGGTATGGGGATAAGGCGAGTAGACTACTGGCCAATCTGGCTAAAGGGAAACAACCTAGGAGTACAATCATAAGTCTCAAAAAGAAAAATGGGAGTAAAGCCAGCACACCAGCAGAGATAATTAAGAAGCTGCAGTCCTTCTATGAAGACCAGTACAAAGAGTGAGAGGGGAATGATGTAGAGGGGGAAGGCATCCTTGAGAGAGTATAAATGCCCAAATTGACAACATTACAGTTAGACATGCTAAATGGGCAAATCTCGAAAAATGAGGTAAAGGAGGTTATAGGCATACTGCCAGCAAACAAATCACCAGGCCCCGATGGTTTCACAGGGGACTTCTATAAAGCAGTGGCCCAGCAAATTGTACCCACATTAGTAAGATGGTATAATGAAATCATACAAGGGGAAGCACTTATGGAAGGGACAAATTTGGCACATATCAGCCTGATACCGAAAGATGGCAAGAACCCTGAGGACCCTTTATCTTATAGGCCGATATCCCTGATTAATCAGGATGTCAAAATAATCTAAAAAATTATGTCTAATCGCCTAGCAGATATGCTACCATCATTAATAGGCCCAGCACAAGCAGGCTTCATTAAAGGGAGAAGTGCAGTAACCGATATCAGGCGGACACTGCTGGCGGTAGACACCATGGGCAGCGAAAAGTACAGGCGGAGCAAGCCAGCGGTGGTCACTCTGGATGCCGAGAAGGCGTTCAACAGTGGCAGTTGGAAATGGCTGGAACGAGTTCTGGACAAAGTGAGACTGGAGGATAGTTTCAGAAAATTTACAGGTACTGTCACGGTGTAGGAAATAATAATAAGGGAATGGCAGTTACGGGCAGGGTGACCAGGGAAGACTAGTCTGACCCTAGTCTAGGAACTCTAAATGGCCCTGATCCCGAAGGTATCTCTGATGGTGAGAAGGTTCGGGCCTCCAGTCTCTCCCTAACCTCCTCCACCAGCCCTGCGCTATTTCCTCCTCACCTCCCTCCAAAGAACCAGGATACAGCAACTTCAAAGGAAAGGACTTCAACCAAACAAACACACAGAACTGCACAGCACGGCTTCCAGGCATAGAGTGAAACTCTATCAGCAGCACCACCTGGTGGAAGGAGAGGCTACTTAAAGGCTAGGGGGAGGGGAGTTCAGGTGAGTCACACATTAACCCCTCAACCAGCAGTTGAACCTAATAGTGAATGCAGTTCTGGAGCCCAACACAGGAGGCCAGGACCTTCACATCTATCAACCATGCGGCTCTTAAAGACAAACACATACACAGCAGCCTCCAGCAATGTCAGCGCCTTCTAAGCGTGTGACAGTTACTCTATACATGGAACCCTCAGCTAAGATCCAGATCCCGGGATGCCTTTTTGCTTCAGAGGGGGACGCGGCAAGGATGCCCTATGTCACCATTATTGTTTGACATGGCGCTGAAACCACTAGAACAATTTCTTGAAAAGGGAACAACATTTAAAGGAATAGAAATAGGGACCAAAAGCCTGAAAGTTTGTGGATGACATTATCCTGTATATGGAAATGTAGATAGGGATTTGCCAATGGTGTTGGTGTTGTTTGGAGAGTTTAGTGGATTTTCGGATTTGCATTAAACATGAACAAGTGCGAAATTCTGTATCTTCGAGAGAATAATAATAATAATAATAATAATAAAAAATAATAATAAAGCTTTGTTTATATAGCGCCAACATATTCCGCAGCGCTTTACAATGTAGGGTTAGAGTACAGAAAATATACAGTAAGTAATTACAGTAGAGAAGAAATTCAGTACAATAATTGGATACAAAACAATATGCATAGAATCAATGTAACAAAGAAAATACAATAAATAAAGCAAGAAATGAAGGTGACCCTGCTCAAAAGAGCTTACAATCTACAACAGGATAGGGGTTGCACAAGGTACAGGGGCTTATTGCACTGGTGGTCTAGGCATATTGAGGAAATGGGGCATAGAACTAAGCTTACATGGATGGTCATTATACAGTCTGTGTAGACCTTTTTGGTGGAGTTTGTAGAAGAGTAATGTCCAGAGGGATAGCCATTCACTGTCTACAGTACAAAGGACTTCTATTAGGGAGTATGATAGGCCGCCTTAAAAAGATGCGTTTTTAGGGATCGTCTGAAGCCATGCAAGTTGTGGATAGTCCTGATTTCTTGGGGTAAAGCATTCCAGAGGCTTGGTGCAGCTCTGGAGAAGTCTTGGAGCCGGGAGTGGGGGGATCGGATTAGTGCAGATGTTAGTCGAAGGTCATTTGAGGAACTTAGAGAACGGGTGGGGTGATAGACAGAGATAAGGGAGGAGAGGTAGTGGGGGTGCTGCACTGTGAAGAGCTTTGTGGGTGAGAACAACCAATTTGAATTTGATCCTGTAGTGTACGGGCAGCCAGTGCAATGACTGGCACAGAGCAGAGGCATCTGAGTAACGATTGGCCAGATGGGTGATCCTGGCTGCTGCATTAAGGATGGACTGGAGAGGAGAAAGTCTGGTGAGGGGGAGGCCGCTTAATAGAGAATTGCAATAGTCAAGGCGGGAATGGATTAGGGCCACGGTGAGGGTTTTTGTTGTTTCCATGGTGAGAAAGGGGCGGACTCTAGATATATTCTTCAGGTGTAAGCGACAGGAGCGGACGAGAGATTGTGTGTGGGAGGAGAAGGAGAGATCGGTGTCAAACATGACACCCAGACAGCGAGCCTGCTGCCTAGGCGTTATCGTGGTGCCACAAACTGAGAGAGAGAGATGTCCGATTTAGGGAGGTTAGTGGATGGGGGGGAGCAGAAGAAGTTCAGTTTTGGAAAGGTTTAGTTTCAAATAGAGAGTGGACATGATATTGGAAACTGCAGCTAGACAGTCATTGGTGTTCTTTAATATCGCAGGGGTAAGGTCAGGGGCTGAAGTGTATAGTTGTGTGCCATCAGCATAAAGATGGTACTGAAAGCCAAATCTGCTGATGGTGCGTCCAATCGGGGCTGTGTAGAGAGAGAAGAGGAGAGGGCCAAGGACTGAACCCTGAGGGACTCCAATAGTGAGGGGAAGAGGGGAAGAAGTGGAGCCAGCAAAAGATACACTGAAAGAACGGTCAGAAAGATAGGAGGAGAGCCAGGAGAGAGCAGTGTCCTTTATGCCAATGGAGTGCAGCATACAGAGTAGGAGCTGATGGTCGACAGTGTCAAAAGCTGCAGATAGATCAAGGAAAATAAGCAGAGAGTGGTCACCATTATGTTTTGCTGTCAGAAGGTTATTGGTCACTTTGATGAGGGCAGTTTCTATAGAGTGAAGGGGCGGAAACCAGACTGTAATGGATCTAGAAGAGAGTGAGCGGAGAGGTAACGGGTGAGGCGGGAATAGACCACGCGCTCCAAGAGTTTAGAGATGAAGGGGAGATTGGAGACTGGTCTGTAGTTATTTGTGCAGGTTGGGTCGAGAGTGGTTTTCTTTAATAATGGAGTAATGATCGAGTGTTTGAAGCAGGAGTGGAAGATGCCAGAAGAGAGGGAGAGATTGAAGATTTTGGTTAGATGAGTGGTGACGACTGGAGAGAGGGACTGGGCAGGTGTGAGGGAATGGGGTCAGTAGTGCATGTGGTGGGACGAGAGGAAGAAAGGAGCCTGGAGACTTCTTCTTCTGTGACTGGGTCAAATGTGGAGAGTGAACCGGAGGAGATGTGGGGAAGAATGGGGGTGGCAGCGCTTGGAGGCTAAGAGCTGATTTCCTGGTGGATGTTGTCTATTTTCTCCATGAAGTAGGAAGCCAGGACATCAGCACAGAGGTCAGTGATGGGGGCTTGCACTTTAAGACTGAGGAGAGAGTGAAAGGTGTCAAAGAGTTTTTTTGGATTGTTGGATAGTGAGGAGACCAGGGTGGTGAAGTAGGTCTGTTTTGCAAGGTGAAGGGCAAAGTTGTAAGTTTTGAGCATGAATTTATAGTGGATAAAGTCTCCTGGTGAGCGAGTTTCCCTCCATAGACGTTCAGCACTCCTAGAGCATGTTTGGAGGTTCTGAGGGTGAGGGGCGCTACTTGATCCAGGGAGCTTTGAGAGTGTCGTTGTAGTGATTTACTGCCTTATCTGGACAGGAGATTGAGGAGATTGGGGACAGAGATGAGATGAGGGAGTCTGTGAGTGCATGAGGGTTAATGGCCTGTAGATTTCTGGATGTGTGATAGGTAGGATTGGGCTGTGGTGGCCGAGGGTTAGTGAGTGAGAAGGAGAGAATATTATGGTTAGAGAGAAGAGGTGAGTTAT
Organism: Allobates femoralis; assembly: GCA_033576535.1. NCBI lineage: Eukaryota > Metazoa > Chordata > Amphibia > Anura > Aromobatidae > Allobates > Allobates femoralis. The sequence continues at coordinate 338,366,692 of JARQOC010000004.1, read as the reverse complement.
CCAAGGGGAAGGATGAGCAGAGCCGGGTAAAGACCAGGTCAAGGGTGTTACCGTCTTCGTGCGTCTCAGAGGTTGAGAGCTGTGAGAGGCCAAGAGAAGTAGTTAGAGATAGGAGCTGGGATGCAGATGGGGAGATGGGGCTGTTTATGGGAATGTTAAAGTCTCCCAGAATAAGGGTTGGTAAATCTGAGGACATGAAATGCGGGAGCCACGCGGAGAAATGGTCGAGGAACTGGGTGGGTGACCCTGGGGGGCGGTATACCACTGCTACTTTGAGGTGGAGGGGATTGAATAGCCTAATGGTATGGACCTCAAAAGAAGGGAATGAGAGTGATGGGGCTAGAGGAATGACCTGGAAAGTACATTGTGGGGACAGAAGGAGGCCAACTCCACCACCACGTCTGTTCCCAGGTCTAGGGGAGTGAGAGAAGTGTAGGCCGCCGTGAGAAATAGCAGCCGGGGAAGCAGTGTCTGAATCCTGGATCCAGATTTCTGTGAGGGCCAGCAGTTATAGAGATTTGGTAAGGAAGTAATTGTGAGTGAAGGGAAGTTTGTTGCATACAGATCGTGGATTCCAGAGACCGCAGTTAAAAGAGGGAGATGAAGGAGTGCAAGTGATGGTAATAAGGTTAGTGGGGTTTCTATGTGTGGTGGGAGAGGGGTTGAAGTTAGAGGGTGGACCAGGGTTGGGGTAGATATCACCTGACAGGAGCAGCAGCAAAAAGAGGAAGATCAAATGGTTTTTAGATTTTGGACTTGGTTTATTATGACAGAGAAAGACCGACTACAAAACAATGAAAAAGATTTGGGTGGTATACCAATAGCCAACTTGAACATAAAATATTTGGGATCTGGGAGAAGTGATACAGTGTATAAACTGAACTTCCCCCCAATCATAGCCAATATACAGGCGGAGTTAGAAAGATGGCAACACCTTCCGTTAAGCCTCCTGGGAACAATATATCTGCAAAAAATTATAAGCATTGCAAAATTGATGTACCCTCTCCACACGATTCCAATGCTGTTAAAGCATGATGATGTTAATAAAATCAATTCGGCCATTAGGAAGTTCATATGGAACGGCAGATAACCCCGCATAAGGTTACAGACACTCATGATACCCAGAGAGGAGGGAGGGATGAACTTGCCAGACATTAGGGGATATAATTTAGCTTGCATATCAAGGCATATAATAGATTGGTTTAAAAACTCTTGTTGGTATTGAGATCTAGAGTTAGAAAAAGCATATGTGACTCACCATGGCCGGGACTCCGGTTTAGACAGGCTGTAGCTTCTTCCTCCTTGTCACGGGTGGACCACACCTGCCGGTAGTGGGGCCCGGTTGAGTGCAGATCAAAAGAGTTGAAGACGTCTTGTGGGAACAGATTAAGGGGTTAATTGTTTCGTGACGCCACCTATGAGTAGTTCGGTAAGTCTTACCGACGCTGCGGGGCCTCCGGGGGATGGATAGCAGCAAGATGGAACGCTCCCCACAGGCTGAGCGGTGATCCCCGGAGGCTGGAGCTGCTTAAGATGTTGTGCGGCAGCTGCGGTTACCTTGTGTGCAGATGGATGTAGTCATAAGGAAGCATGGACACTGTAAGTCTCTGTAACGGGTCTTTTACTGTAGCCAGCAAGCAGTACATGGTATACAGTTGTAGGCAGCAGACCGGGTGGACTCAGCAGTGATAGGTGTCCCTCAGAGATCCGCGGTGTTACTCCATTCTAACTAAGTAGGTTGCCGTTGTCGCCCAGGAATACCAGGTCGGGTACAGGGAGGCTGCTTGAATGCCCTATCCAAAGTATACGTGATGGATGTTTTGGGGAGCCTTGGGTCCCTTGGTGAGTACACCGCTGGTTAGACGACTGGATTTGGCGGTGGTGGGGTGCTCCTATAGAGCTGCTCCTCCACTCTCCTGGTTCGCATAGCAGAGCTGAACTGCTGCTAGCTTCGGTACCAGCAAACCGGCTGTATAAGGGCGCGGTGTGGTTTTGAACCCGCATGTTGATGCCTGAGTTCGGTTGGTAATGCACCGGGAGTAATGGTGCTCAACCGTGGTGAAAGTGAGGAGATGGCCGGTAGAAGGTGGCCAGGGGGCTGCACCGACTGTGCAACCCCCTCTCCTAGGTTGCAGAGCTGGGAATCTGCAGAGGTCTTCTAAGTTGTTGTTACTTCTCCAGACCCGAGACTAGAACTCTCTAAGCTGGACTAAACTTTCTACTACACACTACCCTTGCACTCCGCCCACCAGGACCCTGGCCCTCTATGCTAAGTGAGGCATGCAGAGTATGGATCTCTAAGTTAACCAGATGACTGCTGGGTCAGAGAATATTGCTGCTGCATTTGTGGCTGCAATACCCTCTTGTGACGCACTCGTTGCGGGGCGCCACATATGCACACCCTTGAGATATCACGGCTCTACTAAATACTTCTAAAGGCTATTTGCCTTCCAAAAGTCAAACAACAGTCATTTTCAGGGACACAATAGCCACATGGAAAGAAATCAGAAGGAAACTAAAGCTCTCATAGAGAATCTCCAAATATATGCCATTATGGGATCATCCTGCGTTCCCAAATTTAGGGGAGAATAGCCTTCTGAGAGAGCGGAGGAGGAAGGGAATATGCAAGGTAGCACATCTAATACAGGGGGAGGAGATGGTTTAATGAACAGGAGATAATATCCAAATATGCATTAGAAAAACAACAAACACTTCAATATGCACAAGTAAAGGGGATGATGATGTCTAAGTTAATAAGAGTTGAGGAAGAGACAAGGAGAAATGATATGGACAATTCAATTTTTGTAATTCCTACCAAACGAACAATTACAACACTATACAAAGGGTTGAAGGAGAGGCTGACCCCCCGAAAGCAAGGACAGGTCTTTAACCCCTTCATGACCCAGCCTATTTGACCCTAAAGACCTTGCCATTTTTTGCAATTCTGACCAGTGTCCCTTTATGAGGTTATAACTCGGGAACGCTTCAACGGATCCTAGCGATTCTGAGATTGTTTTTTTGTGACATATTGGGCTTCATGTTAGTATTAAATTTAGGTCGATAATTTTTGCGTTTATTTGTGAAAAAATAAAAAATATGGCAAAAATTTTGAAAATTTTCCAATTTAAAATTTTGAATTTTTCTTCTGGTAAACCACAGAGTTATGTGACACAAAATAGTTATGAAATAATATTTCCCACATGTCTACTTTAGATCAGCACAATTTTGGAAAAAAAAAAATTTTGTTAGGAAGTTGTAAGGGTTCAAAGTTCATGAGCAATTTTTCATTTTTCCACCAAAATTTACAAAACCATTTTTTTAGTGACCACATCCCATTTGAAGTCCCTTTGAGGGGTGTACATGACAGAAAACACCCAAAAGTGACACCATTCCAAAAACTGCACCCCTCAAGCTACTCAAAACTACATTCAAGAAGATTATTAACCCTTCAGGTACTTCACAGGAACTAAGCAAATTGGAAACAAAAAAATGGATATTTTAATTTTTCTAACAAAAATGTTCTATTAGCCTCAATTTTTTCATTTTCACATGGGCAAAAAGATAAAATGGATCCTAAAATTTGTTGTGCAATTTCTCCTGAGTATAGCGATACCTCATATGTGATCATAAACCACAGTTTGGGCGCACGGCAGGGCTCTGAAGGGAAAGAGCGCAATTTGACTTTTGGAGCTAATTTTCCATTCAAAAAGTGAAATGGCACTCCTTCACTTCTGAGCCCTGCCGCGCGTCAAAACAGTGGTTTATGACCACATATGAGGCATCGGTGTACTCAGGAGAAATTGCCCAACAAATTTTAGGATGAATTTTATCCTGTTACCCATGTGAAAATGAAAGAATTGAGGCTAAAAGAACATTTTTGTGAAAAAATATTCACAGATCAATTTGTAAAGCATGTGGGGGTTCAAAATGCTCACTACCCATCTAGATAAGTTCCCTGGGGGGTCTAGTTTCCAAAATGGGGTCACTTGTGGGGAGCTCCAAAGTTTAGGCACACAGGTCCTCACCAAACGCGACATGGTGTCCACTAACAATTTGAATGGAAAATCACCTCAAATTGTTAGCGGACACCATGTCGCATTTGGAGAGCCCCTGTGTGCCTAAACATTGGGGCTCCCCCACAAGTTACCCCATTTTGGAAACTAGACCCCCCAGGGAACATATCTAGATGCATTGTGAGCACCTTGAACCCCCAGGTGCTTCACAAATTGATCCGTAAAAATTAAAAAATACTTTTTGTTCCACAAAATTTTTTTTTTTCATTTTTATGGATTCATTTGTGAAGAACCTGGGGGTTCAATAGTTCAATATGGTCACCACCCATCTAGACAAGTTCCCTGGGGGGTCTAGTTTCCAAAATGGGGTCACTTGTAGGGGAGCTCCAAAGTTTAGGCACACAAGGGCTCTCCAAACGCGACATGGTGTCCGCTTCACAAATTGATCCGTACAAATTAAAAAAGAAAATTAGTGTGGAAAAAAAAGTATTTTTACCTCATTACGGATCAGTTTGTGAAGCACCTGGGGATTCAAAGTGCTCACTATGCATCTAGATAGGTTCCTTGGGGGGGTCTAGTTTCCAAAATGGGGTCACTTGTGGGGGAGCTCAAATGTTTAGGCACACAGGGGCTCTCCATACGCGACCTGGTGTCTGCTAACAATTCCAATTGTTGGCAAACACCAGGTTGCGTATGGAGAGCCCCTGTGTGCCTAAACATTGGAGCTCCCCCACAAGTGACCCCATTTTGGAAACTAGACCCCCCAGGGAACATATCTAGATGCATTGTGAGCACTTTGAACCCCCAGGTGCTTCACAAATTGATCCGTACAAATTAAAAAAGAAAATTTGTGTGGAAAAAAAAAGTATTTTTACCTCATTACGGATCAGTTTGTGAAGCACCTGGGGATTCAAAGTGCTCACTATGCATCTAGATAGGTTCCTTGGGGGGTCTAGTTTCCAAAATGGGGTCACTTGTGGGGGAGCTCAAATGTTTAGGCACACATGGGCTCTCCAAATGCGACATGGGGCTCTGCCATATTTTTGGTCCAGCTAGGTACAACTTGGCAGCTACGGAATGCCACCAGCCCCAGCTGCCTCGTCATACCTGGCTGGAACCAAAAATACAGCGAAACCTATTTTTTTTTTATTTCTAGAATTATTTCTAGAAAAACAAATGACATAGGGCTCCGCCATATTTTTGGTCCAGCCAGGTACAACTTGGCAGCTACGGAATGCCACCAGCCCCCAGCTGCCTCGTCATACCTGGCTGGAACCAAAAATACAGCGAAACCTATTTTTTTTTTATTTCTAGAATTATTTCTAGAAAAAAAATGACATGGGGCTCCGCCATATTTTTGGTCCAGCTAGGTACAACTTGGCAGCTACGAAATGCCACCAGCCCCCAGCTGCCTCGTCATACCTGGCTGGAACCAAAAATACAGCGAAACCTATTTTTTTTTTATTTCTAGAATTATTTCTAGAAAAAAAATGACATAGGGCTCCGCCATATTTTTGGTCCAGCCAGGTACAACTTGGCAGCTACGGACTGCCACCAGCCCCCAGCTGCCTCGTCATACCTGGCTGTAACCAAAAATACAGCGAAGCCTATATTTTTTTTTTTATTTCTAGAATTATTTCTAGAAAAAAAATTACATAGGGCTCCGCCATATTTTTGGTCCAGCCAGGTACAACTTGGCAGCTACGGACTGCCACCCACCACCAGCTGCCTCGTCATACCTGGCTGGAACCAAAAATACAGCGAAGCCCATTTTTTTTTACATTTCTAGAACTAATTCTAGAAAGAAAATTACGTGGGGCTCCGCCATATTTTTGGTCCAGCCAGGTACAACTAGGCAGCTGGGGGCTGGAATCCTCAGCATAGTGAGGCCCAAGCGTTCTGGGCCCCCCATGCTGTGAATTGCAGCCCGCAGCAGCCCCAGAAAATGGCGCATTCATTGAAGCGCCATTTTCTGGCGCTGTACCCATGCTCTTCCAGTTGCCCTGGTGCCGGTGGCTAGCTGGGTAATAAAGGGGTTAATGCCAGCTTTTTATTGGCAGCTGGCACTAAGCCCGAGATTCATGATATAGGGCCAATGTTAGACCCGCCATTAGGAATCTCTGGTAAATAGTCAGAAAATACACACAGAGAAAAATTTTTTATTTGAAAAAAAAACACAAACAAAATTCGGACTCCATCTTTATTATAAAGATCCGACGTAGTCCACAATGAAGGTCCCACAACGCTCGATCGCCTCCGACGTAGTCCACAACGAAGGTCCCATGACGCTCGATCGCCTCCGACGTAGTCCACAACTAAGGTCCTACGACGCTCGATCACCACTGCTACATCCAGAGACTGCAGCAAGGGATCCTCTTGTTGTAGTTTCTGGGGTCAGAGTCATGGTGCACGGTACGGCAGATCATTGCCATACAGTGCACCATGACTGACCCCAGTGACTACAAGAGGACACTTGATCCTTTGTTGTAGTCTCTGGGGTCACAGTCATGAAGTACTGTATGGCAATTATCTGCCGTACCGTGCTTCATGACTGTGACCCCAGAGACTACAACAAGGGATCAAGCGTCCTCTTGTTGTAGTCTCTGGGGTCAGAGTCATGGTGCACGGTATGGCAGATCATTGCCATACAGTGCACCATGACTGACACCAGTGACTACAACAAGAGGACACTTGATCCTTTGTTGTAGTCTCTGGGGTCACAGTCATGAAGTACTGTATGGCAATTATCTGCCGTACCGTGCTTCATGACTGTGACCCCAGAGACTACAACAAGGGATCAAGCGTCCTCTTGTTGTAGTCTCTGGGGTCAGAGTCATGGTGCACGGTATGGCATATCATTGCCAAACAGTGCACCATGACTGACCCCAGTGAATACAACAAGAGGACACTTGATCCCTTGTTGTAGTTTCTGGGGTCACAGTCATGAAGTACTGTATGGCAATTATCTGCCGTTCCAGGCACCATGACTCTGACCCCAGAGACTACAACAAGAGGACGCTTGATCCTTTGTTGTAGTCACTGGGGTCAGTCATGGTGCACTTTATGGCAATTATCTGCCGTACCGTGCTTCATGACTGTGACCCCAGAGACTACAACAAGGGATCAAGCGTCCTCTTGTTGTAGTCTCTGGGGTCAGAGTCATGGTGCACGGTATGGCAGATCATTGCCATACAGTGCACCATGACTGACACCAGTGACTACAACAAGAGGACACTTGATCCCTTGTTACACCCATGCGCCCATCCATCCACACATGCACCCATCCACGCATCCATGCACGCACCCATGCGCCCATCCATCCACGCACCCATGCGCTCATCCATCCATGCACGCACCCATGCGCCTATCCATCCACACACCCATCCATCTTTGCACCCACGCTCCCATGCACGCACCCATGCTCCCATGCACACACCCATGCGCCCATTCATCCACGCACCCATGCGTCCATCCATCCATGCACACACCCATCCATCCACGCACCCATGCGTCCATCCATCCATGCACGCACCCATGCGTCCATCCATCCATGCACGCACCCATGCGCCTATCCCTCCACGCACCCATCCATCTTTGCACCCATACACGCACCCATGCGCCCATGCACGCACCCATGCATCCACCCATGAACACGCACACATACACATACACACACACACATACTTACCTCTCTCTCAAGATCCTCTATTGAGGAGGAGGAGCCTGGGAGAAGAGGAAGAGCGCCACACCGAGGAGCCGCGGCACCACGGAGGACGACGGAGGACGGGTGAGAGGGGACACGGGGGGGGGGGTCGTGGATGGAGGTGGGATCCGGGGCAGGAGGGTTGAGGGGCACTAGGCGCCCACCGGCGCACGCTGGCCAGCGCCGGCGCCACACCGCGCCGGTGCCTGCACCGGCACCTGCAGCAGCGCCAGCATGCGGGAGGGGGCACAGATGATCGGTGCCGGTGGTGGGGGGTTAATCGGAGGGGCTGAGGAGGGGGAGGGCACCCGCGCACCCACCCCTCCAAGCCTGATTGGAGAAATCCAATCAGATTTGGAGGGGAGAATCGCTCTGATTGGTAGTTCAGTTTAAACTGCCAATCAGAGCGAATTCAGCCACGAGGGGGAAAAAGCCTCCCCCCCAGGACAAAGTACAGGTCCTCATGTTCCCGCGGCACCAGTGACATGTCACCGGCCCCGATCACCGATGCCGCGGGAACGCGATCCTGCCATGACGTCGTGGGACGTCACAGGTCGGGAACGCATCAACTTCTATGACGTCCCACGACGTCATAGGTCGTGAAGGGGTTGAAGGTTGGGTTAGGCGACTAGGGGGAAAAGCAGAAGACATAGGAGACAAAATTCTTAGTGGGTGGGGGGTTCTGAGGAAGAATGTTGTGAGTGAGAGGTATGGAGGGACTCCCACTTTAGAATCATGCATAGAGCAATTACTGTATATACTCGTGTATAAGCCGACCCGTGTATAAGCCGACCCCCCTACTTTTGCCCCCAAAACCTGGGAAAATCTATTGACTCGTGTATAAGCCGAGGGTGGACCCCAGCACAGGTATACAGCCCCCAGCAGTGTGGTATACAGCAGCCTCCCCTGTGGTAGTATACAGCAGCAGCCCCAGTGGTATATACAGCAGCAGCCCCAGTGGTAGTATACAGCAGCAGCCCCAGTGGTATATACAGCTGCAGCCCCAGTGGTAGTATACAGCAGCCCCAGTGGTAGTATACAGCAGCCCTTAGGTAGTATACAGCAGCCCCAGAGGTAGTATACAGCAGCCCCAGAGGTATATACAGCAGCCCCAGTAGTAGAATACAGCAGCAGCCCCAGTGGTAGTATACAGCAGCAGCCCTAGTGATATATACAGCAGCAGCCCCAGTGGTAGTATACAGCAGCCCCAGAGGTACAGTGCCTACAAGTAGTATTCAACCCCCTGCAGATTTAGCTGGTTTGATAAGATGGCAATAAGTTAGAGCCTTCAAACTGCAAACGAGAGTAGGATTTATTTACAGAAGCATAAATCTTACAAACCAAAAAGTTATGTTGCTCAGTTGAATTTTTATAAATTTTAAACATAAAAGTGTGGGTCAATTATTATTCAACCCCTAGGTTTAATATTTTGTGGAATAACCCTTGTTTGCAATTACAGCTAATAATCGTCTTTAATAAGACCTGATCAGGCCGGCACATGTCTCTGGAGTTATCTTGGCCCACTCCTCCATGCAGATCTTCTCCAAGTTATCTAGGTTCTTTGGGTGTCTCATGTGGACTTTAATCTTGAGCTCCTTCCACAAGCTTTCAATTGGGTTAAGGTCAGGAGACTGACTAGGCCACTCCATCACCTTGATTTTTTCCCTCTTGAACCAGGCCTTGGTTTTCTTGGCTGTGTGCTTTGGGTCGTTGTCTTGTTGGAAGATTAAATTACGACCCATCTTAAGATCCTTGATGGAGGTATCTTGGTGCTGAGACTCTCCCTAGAGACAATGAAGATTTTCATGTTGTTTCTGTGCTGTTCCCTGTTCTTCACCATAAGTTACCAAGGGCTGCCGGTGAGTCCCTCTCTATTATTATAATGGCAGATGGTTTGTCCCTGTAGTAATTAATGACTTTCCTGTAGTCCCCTATAGAAACAAATAGGTTCAGATCTTAACCCAATGTTCAATTTTCCATCCCACAGATCTGTTCCCTCCACAATTTACCCGCGGACCATTCTGTAACTGAATTTTATTTTGTTTAAAGGGAATTTGACACAATTTTTTATTTTTAAGTCTTTGTAGATTTGCTAAAAATGTTTTAGAAAAGTATAAAAAGTGAAATTGTGAAAAAATTCATAAAAGAAAATACTTGAATGGTTGCAATGGGCAACAGAGACTGTTTTTCATATAGTATAATAGACCCCACATTGGCTTCCATATAGTATAGCGGCCTAACATTCCTTTCCATATAATATAATGGCCCCACATTGCCTCCCATACAGTATAATGGGCCCCACATTGCCTCCCATATACTTGAATAGTTGCTATGGGCAACAGACTGTAGTTGTTGTTGCTGGGAGATGTCCTGTGTTGGAATGTTGTGGGTGATGAGGTCTCTGAAGGCATTGTGATGTCATCATCCCTAGGAGGTTCCGCTCACTAGGAGCTTGTATCACATTAGCCGTATCTTGGTGCTGAGACTCTCCCTAGAGACAATGAAGATTTTCATGTTGTTTCTGTGCTGTTCCCTGTTCTTCACCATAAGTTACCAAGGCCTGCCGGTGAGTCCCTCTCTATTATTATAATGGCAGATGGTTTGTCCCTGTAGTAATTAATGACTTTCCTGTAGTCCCCTATAGAAACAAATAGGTTCAGATCTTAACCCAATGTTCAATTTTCCATCCCACAGATCTGTTCCCTCCACAATTTACCCGCGGACCATTTTATTTTTAAGTCCTTGCAGATTTGCTAAAAATGTTTTAGAAAAGTATAAAAAGTGAAATTGTGAAAAAATTCATAAAAGAAAAATCTTCAATGGTTGCAATGGGCAACAGAGACTGTTTTTCATATAGTATAATAGACCCCACATTGGCTTCCATATAGTATAGCGGCCTAACATTCCTTTCCATATAATATAATGGCCCCACATTGCTTCCCATACAGTATAATGGGCCCCACATTGCCTCCCATACAGTATAATGGGCCCCACATTGCCTCCCATACAGTATAATGGGCCCCACATTGCCTCCCATATACTTGAATGGTTGCTATGGGCAAGAGACTGTTATTGTTGTTGCTGGGAGATGTCCTGTGATGGAATGTTGTGGGTGATGAGGTCTCTGAAGGCATTGTGATGTCATCATCCCTAGGAGGTTCCGCTCACTAGGAGCTTGTATCACATTAGCCGTATCTTGGTGCTGAGACTCTCCCTAGAGACAATGAAGATTTTCATGTTGTTTCTGTGCTGTTCCCTGTTCTTCACCATAAGTTACCAAGGCCTGCCGGTGAGTCCCTCTCTATTATTATAATGGCAGATGGTTTGTCCCTGTAGTAATTAATGACTTTCCTGTAGTCCCCTATAGAAACAAATGTGGCGCCCCGCAACGAGTGCGTCACAAGAGGGTATTGCAGCCATAAATGCAGCTGCAATATTCTCTGACACGGCAGTGATTTAGTTAACTTTGAGGTCCAACCCTGCATGCATCACCTAGAACAGAGGACCAATCCAGGGTCCTGGTGGGCGGAGTGCTAGGGAAGTGTAGGAGAACAGACCCTTAGTCAGTAGGAGAAGGGATCTAGAACTTGGCCTGAGCAGTCTAGAACTTGGAGTAGGAGCGGGGGCTCTGCACCCCGTGCAGCCCCCGGGCTGTCACCGGTCGGGTGTCCGCATTTGAGGCCTCAACAACCGGGATCGGGCATCATTACCACGGGTTCCCAAAAGACTCCCGTGCCCACAATTCACAGCCGGTTCACTGGTACCGAAGCTGGCAGCAGTTCACCTCTGCTACGCGAACCAGAAAACGTGGAGGAGCAGCTTCACAGAAGCACCCCACCACCAGCCAACTTCCAGTCGTCTAACCAGCGGTGTACCCACTGAGGGATCCAAGGCTCCCCAAAACATCCATAACGTTCATCTTGGATAGGGCATTGAAGCAGCCTCCCCGTACCCGACCTGGTATTCCTGGGCGACAATGGCAAATCACTTTGTTAGAATGGAGGAACACTTGCGGATCTCTGAGGGACACTATCACTGCTGAGTCCACCCGGTCTACTACCCGTTAACTGTATACCATGTACTGCCTGCTGGTTACAGTAAAGACCCGTTACAGAGACTTTCTGTGTCCGTGCTTCCTTATGAACTGTCCGTCCGCACTACAAGGTAACCGCAGCTGCCGCACAACATCTTAAGCAGCTCCAGCCTCCGGGGATCACCGCTCAGCCTGTGGGGAGCGTTCCATCTAGCTGCTGTCCATCCCCCGGAGGTTCCACAGCGTCGGTAGCCCTTACCGAAACTACTCATAGGTGGCGTCACGAATAAATTATAAACCCCTTTAATCTGTTCCACCAAGACGTCTTCAACCCTTTTGATCTGCACTACACCGGGCCCCACTATCGGAAGTCGCGGTCCACCCGTGACAAGGAGGAAGGAAGCATCGCCAGTTTAAACCGGAGTCCCGGCCACGGTGAGTCACAAATAGGTTTAGATCTTAACCCAATGTTTAATTTTCCATCCCACAGATCTGTTCCCTCCACAATTTACCCGCGGACCATTCTGTAACTGAATTTTATTTTGTTTAAAGGTAATTTGTCACAATTTTTTATTTTTAAGTCTTTGTAGATTTGCTAAAAATGTTTTAGAAAAGTACAAAAAGTGAAATTGTGAAAAAATTCATAAAAGAAAATTCTTGAATGGTTGCAATGGGCAACAGAGACTGTTTTTCATATAGTATAATAGACCCCACATTGGCTTCCATACAGTATAATGGGCCTAACATTCCTTTCCATATAATTTAATGGCCCCACATTGCCTCCCATACAGTATAATGGGCCCCACATTGCCTCCCATACAGTATAATGGGCCCCACATTGCCTCCCATATACTTGAATGGTTGCTATGGGCAACAGACTGTTATTGTTGTTGCTGGGAGATGTCCTGTGATGGAATGTTGTGGGTGATGAGGTCTCTGAAGGCATTGTGATGTCATCATCCCTAGGAGGTTCCGCTCACTAGGAGCTTGTATCACATTAGCCGTATCTTGGTGCTGAGACTCTCCCTAGAGACAATGAAGATTTTCATGTTGTTTCTGTGCTGTTCCCTGTTCTTCACGATAAGTTACCAAGGGCTGCCGGTGAGTCCCTCTCTATTATTATAATGGCAGATGGTTTGTCCCTGTAGTAATTAATGACTTTCCTGTAGTCCCTATAGAAACAAATAGGATCAGATCTTAACCCAATGTTCAATTTTCCATCCCACAGATCTGTTCCCTCCACAATTTACCCGCGGGACCATTCTGTAACTGAATTTTATTTTGTTTAAAGGGAATTTGTCACAATTTTTTATTTTTAAGTCTTTGTAGCTTTGCTAAAAAATGTTTTAGAAAAGTATAAAATGTGAAATTGTGAAAAAATTCATAAAAGAAAATTCTTGAATGGTTGCAATGGGCAACAGAGACTGTTTTTCATATAGTATAATAGACCCCACATTGGCTTCCATATAGTATAGCGGCCTAAGCATTCCTTTCCATATAATATAATGGCCCCACATTGCCTCCCATACATTATAATGGGCCCCACATTGCCTCCCATACAGATAATGGGCCCCACATTGCCTCCCATATACTTGAATGGTTGCTATGGGCAACAGACTGTAATTGTTGTTGCTGGGAGATGTCCTGTGATGGAATGTTGTGGGTGATGAGGTCTCTGAAGGCATTGTGATGTCATCATCCCTAGGAGGTTCCGCTCACTAGGAGCTTGTATCACATTAGCCGTATCTTGGTGCTGAGACTCTCCCTAGAGACAATGAAGATTTTCATGTTGTTTCTGTGCTGTTCCCTGTTCTTCACCATAAGTTACCAAGGGCTGCCGGTGAGTCCCTCTCTATTATTATAATGGCAGATGGTTTGTCCCTGTAGTAATTAATGACTTTCCTGTAGTCCCCTATAGAAACAAATGTGGCGCCCCGCAACGAGTGCGTCACAAGAGGGTATTGCAGCCATAAATGCAGCTGCAATATTCTCTGACACGGCAGTGATTTAGTTAACTTTGAGGTCCAACCCTGCATGCATCACCTAGAACAGAGGACCAATCCAGGGTCCTGGTGGGCGGAGTGCTAGGGAAGTGTAGGAGAACAGACCCTTAGTCAGTAGGAGAAGGGATCTAGAACTTGGCCTGAGCAGTCTAGAACTTGGAGTAGGAGCGGGGGCTCTGCACCCCGTGCAGCCCCCGGGCTGTCACCGGTCGGGTGTCCGCATTTGAGGCCTCAACAACCGGGATCGGGCATCATTACCACGGGTTCCCAAAAGACTCCCGTGCCCACAATTCACAGCCGGTTCACTGGTACCGAAGCTGGCAGCAGTTCACCTCTGCTACGCGAACCAGAAAACGTGGAGGAGCAGCTTCACAGAAGCACCCCACCACCAGCCAACTTCCAGTCGTCTAACCAGCGGTGTACCCACTGAGGGATCCAAGGCTCCCCAAAACATCCATAACGTTCATCTTGGATAGGGCATTGAAGCAGCCTCCCCGTACCCGACCTGGTATTCCTGGGCGACAATGGCAAATCACTTTGTTAGAATGGAGGAACACTTGCGGATCTCTGAGGGACACTATCACTGCTGAGTCCACCCGGTCTACTACCCGTTAACTGTATACCATGTACTGCCTGCTGGTTACAGTAAAGACCCGTTACAGAGACTTTCTGTGTCCGTGCTTCCTTATGAACTGTCCGTCCGCACTACAAGGTAACCGCAGCTGCCGCACAACATCTTAAGCAGCTCCAGCCTCCGGGGATCACCGCTCAGCCTGTGGGGAGCGTTCCATCTAGCTGCTGTCCATCCCCCGGAGGTTCCACAGCGTCGGTAGCCCTTACCGAAACTACTCATAGGTGGCGTCACGAATAAATTATAAACCCCTTTAATCTGTTCCACCAAGACGTCTTCAACCCTTTTGATCTGCACTACACCGGGCCCACTATCGGAAGTCGCGGTCCACCCGTGACAAGGAGGAAGGAAGCATCGCCAGTTTAAACCGGAGTCCCGGCCACGGTGAGTCACAAATAGGTTTAGATCTTAACCCAATGTTTAATTTTCCATCCCACAGATCTGTTCCCTCCACAATTTACCCGCGGACCATTCTGTAACTGAATTTTATTTTGTTTAAAGGTAATTTGTCACAATTTTTTATTTTTAAGTCTTTGTAGATTTGCTAAAAATGTTTTAGAAAAGTACAAAAAGTGAAATTGTGAAAAAATTCATAAAAGAAAATTCTTGAATGGTTGCAATGGGCAACAGAGACTGTTTTTCATATAGTATAATAGACCCCACATTGGCTTCCATACAGTATAATGGGCCTAACATTCCTTTCCATATAATTTAATGGCCCCACATTGCCTCCCATACAGTATAATGGGCCCCACATTGCCTCCCATACAGTATAATGGGCCCCACATTGCCTCCCATATACTTGAATGGTTGCTATGGGCAACAGACTGTTATTGTTGTTGCTGGGAGATGTCCTGTGATGGAATGTTGTGGGTGATGAGGTCTCTGAAGGCATTGTGATGTCATCATCCCTAGGAGGTTCCGCTCACTAGGAGCTTGTATCACATTAGCCGTATCTTGGTGCTGAGACTCTCCCTAGAGACAATGAAGATTTTCATGTTGTTTCTGTGCTGTTCCCTGTTCTTCACGATAAGTTACCAAGGGCTGCCGGTGAGTCCCTCTCTATTATTATAATGGCAGATGGTTTGTCCCTGTAGTAATTAATGACTTTCCTGTAGTCCCCTATAGAAACAAATAGGATCAGATCTTAACCCAATGTTCAATTTTCCATCCCACAGATCTGTTCCCTCCACAATTTACCCGCGGACCATTCTGTAACTGAATTTTATTTTGTTTAAAGGGAATTTGTCACAATTTTTTATTTTTAAGTCTTTGTAGCTTTGCTAAAAATGTTTTAGAAAAGTATAAAATGTGAAATTGTGAAAAAATTCATAAAAGAAAATTCTTGAATGGTTGCAATGGGCAACAGAGACTGTTTTTCATATAGTATAATAGACCCCACATTGGCTTCCATATAGTATAGCGGCCTAGCATTCCTTTCCATATAATATAATGGCCCCACATTGCCTCCCATACAGTATAATGGGCCCCACATTGCCTCCCATATACTTGAATAGTTGCTATGGGCAACAGACTGTAGTTGTTGTTGCTGGGAGATGTCCTGTGTTGGAATGTTGTGGGTGATGAGGTCTCTGAAGGCATTGTGATGTCATCATCCCTAGGAGGTTCCGCTCACTAGGAGCTTGTATCACATTAGCCGTATCTTGGTGCTGAGACTCTCCCTAGAGACAATGAAGATTTTCATGTTGTTTCTGTGCTGTTCCCTGTTCTTCACCATAAGTTACCAAGGGCTGCCGGTGAGTCCCTCTCTATTATTATAATGGCAGATGGTTTGTCCCTGTAGTAATTAATGACTTTCCTGTAGTCCCCTATAGAAACAAATAGGTTCAGATCTTAACCCAATGTTCAATTTTCCATCCCACAGATCTGTTCCCTCCACAATTTACCTGCGGACCATTCTGTAACTGAATTTTATTTTGCTTAAATGGAATTTGTCACAATTTTTTATTTTTAAGTCTTTGTAGATTTGCTAAAAATGTTTTAGAAAAGTATAAAAAGTGAAATTGTAAAAAAATTCATAAAAGAAAATACTTGAATGGTTGCAATGGGCAACAGAGACTGTTTTTCATATAGTATAATAGACCCCACATTGGCTTCCATATAGTATAGCGGCCTAACATTCCTTTCCATATAATATAATGGCCCCACATTGCCTCCCATACAGTATAATGGGCCCCACCTTGCCTCCCATACAGTATAATGGGCCCCACATTGCCTCCCATACAGTATATTGGGCCCCACATTGCCTCCCATATACTTGAATGGTTGCTATGGGCAACAGACTGTAGTTGTTGTTGCTGGGAGATGTCCTGTGATGGAATGTTGTGGGTGATGAGGTCTCTGAAGGCATTGTGATGTCATCATCCCTAGGAGGTTCCGCTCACTAGGAGCTTGTATCACATTAGCCGTATCTTGGTGCTGAGACTCTCCCTAGAGACAATGAAGATTTTCATGTTGTTTCTGTGCTGTTCCCTGTTCTTCACCATAAGTTACTAAGGGCTGCCGGTGAGTCCCTCTCTATTATTATAATGGCAGATGGTTTGTCCCTGTAGTAATTAATGACTTTCCTGTAGTCCCCTATAGAAACAAATAGGTTTCGATCTTAACCCAATGTTCAATTTTCCATCCCACAGATCTGTTCCCTCCACAATTTACCCGCGGACCATTCTGTAACTGAATTTTATTTTGTTTAAAGGGAATTTGTCACAATTTTTTATTTTTAAGTCTTTGTAGATTTGCTAAAAATGTTTTAGAAAAGTATAAAATGTGAAATTGTGAAAAAATTCATAAAAGAAAAAAGAGAATTTTGTTTACGTACCGTAAATTCTTTTTTCTTTAATCATCAATGGGAGACCCAGACAATGGGGTTTAGGGCACTGCCCTCCGGAGGTCACACTAGGTACTACAAGTTTGTAGACACCGCCCCCTCCGCTTATAAACCCCTACCGCAGGGAACATCCTCAGTTTGGTCTACAAGCTGCGAGGAGGAAAATAAACCACACCCGAAACATCGGGAAGAACACCGTGCACAAACGGTTCAACAACCCGGCAAACACTGTCTCAACAGAGAACAGAGCCAATGCAAAACAAGCAAAGGAACAACTGGGTGGGTACTGGGTCTCCCATTGATGATTAAAGAAAAAAGAATTTACGGTACGTAAACAAAATTCTCTTTTTTCTGGTCATCATAATGGGAGACCCAGACAATGGGGATGTCCTAAAGCAATACCCCAGGGCGGGAAGAGTTCCTCAACAAGACGGATAACATGGTTCCCCTTTAAAGGTGGGCAACCGCCGCCTGGAGAACCCGCCTGCCCAAATTTGCATCCGCAGAGGCATGGGCATGCACCATATAGTGCTTAGAGAAAGTGTGTAGGCTGGACCAAGTGGCCGCCTGACACACCTGTAGAGCAGATGCTCTATGTCGCAAGGCCCATGAGGCACCTACGGCTCTGGTAGAGTGAGCCTTCAATCCCACCGGGAGAGGCAAACCAGAAGACCGGTAAGCCTCTTGAATGGAAGCCTTAATCCACCTGGCTAAGGTTGACTTTGAAGCCGCGGACCCCTTACAGCGACCTGTCGTAAGAACAAACAAAGAATCCGAACTCCTAAAGGAGGCGGTTCTGGACACATAAATGCGTATAGCTCTCACGAGATCCAGAGTATGGAGGTCGCGCTCAACCTGATGAACGGGAGCGGGGCAAAATGATGGGAGAACAATCTCCTGGTTCAGGTGAAACGTTGAAACCACCTTTGGCAAGAATTCCGGCCGTGGACGCAACACCACCTTGTCTTGGTGAACCACCAGAAAGGGAGACTTGCACGATAGTGCAGCCAATTCTGAGACCCTCCTCAGAGATGTAATCGCCACCAGAAAAGCCACCTTCTGGGACAGACGAGAAAGGGAAACCTCCCTCAGAGGCTCAAATGGCGGTTATTGCAATGCCGCCAGGACCATGTTAAGGTCCCACGGATCCAGAGGTCTTTTGTAGGGTGGAACCATCCGCGACACCCCCTGCAGAAA
Source organism: Allobates femoralis (assembly GCA_033576535.1). NCBI lineage: Eukaryota > Metazoa > Chordata > Amphibia > Anura > Aromobatidae > Allobates > Allobates femoralis. The sequence continues at coordinate 338,348,264 of JARQOC010000004.1, read as the reverse complement.
TTGACGGACCTTCGGGAGAAGCGCCAATCGTCTGTCAAACAGCACAGAAAGTGCTGAGACCTGACCCTTTAAGGAGCCAAGGGATAATCCCAACTCCAAACCCGACTGTAGGAATGCCAACAATGTCGGGATGGACAAGGGCCACGGGGACCGGCCCCCAGAGGCACACCAGGTAAAAAAGATTTTCCACGTCCTGTGGTACATTTTCCTGGAAACTGGCTTTCTAGCCCGATTCATAGTGGCAACCACTGTAGGGGAGAACCCCCTGGATGTCAGCAGCCAGGCCTCAAGAGCCATGCAGTCAATCTGAGGGCCTTGGAATTGAGGTGGAAGAATGGGCCTTGCGCGAGAAGATCTGCGCGTTCTGGAAGAGCCCACCTGTGTCCGCCTGACAGTTGCCACAGGTCCGGATACCAGGACCTCCTGGGCCAGTCTGGAGCCACTAGAATGGCTACCCTGCATTCCGACCTGATTTTCCACAGCACCCTGGGAATCAGAGCCATAGGAGGGAACACATATGGTAGATTGAATCTGGACCAAGTCAAGATCAGGGCGTCCGCTCCCAACGACTGGGGGTCCCATGACCTCGCCATGTATTGCGGAACCTGATGATTCAGCCGTGAGGCCATCAGATCCACGTCCGGAGTGCCCCATCTGCTGCAGATGTCCCGAAAGACGTCTGGATGAAGGGCCCACTCTCCGGCGTCCATCCCCTGCCTGCTCAGATAGTCGGCCTCCCAGTTTTCGACCCCTGGGATGTGAACTGCGGAGATCAGGCAGTTGTTGTCCTCCGCCCAGGATAGGATGCGGTGGACTGCGGCCAGAGCCTCTGCACTCCTGGTTCCTCCTTGATGATTTATATAAGCGACGGCCGTCGCGTTGTCGGACTGAACCCGGATGGGATGTCCTGAGAGGAATCTCTGAAAGGCCAGGAGTGCTAGATAGATCGCCTTGATCTCCAGCACGTTGATCTGTAATGCCGACTCCGACAGAGTCCAGAGGCCTTGGGCCCTGTGGTGTAAGAACACCGCACCCCAGCCCTTCAGACTGGCGTCGGTGGTCACCACTAACCATGACGGTTTGATGAAGGACCGGCCCCGCGACAAGTGATGTGGTTGAAGCCACCACTGCAGGGAATCTCGGGTCGGTTGTGACAGTGTCACCAGCCGATTCAGTGAGATCGTCCTCTTGTCCCACCTGCGTAGTATCTCCAGCTGGAGAGGACGGAGGCGAAATTGTGCAAACGGCACCGCCTCTATCGCCGCCACCATGCGACCCACCAGCTTCATCAACCCACGAAGGGACGATTGTGGTGACAGGAGCACTGCTTGTACTCCCGATCGGATCGCCACCTGTTTGGATTGTGGCAGAGACACCAGGGCTGAGGACGTGTTGAAGTCCATGCCCAAATAAGTCAAGGACTGGGTCGGAACCAAGGTTGACTTCTGAACATTGAGGAGCCAACCGAATTGTTCCAGAGACCGCATGGTCACATCTAGGCTCGCTTGACAGAGGTGTTCCGATGGCGCCCTGACCAGCAGGTCGTCTAAATAGGGAATGACGGCATGGCCCTGCACGTGCAGGAGAGCCATCATAGAGGCCATCACTTTTGTGAACACCCGTGGTGCCGAGGCCAAGCCGAACGGCAGCGCCACAAATTGGAAGTGTTCCTCCCCCACTGCAAATCTCAACCAACGCTGGTGAGCCGGTGCAATGGGCACGTGAAGGTAAGCGTCTCTGATATCTATGGACGCCAAGAAGTCCCCCTGTGACACAGCCGCGATCACTGAGCGCAGTGATTCCATACGGAACTTCCGAACCAGCACGTGGCGGTTGAACAACTTCAGGTCCAGAACCGGGCGGAAGGATCCGTCCTTCTTTGGGACGATAAAGAGGTTGGAGTAAAAACCCCTGAACCTCTCCCCGGAAGGCACCGGGACCACCACTCCGTCTCTGCGGAGTCCCTCCAACACCAAAGAAAAGGCCTGAGCTTTTTCTGGGGAGGGGACCGACCGATGGAATCGGGATATCGGTTTTGACGTCAGCTCTATCCTGTAACCTCGCGAGACCACGTCTCGAACCCACTGATCTGGAACGTGAAGTAGCCACTCGTCCTGAAAGCGAGACAAGCGGCCCCCCACCTGTGGGGAGGCAGGAAGAGAGAGCGAGTCATGTAGAGGCGGGTTTGGGGGTGGCAGCTGCTGCCCCCGCCGGCTTCTTTGGACGACTCTTAGAGCGCCACTGAGAAGCGGGCTTGCCCCCTCGGTCCGTGCGAGCGGACGGCGCTGATGACTGTGAGCTGGACCGAAAGGACCACTGTTTTGGGTTCCTCTTAACGGTATACCGTGGCTTAGGTTTATTCTGCGGTATTTTAGACTCAGCAGAATCCTTAATTAGCTTGTCCAGCTCTGTGCCAAAAAGCCTGTCACCAGAGAACGGAAGATTCTGCAGAATCTTCTTAGATGTGGCATCTGAGTCCCAAAGACGTAGCCACAACAACCTGCGGATCGCTATAGCATTGGCCGAAGCCACAGCTGAGCGAGTGGCAGTTTCCAGAGTCGCCGTTCTGGCGTAGTCCGCATAGGCCCTCGCCCTCTCGGTAAGTGCCAGGACCTCTGGACTGGACCTTGCCAGGTCAGTGATACCATCCAAGCAGGTAGTAATCGCTTGTAAGGTCCAGACCGTGGCAAAGTTAGGGGCAAATGACGACCCCACCGCCTCATAGGAAGACTTGGCGAGTTGCTCGACCTGTCTATCAGTAGCATCCTTCAGTGAGGAGCTATCAGAGGCAGAGAAAAGGGAGCGTGCAGCAATCCTGGTCATGGAAGCATCCACCTTCGGGGACTGCGACCACTCCTGAAGCACCTCCTGGGGAAAGGGGAAGCGATTGTCCTTGGGTTTGCGGACATAACGCCGCCCAGGATGTAACCTGGGGGCTCTAATCACCCTTCCAAAATTAGTATGGTCCATAAAGGAGCCACTTGGTCTAGCCTCCGGCCGCAGCCATTGATAGACCTCCTTCGGGTGCACCGTCACCTCCTCAGGGGGTGTCACGAGACGTAAGGTCTCGTTGATAGAGGACACCAGATCCTCCACCCCATCTGGTGGTTCAGACACAGATACAGACCCGAAAGTCGAACCCCCATCATCTTCCTCACCATCAGAGGAACGCTCCTCCTCAGAGAGAGTCTGGAGCTCGGGTGAAGCCTCACGACGAGCCCGCTTAAGGGGTCTCACAGTAGAAGAGGGAGACACCCGGGGGTAACTGGAAGGAGTAGCTGGGCTATCCAGTCTCCTATTAAGTGCCTCCAGGGACTGCGACATGGAGGACAGCTGAGACAACAGAGATTCATTGATCCTGTTCTGAGTCTCCCAAGGCCCTGAGATCACCTGAATCTCGGGGTATAGCACCGGGGTTGCTGACCCAGTAGTTGCAGCCCGGGCCTCTGGGCGTCCACAGTTATTGCAGGACCCCTCCACCAGTGTTCCATTGCACGTAGCACATGTAACGGTGGCCTCGGCCGCCTTAGCAGCAAGCTTCCTAACTGAGGACATGGCCACAGTAGGGGTAGATAAGCCCAATTGCAGACAATAAAACCGGAGATCCCGGTGGCTTACCGACCGCTGTAAAGCGGTATGAGGGAGCGGTGTGTGTGTGTGACCTCCGCGCCGTCTTCCGGTCTCCCCTCTTGGAGTGCAGACGCACGCTGCATACAGTTCCCAGCCGGGAAGTGAGGGTAAAGATGGCCGCCGACAGAGAAACTGTGGGCGGCGCCGAAGACACGCGGGAAACACACGCACACGCCCCGCGGTGACGTCACCGCACGGGCTGCATCCCATCCTCCAAGCATCCTTCTCATGAGGGAGCTGGAGCCCGCAGGGCGGGAAACAGTGTAAAAAACATTGTACACAGACTGCAAATACATATCACACATCCGCAGCCTACGGCCTCAGCCCCTGTGACACACAGGGCGGTCAGCCAGGGTGACCCCAGCACAGGGTACACCCGCAGAACCGCGGGCCCGAGGGCAACGCGCGGTCTGAGTGTCATGAAACACATAAAGTGCCAGACACTACCCCCAGGCACACAGGAGACACAGAGTGCCTCAGTGCCGGTCCGGTCTGTAAGCACCATTCAGGGAGGCCTCGGACGGGGGTGCAGCACCAGTCTGGAGTGTAAGCACCATTTAGGGAGGCCTCAGACTGGGCCGCTCAGCCCAGTCCGGAGTGTAAGCACCATTTAGGGAGGCCTCGGACTGGGCTGGCTCCAGTCCGGTCTGTAAGCACCATTTAGGGAGGCCTCGGACGGAGCGGAGCTGTGCAAGGCTCCCATCTCCCACTCACCAGAGCCCCCCAGAGAGGGATGGAGAGGAGTGTAACAGCGTACCGGGAGAACACCAGGTGTCCAGGCCCTAGGCCCTCCGGTACCTCCACCAGCGTGTGCCACTAAGGGTGAGCGGGGAGGCTGTCACCGGTCCCGACTGGGACCTTATTACCTTGTCTTCAGACGCCATCACGAAAGTAGTGAGAATGCAGTGAAGTGCAAGCAAAGCGTGATCCTCCGAGCACACTAAGTTTAAAACTGAGGATGTTCCCTGCGGTAGGGGTTTATAAGCGGAGGGGGCGGTGTCTACAAACTTGTAGTACCTAGTGTGACCTCCGGAGGGCAGTGCCCTAAACCCCATTGTCTGGGTCTCCCATTATGATGACCAGAAAATTCTTGAATGGTTGCAATGGGCAACAGAGACTGTTTTTCATATAGTATAATAGACCCCACATTGGCTTCCATATAGTATAGCGGCCTAGCATTCCTTTCCATATAATATAATGGCCCCACATTGCCTCCCATACAGTATAATGGGCCCCACATTGCCTCCCATACAGTATAATGGGCCCCACATTGCCTCCCATACAGTATAAAGGGCCCCACATTGTCTCCCATATACTTGAATGGTTGCTATGGGCAACAGACTGTTATTGTTGTTGCTGGGAGATGTCCTGTGATGGAATGTTGTGGGTGATGAGGTCTCTGAAGGCATTGTGATGTCATCATCCCTAGGAGGTTCCGCTCACTAGGAGCTTGTATCACATTAGCCGTATCTTGGTGCTGAGACTCTCCCTAGAGACAATGAAGATTTTCATGTTGTTTCTGTGCTGTTCCCTGTTCTTCACCATAAGTTACTAAGGGCTGCCGGTGAGTCCCTCTCTATTATTATAATGGCAGATGGTTTGTCCCTGTAGTAATTAATTACTTTCCTGTAGTCCCCTATAGAAACAAATAGGTTTAGATCTTAACCCAATGTTCAATTTTCCATCCCACAGATCTGTTCCCTCCACAATTTACCCGCGGACCATTCTGTAACTGAATTTTATTTTGTTTAAAGGGAATTTGTCACAATTTTTTATTTTTAAGTCTTTGTAGATTTGCTAAAAATGTTTTAGAAAAGTATAAAAGGTGAAATTGTGAAAAAATTCATGAAGAAAATTCTTGAATGGTTGCAATGGGCAACAGAGACTGTTTTTCATATAGTATAATAGACCCCACATTGGCTTCCATATAGTATAGCGGCCTAACATTCCTTTCCATATAATATAATGGCCCCACATTGCCTCCCATACATTATAATGGGCCCCACATTGCCTCCCATACAGTATAATGGGCCCCACATTGCCTCCCATATACTTGAATGGTTGCTATGGGCAACAGACTGTTATTGTTGTTGCTGGGAGATGTCCTGTGATGGAATGTTGTCGGTGATGAGGTCTCTGAAGGCATTGTGATGTCATCATCCCTAGGAGGTTCCGCTCACTAGGAGCTTGTATCACATTAGCCGTATCTTGGTGCTGAGACTCTCCCTAGAGACAATGAAGATTTTTATGTTGTTTCTGTGCTGTTCCCTGTTCTTCACCATAAGTTACCAAGGGCTGCCGGTGAGTCCCTCTCTATTATTATAATGGCAGATGGTTTGTCCCTGTAGTAATTAATGACTTTCCTGTAGTCCCCTATAGAAACAAATAGGTTCAGATCTTAACCCAATGTTCAATTTTCCATCCCACAGATCTGTTCCCTCCACAATTTACCCGCGGACCATTCTGTAACTGAATTTTATTTTGTTTAAAAGGAATTTGTCACAATTTTTTATTTTTAAGTTTTTGTAGATTTGCTAAAAATGTTTTAGAAAAGTATAAAAAGTGAAATTGTGAAAAAATTCATAAAAGAAAATTCTTGAATGGTTGCAATGGGCAACAGAGACTGTTTTTCATATAGTATAATAGACCCCACATTGGCTTCCATATAGTATAGCGGCCTAACATTCCTTTCCATATAATATAATGGCCCCACATTGCCTCCCATACAGTATAATGGGCCCCACATTGCCTCCAATATACTTGAATGGTTGCTATGGGCAACAGACTGTAATTGTTGTTGCTGGGAGTTGTCCTGTGATGGAATGTTGTGGGTGATGAGGTCTCTGAAGGCATTGTGATGTCATCATCCCTAGGAGGTTCCGCTCACTAGGAGCTTGTATCACATTAGCCGTATCTTGGTGCTGAGACTCTCCCTAGAGACAATGAAGAGTTTCATGTTGTTTCTGTGCTGTTCCCTGTTCTTCACCATAAGTTACCAAGGGCTGCCGGTGAGTCCCTCTCTATTATTATAATGGCAGATGGTTTGTCCCTGTAGTAATTAATGACTTTCCTGTAGTCCCCTATAGAAACAATAGGTTGAGATCTTAACCAATTGTTCAATTTTCCATCCCACAGATCTGTTCCCTCCACAATTTACCCGCGGACCATTCTGTAACTGAATTTTGTTTTGTTTAAAGGGAATTTGTCACAATTTTTTATTTTTAAGTCTTTGTAGATTTGCTAAAAATGTTTTAGAAAAGTATAAAAAGTGAAATTGTGAAAAAATTCATAAAAGAAAATTCTTGAATGGTTGCAATGGGCAACAGAGACTGTTTTTCATATAGTATAATAGACCCCACATTGGCTTCCATATATTATAGCGGCCTAACACTCCTTTCCATATAATATAATGGCCCCACATTGCCTCCCATACAGTATAATGGGCCCCACATTGCCTGCCATACAGTATAATGGGCCCCACATTGCCTCCCATATACTTGAATGGTTGCTATGGGCAACAGACTGTTATTGTTGTTGCTGGGAGATGTCCTGTGATGGAATGTTGTGGGTGATGAGGTCTCTGAAGGCATTGTGATGTCATCATCCCTAGGAGGTTCCGCTCACTAGGAGCTTGTATCACATTAGCCGTATCTTGGTGCTGAGACTCTCCCTAGAGACAATGAAGATTTTCATGTTGTTTCTGTGCTGTTCCCTGTTCTTCACGATAAGTTACCAAGGGCTGCCGGTGAGTCCCTCTCTATTATTATAATGGCAGATGGTTTGTCCCTGTAGTAATTAATGACTTTCCTGTAGTCCCCTATAGAAACAAAAAGGTTCAGATCTTAACCCAATGTTCAATTTTTCATCCCACAGATCTGTTCCCTCCACAATTTACCCGCGGACCATTCTGTAACTGAATTTTATTTTGTTTAAAGGGAATTTGTCACAATTTTTTATTTTTAAGTCTTTGTAGATTTGCTAAAAATGTTTTAGAAAAGTATAAAAAGTGAAATTGTGAAAAAATTCATAAAAGAAAATTCTTGAATGGTTGCAATGGGCAACAGAGACTGTTTTTCATATAGTATAATAGACCCAACATTGGCTTCCATATAGTATAGCGGCCTAACATTCCTTTCCATATAATATAATGGCCCCACATTGCCTCCCATACAGTATAATGGGCCCCACATTGCCTCCCATACAGTATAATGGGCCCCACATTGCCGCCCATATACTTGAATGGTTGCTATGGGCATAGGACTGTTATTGTTGTTGCTGGGAGATGTCTTGTGATGGAATGTTGTGGGTTATGAGGTCTCTGAAGGCATTGTGATGTCATCATCCCTAGGAGGTTCCGCTCACTAGGAGCTTGTATCACATTAGCCGTATCTTGGTGCTGAGACTCTCCCTAGAGACAATGAAGATTTTCATGTTGTTTCTGTGCTGTTCCCTGTTCTTCACCATAAGTTACCAAGGGCTGCCGGTGAGTCCCTCTCTATTATTATAATGGTAGATGGTTTGTCCCTGTAGTATTTAATGACTTTTCTGTAGTCCCCTATAGAAACAAATAGGTTCAGATCTTAACCCAATGTTCAATTTTCCATCCCACAGATCTGCTCCCTCCACAATTTACCCGCGGACCATTCTGTAACTGAATTCTATTTTGTTTAAAGGGAATTTGTCACAATTTTTTATTTTTAAGTCTTTGTAGATTTGCTAAAAATGTTTTAGAAAAGTATAAAAAGTGAAATTGTGAAAAAATTCATAAAAGAAAATTCTTGAATGGTTGCAATGGGCAACAGAGACTGTTTTTTTATATAGTATAATAGACCCCACATTGGCTTCCATATATTATAGCGGCCTAAACACTCCTTTCCATATAATATAATTGCCCCACATTGCCTCCCATACAGTATAATGGGCCCCACATTGCCTGCCATACAGTATAATGGGCCCCACATTGCCTCCCATATACTTGAATGGTTGCTATGGGCAACAGACTGTTATTGTTGTTGCTGAGAGTCCTGTGATGGAATGTTGTGGGTGATGAGGTCTCCCGAAGGGATTGTGATGTCATCATCCCTAGGAGGTTCCGCTCACTAGGGGCTTGTATCACATTAGC